>MUZC01002209.1:0-12548 GCA_002072015.1 Radix auricularia
TCTTTGTGTACTAGTAGACCATTGGCTACATGTCTTTGTGTACTAGTAGATCAGTGGCTACATGTCTTTGTGTACTAGTAGAGCATTTGGTTAATGTCTTTGTGTACTAGTAGACCATTGGCTACATGTCTTTGTGTACTATTAGACCATTGGCTATATGTCTTTGTGTACTAGTAGACCATTGGCTACATGTCTTTGTGTACTAGTAGACCATTGGCTACATGTCTTTGTGTACTAGTAGACCATTGGTTAATGTCTTTGTGTACTAGTAGATTATTGGCTACATGTCTTTATGTACTAGTAGACCAGTGGCTGCATGTCTTTGTGTATTAGTAGACCATTGGCTACATGTCTTTGTGTACTAGTAGACCATTGGCTACATGTCTTTGTGTACTAGTAGACCATTGGCTACATGTCTTTGTGTACTAGTAGACCATTGGTTAATGTCTTTGTGTACTAGTAGACCAGTGGCCATATGTCTTTGTGTATTAGTAGACCATTGGCTACATGTCTTTGTGTACTAGTAGACCATTGGCTACATGTCTTTGTTTACTAGTAGATCATTCGCTACATGTCTTTGTGTACTAGTAGACCATTGGCTATATGTCTTTGTGTACTAGTAGACCAGAGGCTACATGTCTTTGTGTAATAGTAGACAATTGGCTACATGTCTTTGTGTACTAGTAAACCATTGACTACATACCTTTGTGTACTAGTAGACCATTGGCTACATGTCTTTGTGTAATAGTAGACCATTGGCTACATGTCTTTGTGGACTAGTAGACCATTGGCTGCATGTCTTTGTGTACTAGTAGACCAATGGCTACATGTATTTGTATACTAGTAGATCAGTGGCTACATGTCTTTGTGTACTAGTAGACCATTGGCTACATGTCTTTGTGTACTAGTAGACCAGTGGCTACATGTTTTTGTGAACTAGTAGACCATTGGTTAATGTCTTTGTGTACTAGTAGACCAGTGGCTACATGTCTTTGTGTAATAGTAGACCATTCGCTACATGTCTTTGTGTAATAGTAGACCATTCGCTACATTTCTTTGTGTACTAGTAGACCATTCGCTACATGCCTTTGTGTACTAGTAGACCATTGGTAAATGTCTTTGTGTACTAGTAGACCATTGGCTACATGTCTTTGTGTACTAGTAGACCATTGGCTACATGTCTTTGTGTACTAGTAGACCATTGGCTACATGTCTTTGTGTACTTGTAGACTAGTGGCTACATGTCTTTGTGTACTAGTAGACCATTCGCTACATGTCTTTGTGTAATAGTAGACCAGTGGCTACATGTTTTTGTGAACTAGTAGACCATTGGTTAATGTCTTTGTGTACTAGTAGACCAGTGGCTACATGTCTTTGTGTACTAGTAGACCAGTGGCTACATGTCTTTGTGTACTAGTAGACCATTGGCTACATGTCTTTGTGTACTAGTAGACCAGTGGCCGATCTCTAAACAAGTCCGGTATGCACCACATAAAACAAAACAAGCCGTTAGTACATTCAACCAATAAAGCAACACGAGTCAGTCAATGATACCCTACTTATGGCCCATAAATATAAGCTCGACAAGTGACCAGTACACGCTACGACACGAGCGGTCAGTACTCCAAACAAGGGACCAGCGAACAGTAACGGAAACCAGACCAGCGGTCAGTCAATGAAAACATGACCGGACAATAACAACGTGACACTGGTTGATTGTAACAGAATTCAATAAAGGAACGACTCCCTTGTGACAACATTGGTTAGTTCTTGTCAACCTGCTAGTACTGTCCCCTGTCAACTAGCTGGTATTGTCCCTTGTCCACCCACCAGTACTGTCCCCTGTCTACCAGTACTGTCCCTATTTACCAGTAGTTTCCCCTATCTACCAGTAGTGTCCCCTGCCCAACACTAGTAACATCTTTCTAAAAGTAGTGTCCCCTGTCTACCAGTACTGTCCCCTATCTACCAGTAGTGTACCCTGTCTACCAGTATTGCCCCCTATCTACCAGGAGTGTCCCCTATCTACCAGTACTGTCCCCTATCTACCAGTACTGTCCCCTATCTACCAGTACTGTCCCCTATCTACCAGTAGTGTCCCCTCCCCTGCAGTGTCCCCTATCTAAAAGTAGTGTCCCCTGTCCAACGGGCAGTGTCCCCTGTCCACCCGCCAGTCGTTCCCCTGTTCAATCAATACTGAGTAGACAAGACATAACCGTCCGACTGAGCACAATGAATGGGGTGAGGCTGGCGATCATGCTGGACTCAGTGGTTTGTTGTACAGATTAGAGATCAAAGATCTGGGTGGAAGCAAGCTTCCGATTGTTCACGCCTTGCTGTCTAACTAAGATGTGAAGAATTTCACAGAGCTCAGGGGAGCTAAGAGGTGAAGAATAACACAGAGCTCAGGGGGAGCTAAGAGGTGGAGCTAAGAGGTGAAGCTATCAGTACCTGAGTGGAGATTAATTAAAGATGAAATTATTTAAGTTGAGCTAAGAGGAGGAACCATTCGTACCTGATTGGAGCTAAAAGGTGTAGCTATTGAGGAGTTCAAGAGGTACAACTATCACAGAGTAGATGAGAGCCAAGAGGTACAACTATCACAGAAGCCAAGAGGTACAACTATCACAGAGTAGGTGAGAGCCAAGAGGTACAACTATCACAGAGTAGGTGAGAGCCAAGAGATACAACGATCACAGAGTAGGTGAGAGCCAAGAGGTACAACGATCACAGAGTAGATGAGAGCCAAGAGGTACAACTATCACAGAGTAGATGAGAGCCAAGAGGTACAACTATCACAGAGTAGGTGAGAGCCAAGAGGTACAACTATCACTGAGTAGATGAGAGCCAAGAGGTACAACTATCACAGAGTTGGTGAGAGCCAAGAGGTACAACTATCACAGAGTAGATGAGCCAAGAGGTACAACTATCACAGAGTAGGTGAGAGCCAAGAGGTACAACTATAACAGAGTATATGAGAGCCAAGAGGTACAACTATCACAGAGTAGGTGAGAGCCAAGAGGTACAACTATCACATAAATAGTTTTTTTCTTAAATAGTAAAAAAATCTCTATACATACTTCTCATCAAGGTCCAACCATGCCGGACACCAAGTAGCAAGCTGTTTGACCCCACCGACCAATCAGATAGCAAGAAAAGTTTGTGCACAGCGTGTGGGGGGTATCAACAATTCGTTGAATTGAGTTCATTTACTATGTTCTTTCAGAACAATAAAATAAAAAGTATTTCGTAGTGTAGTGATTATTACATGGGCCTAAAACGCAGAGGTCGCAGGTTTAATCCCCAGCTAAGAAATATTTTTTTTTAATATGTAAAAATGTTTGTGTTTGTGCCAGTTCATTTCCCACTTTCTTTTCGAACATGGGGCCATCCATATAATATGTGCGCAAAAAGTCGTATTTTTCGTACACCCTCCCCCTGTTGCACTCCGTACATTTTCAGGACCCCCCCCCCAAAAAAAAAATGCGTACGTACTAATTCGCTACCCCCTCCCCCTCACACACACCGATTGAAAAATTACTTTTAAGTCAGAGTCAATATATATTGGTTTTACTATTTGGGACAGTCCCTAAAAAGACGTCACGTGCCTAAGGGATCGGGGTCAGGCATTTGTGGGACGCGGGGTCGAGTGGTAGCGCGCTCGACTGGCGTACCGGTGGTCACGAGTTCGAATCCACGCGAAGGCGAGGATTTATTCCCGGGGCCCGATGAGTCCCCGAGTCGCCCAGCTCTGAATGGGTACCTAACTAGACAATAGTTAAGTGGCTGGGTAATGCGTGGAACCCCTATAGCCGTGGCCTGTGACCGCTGCATCACCTGCCAACAGATCATCTCTCATGGTCTGTGGACGCAATTATCTTCTGCATGGAAGGAGCGTCTGTTTACCTAAGATAAGATTTGTGACGATGTATGAAGAGGTTGAGGGGGTGTTTAAGGAATATGAAGTCACATCAAAATGCGCAACTTTAAATAACAGTTCCCCTAAAATATTTGATTGCTTCAATTTATTTAATGACGTTTTCGATGGCTTCACACGTGTTAACGATATTAGAGTGCAGCCTTACTAAACACACATTTAAATGATATAAAGTAATTTGCAACAGGCCAATTTTCAATAAGAAAATAAGGGTTTTTAGTAGGGTGGGCGGTCAAAGCTTTTTGACGTCATATTGGTCTAAGTTTTTGTGACGAAGTTTGACAAGCGGGGTTGGGGGTAAAAATAGGCAAATACCGCTTACCTCATTTATGGATGGCCCCTTTAAAGTTTGTTGTAACATCGTGTTTTTTATGTTGAAATTATTGAAGAAATGCAATAGACAATTTAAATTTTATTGTCTTCAACACTGCATGAAGGGGCTATCCTAACATGACGTCATGCGCCTGGGTGAGGGGGTGGAGAAGGGTCACGCATTTGTGACGATGTACGAAAGGGGGAGGGTTGGTGTTTAAGAAATCAAAATCACATCAAAATGTGCAACTTTAAATAAAAGTTCCTCTTGATTGCTTACAATTTATTTAGTTACATTTTCAATGGCTTCACACGTGTTACGATATTAGAGTGCAGACTTAGGCTAAATACATATTTCAATGACAAAAATGTAATTTGATACGTGGTTAGCATTCAAAAAGCTTTTATAGAAGGGGGGAATCAATCAAAGCTTTTTGACGTCATATTGGAGAGCGGGGTCTAAGTTTTATGACGAAGGTGAAGGGATGGGCGTAAAATCGATGTAAGATGTGTAATAATCTACGGTGTAAGATGTGTAATAATCTACGATGCAAGATGGGTAATAATCTACGATGCAAGATGGGTAATAATCTACGATGTAAAATTGGTAATAATCTTCGATGTGAGATGGGTAATAGTATCGATGTAAGAAGGGTTATAAACTACTATGTAAGAATTGTAATAATCTACAACGTAAGAAGGGTAATAATCTACGATTTAAGATGGGTAATAGTCTTAAATCTAACAAGAGTAATAATCTACGATGCTAGAATGTTAATAATCTACGATGTAAGAAGGGTAATAAACTACGTTGTAACAAGGGCAATAATCTCAGATGTAACAAGGGCAACAATCTACGATGTAACTAAGGCAATAATCTACGATGTAACTAAGGCAATAATCTCAGATGTAACAAGGGCAACAATCTACGATGTAACTAAGGCAATAATCTACGATGTAAATGTTGCATTTATCTCTGCTACTCTGGCATTCCCCAAACCCTTGCATTTAGACTTGACACCTTGCCTTACTCTTCCCTTTTGTTTCTTGTTGTTGTTTCGTTGTTGTTTTGTTTTGTTTTTCATGATGGGTAGGAACGTGTTCGATCATTAATAAAACTCTAAGAACATGAAGGTCCGTGTCAAATTTATATAGTAGTTTATATAACCCATAAATATCTCCTAACGTACTGACGTTAATTCGCATGTGTCCATATCTCAAATGGATTGGATGAAATATCTGTGCACATAAAATCTAAAGTGCGTTCATCTGTGATCTGTGAAGGGTCCCGGTGCATCTCCATCAATATCTTAATTGTCTTGAGCTTCTTTGAATCTCTCTTAAGTTCACTCGAATTTTTGTTTTCAATTTCTCTCTAGCTGGCGCCATCTTGCGATTTCACTTTCTCTCTCTTTCTTCTCTCTCTCCCTCTCTCGCTTTTCTCTCTCTCTCTCTCTCTTACCCCCTCTCTCTCTTTCTCTCTCTTCCCCCTCTCTCTTTCTGTCTTTATCTCTCTCTACGCTTTTCTCTCTCTCTTAATATCTCTCTTTACGTTTCTCTCTCTCTCTCTCTCTCTCTCTCTCTCTCTCTCTCTCTCTCTCTCTAAGTCTTTCTGTCTCTACGACTCTCTGTCTCTGTCGGTCTTTTCTCTCTCTGTATTTGTTTCTCTGACATTAGCAATCCACCAACCCATCCCACCCCTTGTCACCAAATTACAACTCATTTATCGGGATTGCTTGATTTTCCCTTCATCGTATGTGTGAGTGTGGGGGGGGGGGGGCTCATCCCAAAAACTTATTGTTGAGACAAACACGTGTTACCACTCACAGGGAAAAACACGTATTACCACTCACAGGGAACAAACTCGTGTTACCACCCATGGGGAACATTATCACCAACATATGATGAGGGCAGACATGGAGTGACTTCTTTTATTAAACTGAATTTCAAACGAGCTCCTGTAGTTAAATTGATCTTTTAAGTCATAGCATCCAGTGGAGACAAGCAGAAATACCTCTGTGCAAGAAGTCTGAATACATGCATGCTAAAAAAATATATCTTTGGACAGGGGAAAAAGCAACTTGCTATAAAATTAGTATAAACTTACGAGGGATTTCAAATAAATAATGGCACATATGGAAAAACTATAGGACAAGGTGGATATTTCAGACCAGAGCAAAGGGTCAAGCACCAATGCCACTATTACAAAATGTAGTTGGATACCCAAATATTCTTTTCGTTTTCGGTCGAAAGCTGGCGTAACTTTCTGTTTTGAGCTTCGGCAGTAACCAAAAAGTCAATTCTGGTTGGACTAATTACATGTAGACAGGCGAGTAGCCGTGGACAGATTCGCGGGTCTAGACAGACTAGTTGACATGGACAGGTGAGTGGATATAGACAGGTGGGTAACGACTATTAGGTAAACCAGACCAATTAGGATTCGTTGCCTAACATTAATTACATATGAATAAAACAGACTAGCATTAATAGTGTATAAGAAAAGGGGGGCGAAGCAGGTATTTTTGAAAATTGTATAAAGTCAACGTGGGACTATTTAAAAAAGACAGGGCACAAAGGTGGTAACAATAAAACAGGTCTCAAGAACACACAGACTATAAAAGTACTTGGGGTAAATTACACACAGACTGTAATCGTGTTTGGGTAAAGTGCACACAGACTACCAAGATACCTTGGGTAGAGTACGCACAGAGTATAAAAGTACTTGGGGTAAAGTACGTATTAATGTCATAACCGTTAATATGCAGTTAAAAATTGTGACCAGAAAATAGACCAGATAACGAACACGTGCTCTAATTGTTGGTTCATTGTTTGTTACAATAGCCTACCCTCCTTATTGTCACGCTAAGTGGGCCCCAGTGTTGGCAACTTTTCAAACATCAACCAAAACGGGAAAGATCTTTTGTTTGTATGTGTGTGACTATTACACATACGACATTGCCATCATTTCCTCATTCCAAACATAGTGAAAAATCGATTACAGGAAATTAGCCGATTATTCATTCTTGCATTAACTGACTCTATTTTGTTTAAAACGTGTTCCGACCTCAGACAGACAAGACAATCAGAAAACGTCCGCGATTATTTCCTCTTATTTTCAATTTGGGCTTTGAACATTAAAATGAATTTTGGTCCGTTCACAATTTTTTAAAAAAATAGTATAATTTCAAAACAATGGTAATATGCGTACTTAAAACATCAAACAACTTTTTTCGGGAAAAATCATGACAGTAAAGTACTAAAACGTTCTTCTAAAATTTCCGACTTGACGATCACGATGAGGTAATTCAGCCGCGAAATCTCGTAATTCACGCCCAGTCATTGAAGTTGTCTTTTCTAATATAAAAACCCCTCGTCGTGCTGTCGAGTGAGATGTCTACTGTTTGGTTGATATTCCTCAGACGGCTGTTTAGCTCTCGCAGTGGCGAGGGCTGAAATTGAGGAAAGGGATTAACTCTAAAGACAATTCAACTTATTGAGAGGCCGGCTAAATCTGAGACGTCGGGAATAATAACCAATCTGCCTCTGTAAAAGGTCTGTGTTAGCCGCAACCTCAGTATAAAAATTAAATTAAAGAACAAATTAATCCCTCCTCAAACCCATCGTTCTATTTCTACATCCTCAAATTATTTACTCACTCCTCCTCATTCATCCTCGATCCTCTCTTTATATCCCCTGATCCTCTATTGATCCTTTAACTCTCACTCCTCATCCCTTCCTCACCTTCCCTCCACTTAACCGTCCCTCCTCATCACCCCTCCTCCCTACCCTCCCTCCTCTCTACCCTCCCTCCTTTTCACCCTTCCTTCTTAGCCTTCTTCCTCCTCAACCCTCCTCCCCACCCTCCTTCCTCTCAACCATCCTTTCCTTCTCAAGATCCTTCCTTCTTAGACTCTCTCCTCTTCACCCACCCTCCTCCTCACCCTTCCTCCTCCAACCTCCCTCCTCCTAACCTCCCTCCTCCTTGTCTTCCTTCCTCCTCACCCACCCTCCTCCTCACCTTACTCTTCCTCACCCTTCCTCCTCACACCTTCCAAGTCCTAACCTCCCTCCTTATCTTCCTTCCTCCTCACCCTCCCTCCTTCTCACCCTCCATCCTCCTTTCCTTAATCCTCCTCACCCTCCCTCCTCCTCATTTCCATCCTCCTTACCCTCCATCCAGCTGGATCACAACTAATGCCAGTAACATCCTGAATGTGCCTAACGGTTTTTCTGAGAACGCCCCACAAAAAGGCTCGCTAATTCCGCAAATCACCCATAAGACTAGATTACTCGTCTTTGTTGTGTGTATGTGTGTTTGTGTGTGAGGAGGGGGGTACTCACAAGACAAGATACCACGCAGAGTAATCTCGAAGACTTGCACGACATCATTGAAGATTAGACGATCTCAAGCATTGTTAGCTACATTGTACCTTAAACCTTGAGAAACACTAGAGGACAGAAGAGCAAAGAGACAGGTAGTAATAATACACAAAGGCAATTAATTCTAGCTTGGAAATAAAACACACAGAGAAATATAATCTCTTATCTTATCTGTTACAGTCTTTCTTTTTATTCAGAAGATTATTGCGTCCTACACTTATCTATAGTTTTTGTCTTGTCCAGCCTTTTTATTAAAGTTTAAAATGTTGATAAAGTGTTAGTTTTCCTGGTTTTTTCAGGCTCGAATTGCGGACAGGAGAATCGAGAATTGGTATATGTCTTTTCTTGCATGTGGAATAAGGAAGGTGTTTTTAGATTTTATGTCTATGTGAAGGTTGTATTAATGTATCTTTGTGTTGTATTTCTAAATTATATTTAATTGCTTTATGAATTATTACTACCTTACCTTTCATTTATCCATACACTAATGTTTCAAGGTTTAATGATTTAACTAATGGTGTCATTCTTGTCATTCTAGTTTATAAATGTTAGTTTGCTTGTTTTTGGTTGATGGCTCCCATACAGAAGATACATATTCTAGTACAGGTCTCACCGGAGTGAGGTAGCATTTTAGTGTTATATTCTTATTACATCTGTAAACGTTTCTTTTCATAAAGCTTAAGGTTTTGTTTAATTTTTTTTAATATCCTCATTGAGATGGGGATTCCGTGTTAGTTTCTAATTTATTATTACTCCTAATTTTTTTGCATATTTAGTTTGGGTTAGTTCTTTTCCATGAATGAAATATTTTCAAGTTATTTTTAATTCAATTTCCCAATAGGACTAATTGCGTTTATACATTTGAAATGTCTGTCCTGTCTGTTCAAGCTTGCACAAACAACTACTACTGAAGTCCTGAACCATATCAGAAAGATGGTCCGGGTCTTTTGCAAATATGTTACGGGGTCCTATTGATGTGCATGGGCCAAAAAATTCCCGAAAAAGTTTCCTGGATTTCCCGGAAAAAAAAATTTAAAAAAATGTTAAAATGTATAAATATTTTTTGAAATCAATATTTTTTCAATTTCTCGCCAACCAGAGCATTTATCGGATTGAAACCAACGCCAAATGATAGCTAGTAATATTTAGACGCCAATGTTGGAGTAGAGATTATTTTCGTTCGACTCCCATACTTTATGCAGCAATTTGTAGATAGCAATAGTTTTGTTAACTTTCAGAATTATTTAATTGAAATTACTTTAAATGTAAACTTAAATGATTTCACTTGTATAAAATTGTTGGAAATTGCGCTTTAATACTTGAGTTTTTATTATTATTATTTTTTTATTTTTGTGTGTGTGTGTGTGTGTGTGTGTGTGTGTTACTCTCAACAGTTCATCTGGGTGGAAAGACATAATCCAGTTAAATTCCCATTTTATTAATTCATCTAAGTCTTTTTGTAAAATTTTGCTATCTTGTTCTGACTTGATTGTTCTGTATATTATACAACCATCGGCAAATAACCTAACTTTTGTTCTGTTGAGATGTTGTTGGGTAAATCATTTATATAAATTAAAAAGATTATGGGACCAAGCACAGTTCCTTGTGGCACTCCTGTGTTAATTGTTTTTGTTGTAGATTTAGATCTATTAATTATTACAGTTTTCTCCCTACCGATTAAAAAGTCTTGGATGCAATGATGTAAGGAACCTGATAATCCAAAATAGTTTTTTCTTGTTGTTGTCTTTTGTTTTGTTTTGTTTGTTTGTGTTTGTTTTTGTTTTGTTTTTCTCAGTATACTAAGGTGGTGAACTTTGACAAATGCGTTTGAGAACTCCAATAATATTGTATCTATTTGATCATTACTGTCTCAGCCTTTTGACAGATCATCCATTAAAACTATTAATTCTTTTTTACATTGTTTTTTTTTCTAAAGCCGTATTGATGTGGGCATAGGAAATTATATTTGTCTAAGGGGTTAGCTATTCTTATCTTCTTATCTTATCGGTTACATACGCTCCTTCTATACAGCAAATTATTGCCTCCTACGCTTATCTATGGTTTTTGTTTAGTCCTGCATTCTTTTTAGAGTTTTAAATGTTGATAAAGTTTTAGCTTTCCTGGTTTCTTTGAGCAACCATTCCACAAAGTCCGGAGGGGAAAAACGAGAATTTATATGTGTTTTTGAATATGGAATACGGAAGGTGTTTTTATCCTTATGTCTCTCTCAAGTTTGTATTAAGTTATCTTTGTGTTGTACTTCTAAATTCTACTAATATATTATGTGTTCTAGTAATTTAGAGGTGATTCTAATAAGTGATACGGGTCTGTAATTACCGGGGTCTAATTTATCACCTAATTAAAGAGGTGAATTACATTATATCCAATCATGTGGCTCTTTACCCTGGTTTTTAGAGGCTGTAAACAGAATTCCAAAGATTAGGGGGAGTTCCTTGCTTAGTTCTTTTAATAACGTTGCAGGTAATTCATCTAGGCCAGTTGTTTTGTTTTTGGTTTTTTATTTAGTTTTTAGGACTGCATGTATACCTATCTCGTATAAAGTTGTGTTACCTATTTGTATTATTTTATTTAAATTTATTAAAACTTTCTTTTCACCTGAGGCCAAACCTTATTCCTGTAGGTTCCATTTTTTATTTGATAAAGGCCAATGGTGTGGCTAGGACGTTGGGGGCCGAACTTTCAGCGAGGCGCAAATTTAGAGGGCGGCATTTGTGGGTAGCTGAAAAGTAGAGCCATTTGCGACAGCCGCCCTTTTTCTTTTGAAATAGGAAATCCAAAGGGAAACAAACTATTCGTAATTACGAGTCTTAATTAATGGGTCGCACAAAGTTTGTTTGCTTACAAAGTCGTTGTTATAACTAACGCAAACCTGTTCAAAAACCTTAAGATCGCTCAATATAGGTATCAATTTGCTTGGAAAATTAATTGGTATAGATCACAGATGACGCTTTTATATGAAAACTACACACAAAACACATCACCGCTGGGCCGAATAATATGTGCTATTAATATCGCCATGACTGGTGGAATTCGAACATGCGCAGAATGATGCGTGAAAAATTACCTACATGCCTACATGGCATAATGGTTGCATATTGTGTTTAACTTGCAAGTAGTAATTTAAATTACTGTTTCAGCTTACAGAAAATTATTGTATGGTAATCATGAATAATTAAATAATAATTTATTTCGATATTATTTCATTAAAGTGGCACACATAATTTTGGCATTTAAGACTACAAAATCTTGCAGTATTGTCCTTAGAACAAGATATTACAAATAATGTGAAATTTTGATAGCATAATACGCGATTGCTGCTTACATAAATATGGCATGCAATGGTAAAAATGTTTCCCACCTTTAATTTGCTTCAATTACAATTATTTATTCGTGTTTATTACTTTATTAAAAAGTCATTACATGATTGACTTAAGGGGCATTCAATAAATGACGTCAAGCTAATTTGGCTGATTTTTTTCACCCCGCCGACCTTGTCACTTGTCGTTAACACAGACTACTTTTTCAATATGAAGTAACAAGCTTCCCCCCCTCCCCCCAAGAAAAATAATTTTTAAAAAAATAAATAAATAAAAATCGCATTTTCTATTTGAAAATGATATGTTCGTAGTATAGAATGCAGGAAACGATTATGAAATCGGAGGCGTACGCCTCCGACGTCACTTCCGGTCTATGACGTCACATATGGTGGGCGTGGTTACTTCCGGGTTATGGTTGGGGTCATGTCCGGTTATGACGTCATTTCCGGTTATGGGTGGGGGTCATTTCCGGTTGTGGGTGGGGGGTCATTTCCAGTGGGTGTGGTACCAAGATGGCGGCGAACATGTCTGAACTTATTGTTCAAGATGGCGTCCAAGATGGCGGCGAACATGCCTGAACT
>MUZC01002210.1:0-12985 GCA_002072015.1 Radix auricularia
ACATTTTGAAACCTTTTATTTTTAAAAACATAATAATATTAAACATAAAATGATAATTCATACATCGCTGTATCCAAGCTATGAGCGATTTACATGGAAAAAAAACCATACCTATATTAATTTAATAAAGATTCATATAATACTAACTTCATAAATGAAAATACCTTATGCATCAGCTACGTTAATTTTTTTAATGAAATGTTGTTTCATTGATGTTCAAAATACATTTTGAAAATATGTGTCTTAAGTGCAATCTTGAAGGACTTAGCAGTTGAAATACTATGGATGTTAAATGGAAGAGAATTCCATTGTTAGGCTGCACAAAAATAAATATTCTTTTGCCAAATGTTATAGTTCTTGTTTTAGGAACGCAGAGTATGCGAGTATCTGCAGAAAAGTGTAGCTGACAAATTGGAGAGTAAACAAAAAAAATTTCAGTTAGATAGGAAGAGCATGAGTAAGAAAAGAAGTTGTGACACAGAACGGCCAGTTTGTAAGCAATTCGTGCTTGTATGGATAGCAAATGAAGTGATTAAAGCAGCAAAGTAACATGGTCATGTTGTTTGTCCTTAGAAGTAATTCTGCGGCTGAATTTTGAACATTCTGTAAATTTTTAATGCATTGTTTGGGCGCACCAGACAGAAGAGAATTGTAGTAATCAATAGAAATTAGAACGAGAGACCATACTAGAGCTTTTGTTTCACTATCTGTTAAGTAATTACGGATTGAACTGTTCTGACGAATGACAGTATAGGCAGAGCGACAAATGTGATTGATGAAGTTGTTGATAGACATGTTGTCAGAAATAATGTCACTAAGATTCCTAGTCGATATTGTGAACAGTTATTCTGAACTAGCCACCTGAATAGAATTCAGAAGATTAAAAGTACTGCGGGATTTATTGTTACAGAATAGCAGTGCTTCTGTTTCATTGTCATTCAGTTAGATTTTAAATAAAGACATCCAAGAATTTACCTTACCAATGCACTCCTGCATCAATTGGTCAGTGTAGCCAATATTAGAGTAATCAGTGT
Source organism: Radix auricularia (assembly GCA_002072015.1). NCBI lineage: Eukaryota > Metazoa > Mollusca > Gastropoda > Lymnaeidae > Radix > Radix auricularia. The sequence goes on from MUZC01002210.1 coordinate 1,035, forward strand.
GAGTGTAAAGTTAAGTATCATCTGCAAATGATTGGCTTTTAACTGAATGCCTGTCGAGCAGTAGAATTAGTGGCCTTGTATACATAACAAAAGTGCCGGACCCAAAACGGAGCCTTGAGACACACCATAAACCAAGTGAGCTCTGTAAGAGATACAGCCATCTCCTGAAAATGCCTGTGGTCTGTTAGTTAATTATGACTGAACCCAATCCAGGACTGAGCAACAAATCCCAAAGAAATTTTGCAGCATTTTAGAAATGTTTGATTTTCGACTTTGTCATAAGCAGCATTAAGATAGAAGAGGACCATATATATATTTTCCCACTGTCAAGTGCGATTATGGTGTCAATTGTTACCTTTAACAGGCTTGTCTCTGTGCTGTAAATAGGTCTGTAGGCTTCCTGATTAGGACATAGAAGAGTGGTGTCATTAACATAAGAAAAAAATTAGTTTAAGACAATTTTTTTTTAAATTACCCTAGACACAAATGAGACATTTGATACAGGTCGATAGTTGTTTAAATTATTTCGATCTAGCCCTTTCTTTTTCAGCAAGGATTTTAATACAGCAGTGTAAAGTATTAACTTAGTATTCACAATCAACACATCGTGGCTTAGTTCCATCACTTTAATTACCTATCATCTTCCGGTTATTTCCAAGAACTCTCACTCTATTAATTAATTATATACATGACCATCAAGAGTTATTTCCATTATTACATTCCTCCTTTCCTCGGATATGTAGTCATGCCAATTGATAATTGAAATACATGTTTAACATAGAATGGGTCTAAATAACTCTTGATCATCTCGCAGTGAGGAAAATTTAAAATTAAGCAAAACGTAGACAATTCAGATATATTAGGAGTTACATTATCTAAATGTCATTTTTAAAAATTAAACTTAATGTATTTATAACTTGGTGTCTCTTCTTGATAAAGTTTCCAATTGTTATTTCTGATAACATCAATTTCAATTTTGATTAATGCTTAAAATTTAAAGTCTTTTAAACTTGTTCTTGATTAAGTATCCAACTGCTTCTTTATGGATTGATTGAAGACTATTGTATATTGATTTATGTCTTCATACTTATCTTCCTTTCTGACAAATCTTTTTTTTTTCTTCTGATTTTAAAACATTAATGATTATTACGTATAACACATTCGATGAAACGATTTATCTTGAATGGTATTATCATACCATGACACAGACGATGAAGATAAAAAAAATAGACGACAAGACATTAACGAGCTTTAGTCTTGTTGAAACGTTGGGGCATTCCTGGTTGTTATCTTCATAATGCCCATCGAGAAACGAACGAATAAAACGTTGAACGTGCTCGATTTTAAATGTAGTGATTAATTAGCTCATGTGGTAGTCTTTATACCGGTCTGGCATCTTTCTAGTTCTTTTGGGACGTTGCAACTGTTGGTCTGGCAAACCTATGTCAGCTGCGGGCTCAGGTTCGACTGTAGTTGCGGGCTCAGGTTCGACTGTAGTCGCGTCTTGGATGTCGATTTCTGGTTCAGTAGAAAATTCTTCATCTTCAATTATGTCAGCTGATGTAGGTGCTCGTGGTGACTGTTTGAAGAAGCTGCTATTTCTCGTGATGGTTTTGCCATTTCTTTGAGCTGTAATCATAGTACCTTTCTTGTGTGTAACAGTGTAAGGTATTGGTTCATAAGGAGTTGATGGTCGAATAGATTTTGTGTCTTTGACAAGTACATTATCTCCGGGTTGAATAGTTGAAGGTTTTACATACTGTTTTTTATCAGCACAGTACTTCATGGTAGATTTTGCTTTGGCATCATTTTGCCTAATGACTTGGTTTGTTTCATTTTGAGTAATGTTTGGTACTTGAGGAAGTCTTGTTTTTAAAGCTCGACCAAATAAAATCTGTGCAGGAGCTATTCATGTAGATGTATGTGGTGTTAATCTGTACGATAAAAGAAATCTGTAAAGCTCTTGTTTCCAGTTCTTCTGTTCAATTTCAGCTGTTTTTATACACTTTTTGACTGTGCGCATGAATCTTTCTGTTTCTGCATTAGCTCGGGGCCATAGAGGTGTAATTTTACGATGAAGGATTCCCATGTTTGACATGTAATTTTTGAAATCTTGGCTATTGAAGGGAGGACCATTATCAAATTTGAGTTGATCAGGTATACCGAATTCTGCGAATATTTTGTCGAGTCGATGTATTGTAGCTCTTGCTGATGTGCTATCAAGAATATCTACTACAACATACCTTGAATATTCATCGGTAACAACTAGTAAATGTTGTCCATTTTGGTAGATGACCAAAATCAGCGCTTAGTTCTGACCATGCTTGCTTTGGAAGCTCGGACATCTGCAGTGGTTATCTTGTTGACGTAGGAGTAGCAATTTGACAAGCCATGCAGTTTTTAACTTTTTTCTCTACAGCTGCATGCATGCTTTGGAACCAAACTTTCTCACGTAGCAAAGCTAAAGTTTTTGTTTGCCCTTGGTGTCCAATGTGTGCTAATTCAACAGCTTGTTTCTGTATTGATTTCGGTAGAACAATTTGTTTGACATTGAGAAGAATTCCATCTTGAGTGACTGTCAATACTTGTGCACATTGCTTGAGTGTATCAAATGTTCTTACTTCATCAACGGGGACAGATGTGGTATGTCTGTACCATTGTCCTGTTTCAAGTTATTTGATGACGGCTTGCAAAGTAGGATCTTTTGCAGTCTCATCAGCAACTTGTTGTAATGTCATAGCCTTTGGTATAGCATTGTCAGTTAAATACTGAATATATTCTTCAGCTATTTTCTCTTCTCTTGAACTTGGTACATTACGAGCTGGATGTCTGCTCATATAATCATCAGGATTGTCTTTACCCTTTTGGTACTTAATGTTCATATTGTAAGCTTGGCCTTTCAGCTTACCTTGTCCTGTAAATCTATCTTGGAACTGTGCAGTAATCTTACTGGTGTTCACTGCTGTTACTTTCTGAAGAAGTTAAAGCTCAAGACAAGTTGTCCAACCAATGATGGGTATTTCTTTTGTTTTCACAACAAGGAAATCGGCAGATATGTCAATATTCTTGTGCGATATTTGTGCATTGAATTTCCCTATAACATCTAGTGGTTGACTTGATGAAAATGGAAATATCACGGTTGTACTACCATTCAGATGAGGTTTGGAAGTTAGCTTTTTAAATACATGTTCTGGCAGAATGTTGATACTTGCTCCAGAATCTGCTAATGCTTGTATCATGCTCCCATTGATGTTAACTTCAAATAAAGGTAAATGTTTTCCTTTAATAATGGACATGTACACATAGGCATCCTCTACAGTGTTATTCACATTTCTAATGTCCTTTTAAAACTAGGTTTCTGGTGTGTGGTACGTTTCGGTTGAAATACTGGTCTATTTGCACTATTGCAAACAGTAGCAAAGTGATTGTTTTTACCTCAAGCTCGGCACTGCTTATTGAAAGCTGGACAATATTTCTGACCACCTTCATGAGGCCATGCTCTTCCACAATTCTTACATTTAGAGTAAGGAACTCTGTCTTGTTTTGGTGTAGATTTATAATTGTGTTGTTTGGGCTTGCTGTAATTAGTTGAACTAGTATTAGTAGTAGATCTCATTTTGGGTAGAGATGCATTATTTCCTTCTATCTCCTTAACATGTTTTTGCGTGATCTCGCAGGTTCTGGCAAACTGTAATAAGTCTGTCAACAATATATTAGATTTGTTTAATCCTTTTTCCCGTACCTTGGATGATTTGCAACCAGCTATTAGTTGTGACCTTATCTCTTCATCAGGGTTATGGAACTCACACGATGGTGCTAGCTGCTTTAACTCTGTGTAGAAGGTTTCTATATCTTCTGTTTGTTGATGGAGATGTCTGAAAGCATATCTTTGAATCTCTTTGTTTACTCTTGGATTAAAGTAACGGTTCAATGCTTGAATGAGCTTATCAAACACTGATTCATCCGGTGTTGGAGTTGTTTTTAATTCCGGTAGTGATTCAACTACATCATTAAGATCATTACCAGCATATGTTAGTAGGAGAGCTTTCTTTTTGCTTTCGTCAGTGACATTGTATGCCACAAACAAGTTATTTGTTAGCCTAGACACCCATTTGTGCCATCGAGTAGCCACACCTTCTGCCTTCGTATCGAATGCAGGGTAGGCTGGTAGCTAAGCAAAAGCCATTTTGTAAATTTGTTAGTCTCCTCGTTAGATCTTGATTAAAGTAATCGAACGAATTAAAATATGGTTCAATACTTATCAATCTTTTTAGAAATTAGATCTGATCTTCCTTTCCAAAGTTGTTTGGATTGTGTCTGACGAAGATGTTTATGGATTGTTTCTGATTAGCAAATTTTCCTCGTCGCCATTGTAAAGTATTAACTTAGTATTCACAATCAACACATCGTGGCTTAGTTCCATCACTTTAATTACCTATCATCTTCCGGTTATTTCCAAGAACTCTCACTCTATTAATTAATTATTTACATGACCATCAAGAGTTATTTCCCTTATTACAAGCAGATTTTTCATAACATTGGAATAGTACCAGATGTTAAACTCTCATTTACTATGTGTGTTATTTTTGGGAGTCAAAGATCTAATGACTCAAGAAATAATGGAGTGGGGATTGGATCAAGAGAACATGACGTTGGTTTAGATTTTAGAATAAAAGCTTTGACCTCGTTTTCCGTGACTGGCTGGAACATTTCAAAGCTGTACCTAACAGCAAATGAGGGAGATACATTGTGTGGGGGTAATATCGTTCTGTCAAGCTCAGCCCTAATTCCAGCAATTTTGTTTGTAAAAAAATTACTAAAATATATCTGGTTGCTGGTGCTACGGATATACAGAGGGAAGGACCACATACTTACCACTACCTCTCAGATTATTGCATACATGAAAAAACTTGCTTCTAGTACTACTTGTGAGTATGTATTACTATAGTATACAGTTTGAATTTGATGTACAATGTTAGTCACACGTCGCTTGGCAGTTGAATAAATTTGCTCGTGAACGATGGGTCTTGTTTTCAACCAAGTCTTTTCTCTTATACGCAAATCTTTCTTGGTACATGGAAGTTCATCCCCGTTTGTTGATTATCGGTGAGCTGCCCGTGTTAACTAGACATTTTCGCGGAAAAAATGGTCGTGTCATTTCAGCTTAGTGCGTAGTGTGATATTGTGCTTATCCAAAGTGGGACAGACGTCAGTGAACACCGCCAAACCTAAAACTTGCTGAAATGCGTCGCGGTTCAGGCCGCGTAGATTGCGAAGGTCCTGGAATTATTTCTAGAAGGGGGAGAGCCATCACCCTCAAATCACATATAACACAATAATTGTATGAGGACATGTAATCTCTTATGGTTGCAGATTTGACAAGGCTATCGTCAGGTCTATGCAATACCCAATCATTTATGTGTCCTCGACTGTGTGTATTATTATCAATTTGTTGATGAATGTTGAATGCATACAAAATGTCCAACATTTTTGCTGCTGTCGAGGGATTCTGAGGTTGATCAAAATGAAAGTTCATATCCCCTACTACCAGTCAGAGTGTTGGCATAATACAAAAATGTTACGGAAATTTCTCATGAAATTTGGCATATTTTAACTTATTTTTTTTTTGCTGGGAAAGACACGATAAATTAACATAAATGGATTACAGGATGTGGCACAGACAATTTAAGTTGCAATGACTCCAATGATGTTTTCGCAAATTTAAATTCAGTTTAAAATATAAGCTCTTGGATTGTCGTACTTCTGTAGACAACAGCTAGTCCTTCACATCAAGTGGAACGTGGAAATGATCGAACAGAATAGCCGAGTGGAGCAAGCTTAGCACACTTTCCCTCATCACCAGTCTGTCGAAACAAGGTCTCCTGTAAATACATGTCTATCTGCATGTCCATGATAAATTCACATGAAGTAGTACGTTTGTCGCATGGACCAAGTGATTGTGCTTTAAAATGCGATAAAGAGATTTCTTTATGTACATTTAAGAGACGATTTTACAAGAATGTTATAAAAATTTTGATGGCCACCGTCAACAGCATGAAAGTCAGAATTACCTCTGTGATCTGAAATAAGGAAGGTGATTCGTCTTTGTTTTCGTCTACCACCACGAGAGTTACGCTTCCAAGGAATGTTTTGGCAAATACATATTTCCTTTTCTATATACACTAGTTCAGATCTTCTGCGTGTATGCTTGTATTCATTGATAAAAATCATATGTTTATATATTCGAAGATTTTGGGAATCATTGCCTATGGCAGGTTAAAAAGCAATCATAAAATTATTATTTATGCTTTATTTTATTATAAAATAGACAATCACAAATCAATTTTTTATAGTCATTTAAAATTTTAAAAAAAAAATGATTTTCAGTTCAAAAGATGCCAATGATTTTTTTTAAAAAATGTATTATTTTTTAAAATTAGGAAATATGCTACCCTTGGGGCTATTACATGGTCCCTTTTTTAATAATGTTGATAAACTCATTTATAACCAGAGTGATACTTGATTTACTATTAAACAAATATTATGCTCCACAATATCCAGATATTATTGAAAAATAGGCCATTTATCATAAAAAAACTGCTAACATCATTTTCAACTAGTCAGGTAAAATTAATGATTGAGAAGAGAAATATTTCCATGCACATTCAGTCATTCAAAATGCAGAATATATTTTACTGACATTTAAAACCACAAAATAAATATACGTGGCAGTAATAAAATTTTCAAAGAAATGTACAATTAGGTCATCATCACTCATTTCCTTACAAAATACACGTTAAAGACAATTCGCCTGTACTCAAATACAATTGCAATTACTTGCTAACTATAAAGACAAAAAAAAGGAAATAATATCGGAACATAAGAATCATGTGTCATTATGGACTCCTGAAAAGCATTTGACAAAGTTCTCCACCTTAGTTGACTTTTCAAAAAATGTAAATACTCTTGAATATCACATTCCTTACATCACTGGATCCAAGATTTCCTATTGGGTAGGGAGCAATCTGTAATAATTAATGGATCTAAATCTGCAACAAAAAAGGTTAAATCAGGAGTTCCACAAGGAACTGAGCTAGATCTCTTACTGTGTTTAATTTATATACAGGATTTTCCTAACAATATCCCAACAGGAACAGATGTTTGGTTATTTGTTGATAAGTGTATTATCTATAGAGCATTTAATTCAGAACAAGAGTGTAAAATTTTACGAAAAGATTCAGATAAATTAATAAATTGGGGAAACTAAATGGAGTATGGTTTTCCACCAATGTAAACAAATTGTAATAAAAATTATCTAACTAAAATGCTACCTCACACTAGTGAGAACTATGCTATAGTATGCATCTTCTGTATGGGACCCATCCACCAAAGGAAATATTGATAAATTAGAACACATTCAAAAAAGAGCTGTCGGGTTCATTACTGGAGAATATTTAAACTGACAAGAGTAACACCTTTAGATAAATCAATAAACCTTGAAACACTAGAGGATAGAAGACCCCAGAGTAAATTAGTAATTATACATAATGCAATTTATTTTAACTTAGAAATACAACAGAAACATAACTTAATACAACCCTCAGATATACATGAAGATACGGAATGTGCATCTTTAAGTTCCTAATGGCACGTCCGCTTACTCTACTAATTTTGAAAGGTTCGATTGCATTTGATACTTGAAATGAGAAATAGTCCACAGGTTATTAAGTGTTGCTGTTGGTATTTAAGACTAATTTTTATTTAAGTTTGTTTGTTCACTTGCCATAGCGTCATAATTCAAAGTAAGTCACCCTAATTATGTGAATAAATTCGTTTAACTAATTTTTACACTATGTTAAAATAAAAATTTTGAAATAATTTCTTTTTTTAATTGTTTAGCCTCGTAGCTCAAGACATATTATCCTCATTAGCCATTCTATTATCTATTTTTAAAAAATTGAAACGACTGTGATTTTCACACTGCATCTCATACGCAATTTCTAAATTTTAGACACCAACATTTCTTAAGTTAAGCTAAATTGGGTATCTGAAGAGCGTCAAATTATCATTTTATTTAAAATGGTCATAAAATATCATTTAAAAATATTTATATTGCTCTCAGTTATTTTATCTTATGTGTTACAGAAGAACATTATGTTTGGAAAATTATTGTGTCCTACATTTATCTATGGTTTGTGTTTAGTTTTTTATTCTTCGTAAGTTTTACATTATGATAACGATTTTGCTTTCCTGGTTTATTCAGGCAAATCCACGCCCGAATACCGGACTTGAAGAAAGATAACGTATATGTGTTTATTCTTGCATACGAAAAAAGAAAAATGTTTTTCTCTTCATGTCTAGCTGAGGGCTATATTAAGATATTTTCGTCAAATGTAATGATATATCAAGAATATAAAGCGTGTTGTTGGGTAAATCATTTATATAATTTAAAAAGAGTAGGAGTATTAGCATATGTCCTTGTTGAACTTAATTGTAATCTAGCTCCTCTCCGGTCCAGTATCATCTATAAGCCAAACTTGTAAAAATATATGCACTACCAAACATGGAGGAATTTAGTGTGAAACCTGCAATGAATTGTAGCACACAGTTTGTGTCACGGGAAAATCGTTGAATTAAAAAGAGGAATGGGGAGCGAAAATGTGTTAAGAAAGAAATTTGGTTGTTTGTTATGTTCAAATGAAGGCAAATGTTCAGGCAATTACTGTGTGTGGTTACGAGTCGATGGCACAGGGATGGCTACACAAGGTGTGAGGTGGGAGGGAGAACAGAGAGGTGAGTTGAGAAGTTGGAGGAGATGATTCGGGCTATTTTAATTTGAGAGATATACTGTTATAAATTGTGAGATGCGTGTACATTTATTGGATATTTCATTATTAAAGATTATTTTTCCTGACTTTATTGGTGCAATGAATTATTGTATTAGAGCTGATAGTATTTCATAAGCCCACTAACAAATTTGAAAAAATAGATAAGTAATAGGGTCATAACAATTTGCCTGCATGCTATTACACTTCAGTACATATCTACAGGTCTAAGGAATAAATATGTTGGCACTGCATATATTGTGGATTGCCCCAAACCAATTCAGACACGTTGAACTATAGGGATCTGATCGCCATAAACTTTAACGCGTTTTGGCTAATTTTAATAGAAACAAATCCTATATAAAATCAGACCTGCATCACAAACCATTAAAGAAATAATCATAGAAAAATTAATAATACCAACAATAAAAAGACTCTCAAAACGTTAGCGATTAATTTCCTAGCCATACCATTTTTATTACAAATTTATAAAAACAGAGAACCAGACATAATTGCTAGTTCTGAAACTTGTTAATATCCCAACATAAATAACTCAACATATATAACTCTCAAATTATAGCAGCATTTATAGTATTTTTTTAGCAAAGATAGATCGGACAATTATGGAGTACTTCTATAAAATCAATTATCATAGCTGAAGAAACTACTAGACAACCAAACTAAAATAAAGAGTCTGTTTCTTGTGAAAACGTTACACCAAAATAAGCCCTCCTTATTGTAGGTAGTAACTATAGGTCACAAAATGAGATAGAATACATGAATATGTTCTGCTGTCAACTACTATAAAGAAAAATCATAGAAATGTTGTACTTTTGACTATACACATCCAGATATTATTTGGAAAAACTATGCAACTCATAACCAACAAACTAAGTTAATGAACATTTTGATAGACACTATAAACAACATATGCATAGACCATAAATTAATAAAAAGCCACTATGAAATAAAAAGACTAGATTATTTATTAACAAACACATCAAGTCCAGTGATAGACTGCACACTAATTTCTGGACTGTTCGACCATGATATTGTAAGGGTAACCAATAAAATAAAAAACTAAAGTAAATAAGATGGCTAGCAGAACGATATATCCTAAGGATACATGTTATTTAATAAAAATCAACGGCTAACTTCCACAAATTTCCTAAGCAAATTTGGCACAGGTAGCCCCGTGTACACATTTTGAAGGATGTGAAAGCGAAATTAAATCTACAAACTTAATTAAAACTATAAGGAATTAGTATGTTCTAGCAAACTAACATCAAATAGATGTAAGTAATACTAGTTATATTTTAAATTTAAAAAGTATGTTAATAAATCGATAATTTATTTAAGAAATTTAAGGCGCCCAATTTAAAAAAAAAAAAAGAATTTTTAAAAATATTTAAAATTGTATACCTGACATACCAACTTATTCGAAACCTCCAAAATGAATATAAAAACAAAGTAATTACTAATGATAATAATATAAACTTAGGGTCTCTTATCAAATCTTTACAAAATGGAGTCTACAGGTGTAACGACACTAAAAGGCTCAAATAATAAAACCTATAATGATGAGACTATGGCTAATAACCGTGACACATATTTTGCATCATTATTTTCTGACTCAGGCGACGTGGAAAATTTATTAAATTTAAATAAAATTGCAGAAATACGTAACAAAACTAAAAACTAAAAAATAAACAAAGCTACTGGTCCGGATTAATTTCCTGCCAGGTTACTAAAAGACTTGAGCAATGAGCTGCCCCAAATCCTTGTAGATCTCTTTCCAGCCTCTCTAAACCAGGATAAAGTGAATCGGGGTTGGAAATTTGCTAACGTAATTCCACTCTATAAGTAAGGCAATAAATCAGAACCCGGTAATTGCAGACCAGTATCACTTACTATTTTCACCTGCATATTACCAGAACTCATAATATTATTCACATAGTGTAATAATTAACGATTTTCAAAAAATATAATGCATTATTCCAATAGTAATACGGCTTCAGAACAAAAAATCATGTGAAACTCTATAGGTCTAATAGATGAAATATCAAAGGCCTGCACAATGATGATCAAATAGATGCAATATTACTAGACTCCTTAAATATTTATCTGTTAGTTTACTTTTAAAAATGTCAATACTTAGGGATCTCAGTTCCCTTACATTACTGGATCCAAGACTTCCTTTTGGGTAGGGAGAAAACTGTAATAATTATTGGATTTACATCTGCACCAATTAAGGTTAACTCATGCTTACCACAAGGAACTGTGCTAGTTCCCTTTTTTAACGTTAAAAAAATAATTTACCCCACAACATCTAAACAAAAACAAAAGTTATGTTATTTGTTTATGATTGTACAAAAAACTAACTGGAGTATGTCTTTCCACCCAGAAAAGTGTAAACTGTTAGACTAAAAAAGATTAATAAAAAAAAAAAATCACAATATTTTATTTATGGACTACAACTGACCTAATTTAAAGATGCTAAATACTTAGGAGTTATAATAAATGAACAATTATTAAGCAATCCCTAAGTCAATGAATTTATTATAAAATTTAAAAAGCCTAATGTTTTAAACATAGAAACTTTTACAAAGGTTATAAAGATATAATACTAAAATGAGAGATCTATTCTAGATATGCAAATTCTGTATGGGATCCATCCACCTAAGAAAACATTGATAAACTAGTACAAATTTTAAAAAAGACCTACAAGATTCAGTACCGGAGAATATTCAAAACAGACAAGAGTAACACAATTAGTTAAATCATTAAAACTATTGAATAGAAAAACCAAGAGTAAATTACCAATTATACATGAAGGGATTAATTCTAATTTAGAAATAAAAAAAAAACAACACAGAGATGCAACCCTCTGATAGACATAAGAAAGAAAAATACCTTTCTTATTCCGCATGCAACATCAAACACATACAAGTTTTCTTTCTTCCCGTCTGCTATTCGGGTGTGGTGTGGGTTGCCTTAAGAAACCTGGAAAGCCAACACTTTATAATCATTTAAAATTCTGATAATAATGCCGAACTAACGTGAAACCATTGTAAACGTACGATAAACTAATTTTCTGTATAGAAGGAGCGTCTGTGTCAGATAAGA
>MUZC01002211.1:0-11106 GCA_002072015.1 Radix auricularia
CCCAACGACCCAGCGTCGGGTTAAGGGATAGTTCAAGTTCAAGGTGTCATATCCCCCCTTAAGTAACTTCGCTCTCGCATTACGCTTTTGTTAAATCTGTAACGCACCGGACAATTATTACCACTCATAGTGTTTATATTGATTAAAATGAATCAATTGTTATGAAGACTTTATAAATTATTTTTAAAAATTATGAATTGTAATATCAGTCATTTATTAAAAACTTAATTGAAAACTAAAAAATCTAATTTAAATATCGCGAAATTTCGTATGTCACTAAAGACTATATAAATATCTATAGTGAGTCTATTATAAATAATATAAAAGCCCAGGTCACTCACTCACTCACTCACTCACTCACTCACTCACTGGATGTGGAACACTGAGGTGCGATGTACTGACAGTCTACAGCAGTTAGTTGAAAAATCGTGTGTTGATGAGCGCTGTAAAAATATTTAATATGATGACGTCATTTTTTGGTGTGCATCGGTGCGCAAAATACAACCCCTATTATTAAATACTTTGCGTACATTTCAGAAGGTTTAATATTTAGTATTCATAAAAAAAGGACAAGTTAGTTGGGATTTTGAAAAAGGTTGGTGCCGTAGGTGCCCTAAAAACGGGGGCGCCGCAGACGCCACGTCGCCCCGGCACAATCTAGTAAATAATATAAAAGCCCAGGTCACTCACTCACTCACTGGATGTGGAACGCTGAGGAACGATGTACGACAGTCTACAGCAGTTAGTTGAGAAATCGTGTGGTGATTAGCGCTGTAAAAATATTTAATATGATGACGTCATTTTTTGGTATGCATCGGTGCGCAAAATACAACCCCTATTATTAAATACTTTGCGTACATTTCAGAAAGTTTAAATTTCGTATTTATCAAAAAAGGACAAGTTAGTTGGGATTTTGAAAAAGGTTGGCGCCGTAGGCGATTTAAAAAAATGGGCGCCGCAGGCGCCCCGGCGCCCCAGCACAATCTAGTTATTAAATACTTTGAGTACATTTCAGAAAGTTTAATATTTCGTATTTATCAAAAAAGAGCAAGTTTGTTGAGCTTTTGAAAAAGGTTGGCGCCATGGCGCCCGGTACAATCTAGTAGTCTATAGTAAACTATACTTAATGCTATATTATTTAGGGCGGTGCTGCTCGTCTCGAAGTTCGAGTCATCCAGCATGAATACCAGTCATCTCGAAGTTTATAAAATAATGTTTATAAAATTGAAGAGTTACAAGTATTCACTACGCCTTTCATTGAACCTCCGATTCTATATGTGCATTCAAACAATCTCTCACATCTATCCCTAAACCTAACCCAAAACCCTAAAAACTATCACTAAACCTAACCCAAACCCTAAAAACTATGACTTAACCTAAACCAAACCCTATGACTATCACTTAACGTATCCCTAAAGTCTATTCTTAAACCTAACATCAAAACAAACTATTTTTTAAACAAAAATCTTATTCATTATCAATTCATGTTGTATTGTTTTTAAAAAAATAGGGATCAATAAGGAATCGAACCGCGGACCTGCGATGTAGCGTACTATCGAACAATCAATACGAACACATAGCCACAAACACCAAGAATTTTTAACCTTATAAAAAAATATTACCAAGAATAGCAAAAACCGGAAGTGGATGAGCGCGTATGCTCGACTTCGAGACGAGCAGTATCGAAGCTTCTTCGAGACGAGCAGTATCGATGCTTCTTCGAGACGAGCTGCCACTTTGTATTATTTAATATTATATTATTTACTATATAAACTATATTATAAATTATAATATATATAATATGTATATTGAATTATTAATTAATAAAGAATTTTTTTTAAGGGTTAGTTGCTAGGTAACATTTAAATGTAAATGTCGGCCGAGTTCGATTTCTTGGATTCTCCGGCGCCGAATTATATTTCCGATACAAAAAANATATATATTATCTTCTTCAACTCCGGTGTTATGGCAACCTTCAAGTCTAAGCAACGTTTAATTACTTATTTGTATTGTTATTTTTTTTTTTTTTAAATTATTTTAATAAGTGTGATGTATAAAATTATTTTATTATTACAGAAAATATATTTTGATAATCATAGTTATTTATAGTCTATAAAACTATTCATTAAATACATTTACTGTTATTTATTTGTTTGCGTTATTATTAAAGGAACAGTATTTTCTGTGCAGAAGTATCTATGGTACGCCACAAGATTTCGATCCCTGTTATTGGGATAACATATCAATGAATTACTAGTATCTCTTCTTACACCTGTTGAGTTCGATTTCATCCATTTCTTGTCACAACTCACCCGGTTTGTTATACAGTGCTGTCGCTAGGGCGATGGATGCGTCGGGTCGGGCCGTCCTGGGGGACACAAAATTGTAAATTTCTATCTCTTCGGTATGTCATTCAACTACAGGACAATAAAAAATATAACTGGGGACTGTTAGCCTATCTGCTAAACTGTAAAGAGTAAGTTATGCTTAAAAATAAGACCCTAGCGTAAATCGCTTTTTTCCAATTTTACGGTTATAGACTAAAACATTCCTAGTTCATGCTAAAACACATAGACATCAATAGACTGTTTTAACAACTAAATAGTGTGTGGCTGTTAAGTGTAAGCAATCGAACTAGGCCGACCATTTACATTTTAATGTATAACTTTAAAACTATTAAAGCTTTAGCTATGAAAATTTCAGAAAAAACGGTTAATTGACAACTGAAATTAATGCCTTTAAAGGAATACATTAAATGCAAATATGATAATTTATGTGATTTTTTAAAATAAAAAAGCAGAAATAGCAAATCGAACTCTGCCGACAATTTACATTTAAATGTAACCTAAGAACTAACCCTAAAAAAAATTTCTCTATTAATTAATAATTTATTATACAAATTATACATATTATTTTATAATATAGTAGGCACTCCAGCTCAAAATTTCAAATTAAATCTACATAAACATATAGCATATCATTGGAAAGAGCTTGCTTTCAGCTTTCCAATGACACCTAAATCATTCTTCTATCTCTTATAGGAGAAAAGTTACGATTTTTTTAGTGAATTAATTTTCCTCCTTATTTACCTTTGTAATTTATTCTAAAACACTGTGATCCAAATTTAGCTCTTCCTACCCTATTTTGTTCATAACTTATTAACTAATGAAGATAGAACCGTGCAATTTGGGGGATACATTAATTACCCATACTTAGACCAAAATACAACACAGTAGTTGTGAAATAATTAATTATATTTTATTAAACATGACTATATAAGTACAAGGGTCTCATTAGCGACAAAGTCAATAAATTCTGTTTTACTACAATACAGCATAACTTTCAAACCAACAATGCAATAACAGTAGAATTTTCAGTACAAACAGATAATTCAAAGCTGAAATTAATGCTAATAAAAAATACATTAAATGCAGACCAGATAATTTTATGGAAATTATTTTTAAAATGCTGAGATCGCAAATCGAACTCTGTCGACAAATGTACATTTAAATGTATAACTTTAAAACTATCAAAGCTTTTGCTATTAAACTTTCAGTACTAACAGATAATAATTCAAGGCTGAAATTAGTGCCAATAAAGGAACACATTAAAAGCATATCATATAATTTGTAAAAAAAAATAAATTTAAAAGCAATGTTCGCAAATCGAACTCTGCCGACAATTTACATCTAAATTTGTAACATCAAGAATTCAATTGCAATACACAACTGTTAGTTAAATAAGACAAGTTTGCTGATAACTGATAATTAAACAAATAAAGAAACATGCAATTCAAATAGAGATTTTATAACTATGCATAATTATAAAAATACTTTTAACAACATTTTTTTTTACTGTAACTTGCAAATAAAAACATTTTAAACATTTAGCACTTGTGTCCAAGGCAGGATGGCCATCCCCAGTAATAGTCCAGCAGTGTATGGTGTCCTGTGCCCTTGTCAACCTGCAAATGAAAGAAATAAAAAAATAAACTTAAATAAAATGAAAGTCACCCATGACAACATCTGCAACTAAATGAGATAATGTAATTTCTTCATGATCTATGTCAGAAAATATTAACTTACAAAATAACTTCCCAGATTTCCTGACACACCCAACCAGATCTCCAAAAAACTCTTCTTCCTCCCCATCAACATCCCATGTATGCCTAATCTTCATGGGAAAGCAGTCTGTTCTACCAGAGAGTAGCATGGACAGCTTTTCCTTAACGTTCTGACATAGTCCATCAAAAATTACATCATTCAACCCTCTATCAGATTCGAATAAAGGTCTAACTCTCTTCTCTAACTTATTCCTTTCTCCCTGCTCCCTCTTCTCTAACTTATTCCTTTCTCCCTGCTCCCTCTTCTGTCCCACCTCTATCTGACGTGCTATCTTAACACCCTTCATATGATTATCCCGACCCTTTAAAATAATCCTAGATTTACTGGCTTCTCCAATAGCAAACTTAATGAGACCCTGTTGTTCCAAAATAGGTTTAGCCAATAACCAATCCAAATTTTTGTTTACCATGCGCTTAACTTTAGCATCAATGAAACCAGTTGACTCATTAGGGGCTCTTTTAAATTGAGCGTCAACCATCCCTAAAACCCTCTCACTATGAACATTGTGAACAGGGGCTGATGAGGTCAGGGCCATTAATTCTGCTGATGGAGTAGCCAGTTCCCCAACAAGATAAGACTCAAGTTGTCTGTTTAGGACTGATACAAATCCTAAAGACAGAATAGACACTGTCTCAAAAAATCGTGGATATGGTTGGTAGATCTGGCTCCTCAGCTCAAGCAGCACATCATCCTCATCTATGGGTAGATTGAACACGTCCTCCTCTCTGGTCAGTATCAATCCAGGGTTTTTGTTGATCTCCTCCAGGCTGGCTAGGCACGTCCTCATGTGTGGTATCTGTTCATTAAACATTATACAAAATAAAGCAAAGGCTAAAACAATGACGTGATCGAGTGGCTATACAAAAACTTTTTAAAAGATAAAGTTCAAGATATTTAAGTTCAAACCTTAAATTAAGTAGGCAATATTAATATACTCACCATCTCCAAATGCTTTAAGCCCATTGTATTTTTGTAGAACTGAGTCATCCAGGGTCCAGTTAAAAGTTTCCCAAAGAGACGTAAGAACAAAAAAATTCACCAAGAATTTAAAAAAAATATAGTAGCCACATATCATTGTCCTTTTCTTTTCTTCTAATTCTACTTTATAATAAAAAATAGTGTATTGTAAATTTACCTAAGACTCGAAGTTGAATCAAAATGTCAGTGTTCCATATGTCGCTAAAAAGGGCTGTCCTTAACTTTGTAGAGGTACAATACTTTTTCAAGTATTGGGCCAGCGATTCTTTGATTTTAAAAATTACTCCAGCAAGGTGAAACAAAATATGTAGCCTATTCCCTACATAGCGAGGAAGGATTCCTGGTTTTAAATTTTCCTTCTCCAGGAATGCAGTCAGCCCTGAAGGATCCCCAGATGACATCTGCCTGTGGGAAAAATAGAAAAGAAATGTTAAGTTCTTCGTTATCCTCAATTCAACTTTGAAACTAATTATTTTATGATCTATACTATGTCTAACAGATAAATCAGCTATGTGTAAACAGATATTGATCAAATGTACCTGAGCTTAGAAATTGCACGAATCAAATTTCCATCACTTCCATCACTCCCATATGACTGGCCAGAAAGATTCCATGCATCATCTAGAATCTTGCACTGCTTTAACAGCTGCCATTGACATTGCCATTTTATACAACTTAAATTGATGGACACTCAAACTGAGCACAATAATATAGTTTATATAATAAATAATATAACATTAAATAATATCGTCTATTTTCAATATTTTATCATTCTCCGTACACACTCTATAAATTGTGAGATCATTAAACTGTCAGTGACAATGTTGGGAAAAACCTTGCCAAAACGTCAGGAAAAAACCTAGATCCGAAATAAAAAACCTAGACACGCTAAAAATAAACAAACATGATGTCAAAGAGCCTCCCCTCCCACCACATCAAAACACAAGTATTTCTTATTTGAAAATGAGCATGCTTCAAATTATGTTATTTTATTTTTATTCAAGAATGTATTTAATTTGTAAAATTTGTCATTCTAAAAAATTCCCACTTTTTAGGCAAAATCCTTAAAAATTCCCAAATTCCCATTTTTTAAAATTTGGCTAAAAAATTCCCACGATCAGGGAAATTTCCCCCGATTTCACAACACTGCCGGCAGTGGCATAGCCAGAGTTTTTGCCGCCCTTGGCGATCTCCAAAAAGCAGCCCTTTTAGGAGAGTCCATAAATGACGTCACACAGGGTGGGAGAGGGGTGTCACACATTTGAAGTCACACCAAAATGCGCAAATTTAAATAAAAGTTACAATTAAATATATAATTACCGACATTTTATCCAATGAAGTTTGACGTGGTTTCACGCGTGTTACGATATTAGATTACAGCGTTACACTAAAAACATATTTAAATTACAAAACATTGATTGTCAACATACTCATTTTCAAATAGAAAAGATGGCTTTTAGGGGGGGGGGGATCTTTGCGAAGTCACATTGAAGAAGGGGTCAATTTTTGTGACTACGTGTGACCAGGGATGCAGGGGGTTAGAATTCTGCAAAATAGGTATGACGTCATTTAAGGACGGCCCCTTCAGTCTATTGCAACATGGTCTTTATAAATCAATAAACATTAATAAATAATTGTAATTGAAACGAAGTAAAGGTGGGGAACATGCTAACCATTCCATGCAATATTTATGTAAGCATTAATAAAAGAGGCCGTATAAGATACCTATAAGTACATATTTTAAAAAATGTAAATGTTTTTTTTAAAGGCCACAAGAAAGCTATTGAGGTTGCAGGTCCCCCACCACCAAAATGAGACAAAACATATTCCAAATTTACACTCAAAATTATTTACAATTAATATGCTTCTATTTTTTATTTATAAATATGTGATTTCTTTTATAAACAAAGACACTGTATATATTAGTATGTAAATATATTTACACATTTACTTACCCCATTTTCATAATAGAGAAATTATAGAGTGTATTATGTTATCAAAATTTAAATTATGTGTAATATCTTTTTCTATCTTTAGACAATATTGAAATATTTTGTTATCTGAAATCACTCATTGTTGAACGAAAATATTTTTTAAATCAAATTGCAGTTTGGAGAAGCTCCTTCACAACTAGATACAGTGATGCCATTTTTTGAAAATATTGTTAGCTAAATTATAATGTGAGATAAAGAATTTTCCAATCTATACTATTGAATATATTTTAAAAGATCAAGGTGGCATCCCCCCTGTTTTTCTAACATAATGCCTCTTCTTGTAGTGTAGGTAAAGCCAGGGCTGGTCTTAAGGCACTGCCACCTATGCGGCCGCAGTGGGTTCACACTTTCATAGGCCCCACATTACGTTCTTTTAGGTTTTCACAGGAAAAAAATATTTGACTGGATATTATATGTGTATTGGACATATATAAACATTATATGGAAGAAAAATATAGTATTTTTATCAAATTTTGATTTTGATGGTATGTTACCATATGGTCACAATGCGTCTATATGGTAAAAAAAATTAATAAAAACAGAATAAAATAGAACATGACAACAATAATAATTTTGATAGCTGATGATTTAATCCTGAACACAAACAAGTGTAAATATTAACTTTATTACAAGTACATATTTATATGTTAAATATAATGCTGAAAATGATAATTAGGATGATAAAACTAGTTATTTTAGAAAAAAAAAATGAAATGGAGAATCTCTTATTTTTTTAAAATAAAAATTCCTACATAAAGGCCAATAAAAATTTATACATGTACATAAAAAAGCATGTTTGAGGCTGGTGAAACTGTTTGACTTTTGCTTCATGCAATGGTGAATATTATATTTGACTTTTTTATGCACCTTATTTCTAAAGAAATCCTTCGTAACTTGTTCCCGTGTAACTTTTTTTGTGCAAATTGGATCAGGAAAACTCGAAACAGTCAGGTCTAACTGGTATGGGTGGAACAGCTGCAGTAGGACCTCTCATTTCTTTGGCTCTATAATCAATTAGGGATGACCACATTTTCTAAACCTTACTTTACCTTTTTCATGGGGCATATAGCAATCTGGGTCTTGAAATCAAGTAGAGCAAATATATTTTTGTCACATTTGGATTACTACAGGCATCCCCATAGATCAACCATGCCTGAACTAGTTTCATATTCATATCCACTTGAATAAAAATCATTGCGAGTTGTTTATTCCTGACTTGTAACAAAGCTAAGGAAATGGCGCACAATGTATTCCAGAAGCTCTTATAACCGATTCTAATTTACATGAAAGAATGTTACAGCAGTATAATTCAAGTTATTAATCACTGTTGTAGCAGAACAACTCACACATTTTTTTTTTAATTTTGGGGTTATATTTGTTTGATCTATATATATATCAATAGCAACCTTGTCGTAACGGTTATCAGTTCCCCAGTAGCATCGGCTTTTGAACAATATGTTCATTATAAATAAACTTTAGTAAACTGCTCCAGTTCATTGCATCCTGGTTCAATAGCAGATATATATTTATAATATAAATATCTATGTTTGATTGTGTTACTAAACTATCCATTATTTGTTGAGCAATAATTTTCTGTTTGGTTCTAAGGCTCTTTTGCAACAGCGACATATCCAGAGAAAACAGACTCTCGGGGAAAGATGTCTGTTGCATCTCTTTGGTGCAAAAGTAAATTTTTATTTGATACTTTTAGCTGTGGTTGGACTGAAGTACATCAAGAATTACCAGCTGTTTCAATCATTTTACTCTCAAAGACTGGTTTTGTAGGGTCTGAAATGAACACATTGAAATATTATTTGTCAGTGTTTATTTTAAAATTTAAATGAATGATATTTAATTGTTTTTCAAAAGGTATACGTTAGTATAAGAGAAAATATATATTACAATGTATTTTTTAAAAGTAGGTAAATTGAAATTAATAACTTACCTGTAAAAGTTTCATCTACGTTATCGTCATCTTTCTACGATAGCTCATTATCATCAGAGTCATTATGAACGGCCCGGATATCTACATCTTTATTTTTCCATAAACCATGATGGATCCATGACATTGATATTTGAATTCTACAGAAGAAAAAAAACAACATTATTAAATGTAACCAACAAAAAAAAAAAAAAATATATACATAAAAATGTATTGTATATTATTGATAATCATCAAATACTTCTAATAATGCTATTTATAAAAAAATACTTTTTAATTTTTTTACAGATCATAAATTTGATAATTTTATAAAAGTATAAAAGGATAACATTATAAATATTAGATATTTAAAAATATTTTATGAATAAAACAATTGTAGCGCTTATAAAGATTTATTCTTTAGTAAGTTGTCATATTCCAACAAGAATAACTACAGGAAAAAAATCAACCACATAGACGCACTGTAACCATATGGTAACATACCATTTTTTTCATTTATTATCAAACGATGATGACAAATGTCAAATTTAAGCTTACATTATTACTGTATAAACATTAGTTTTATCATTTATATTTTTTTAGAACAGAAATTTTCATTATTTGATAAAAAAATAAACACTTGTACGTACTAGATTCAGTAGACAGTAATTTAGCCCACTGGGATCTTCTAAAAGTCGTTCTTACAAAAATACAAAGCGGTCTAAGAGAAGAGTTCTCCAGGATAAAAGTTCAAAACATGTTAAAATAAAAGGGAAATCACTTTAAAAAATTTAAAACTAAGAAATTAGTAGTGGAATAATAATTATTTCGCTTTGTAACCAAACGGTCGCATTGTGTAATTTAGGGTTAATAACGCATGCTATATACTCTACCAGGATAACAAATGTCGTTAACAGTTACAAAAATCTAACTGGCAAGGCTCACTTTCTTTTCACGTGAATCAAATCATGAAAACAATATCTTTCCACATTATTCCTTTGGTTCTTAGAAAACACACATTTCATTTATAGTCTAAGCATTATATTACTTCAATACGAATAGAATATGCTTAGCCAGATAATATTTGTGAATATTGTGGCTTGGGGAGAGAGGAAAATATGGTTTATTTGATATCAAGGCACATGTTCCTTTAACTTGTATAAAAACATAAGAACAATGCTGCTTTTAAGACAATGATGAGAAATTGATCTCCTTATAAATGTTATGTCAATCATTCTATATTCCCACGCATTTTTCTAANTTAAGCTTACATTATTACTGTATAAACATTAGTTTTATCATTTATATTTTTTTAGAACAGAAATTTTCATTATTTGATACAAAAATAAACACTTGTACTTACTAGATTCAGTAGACAGTAATTTAGCCCACTGTGATCTTCTAAAAGTCGTTCTTACAAAAATACAAAACGGTCTAAGAGAAGAGTTCTCCGGGATAAAAGTTCAAAACATGTTAAAATAAAAGGGGAATCACTTTAAAAAATTTAAAACTAAGAAATTAGTAGTGAAATAATAATTATTTCGCTTTGTAACCAAACGGTCACATTGTGTAATTTAGGGTTTAATACCTTATCCCTACCCACACTGGACCCCGCGCATTCATTTTCACATACTAAGCTGCATAAGGCCCCGCAATTGCTCATACTGACCCTGTGTACAGCCATAAAAAACTGGAACCTTCTTTGTTCAATATTGATCTTTTCTTTTTCAATTGTATTAAAGAAATTTATTTGATGGTAAAATTTTTCAATTAGTATGTTACATGGTATTATACAGGAATATTTGTTTTTTGCAAGGACGTGCAACTCATCAGAGAGTTCTATTGTTTTCTTTTATAATTACATCTATGGATAAAAATCTTTTCTCCTTGTACCACTTGCTCTAAAGATAGAATCCCGTCTCCTGTATTTTCTCGATGTCGTATTTATTCTCCTTCAAACACGGCTTGCAGTTGTCATCTCTAACTCTCTATATTATATAAATGCGATCTGTATTAGCACATAACTTTGTTCCATGACATGGGTTTGGAGTGGGGCTGGGGGGAGTGGTGCTGTGGGAGGGGGCTGGGG
>MUZC01002213.1:0-12571 GCA_002072015.1 Radix auricularia
TACAAATGCTGCATTTGTGTATTTTTCTAATTATTGCTTGGGTTACTCCTTCCTTACCAGCCATTTCAGAACAGCGGCAATTTCCTTAAACAACAAGCTTTGTCATATCTAATTCTTATTCTATTGAAATTTAATGATGGTGTTGGCTAAACCTTCAGCTGTTCTGTAGACTACTGGAATATATATTTTAGGAATTCTTCTGTGACCGTCATTTTTCTATTTTGTTCTTTGACAAATCTAGCACAAAGTTATATCAACTAAATGTAATTTGTCTTGCCAGTAAGTATATAAAATGCAAATAAATTATTTCCTACACGAACAATGTTTTCACGCTAGAGAGACCTACAAATTTTGATAAATTATAGTGATTTGCATTGTTGCCGAGGACGAACGATCAAAACGGCCCCAGACTTATCGGCCATGGTGAAACAGCCTGTGTCAAAGCGGCCCTATACAATTTTTTTCACATTTTTTGGAACTTTTTAATATTTTTATTTATTTTAAGTTAAATTTAAACTTGTTCAACTTCTACGTATTTTAAGAAAGTTGTCAAATTGTAAAACTATTTCTTGTGACGTTATGGCATTATTTTTTCTTAACAAACAATTGTGACTTGCCACCATATAATTAAAAAAAAATTAAATTGTTTCTTGTGACATTATTATTATTATTTTTTGTGAACTAAAGTTTTTTTAAGATGCGTGTAGGCCTATACTTAGATACGTGTAGGCCTATACTTAGATATGTGTAGGCCTATACTTAGATACGTGTAGGCCTATACTTATATACGTGTAGGCCTATACTTAGATACGTGTAGGCCTATACTTAGATGCGTGTAGGCCTATACTTAGATGCGTGTAGGCCTATACTTAGATACGTGTAGGCCTATACTTATATACGTGTAGGCCTATACTTATATACGTGTAGGCCTATACTTGTAGGCCTATACTTAGATACGTGTAGGCCTATACTTAGATACGTGTAGGCCTATACTTAGATACGTGTATACTACGTGTTGACAGTCTTACTTTTTATACATTTCTATTTCCAAGTTCACGAATTAAAATGTCTTTAAACATCAACCCGTGTCTTGAATTGAGTTTATTTCAAGTGAACAACTTCCATAGACACATAGAGTTATTTTGAACAATCTTGGTATAAATGTTAGACTTTTATAATATTTGTGATTATAATAAAACCAGTTGTAAAATTAACGTACAACAAAACTCCAATTTAAATACAATAATTATGCTCTTATACTATATCGTAAAAGGATGTTCGATTTCCTTTTGTTCCTTGTTTCCGACATACAATGTGACAACAAATTATGGTATTTAGTGTTACAATATATTGAATTAGGACAACATAGAAATAGAGAGCCTCAATCTTATTCTAATATCAGCAACACATAGATTTTCGTAATGTTTATATATTTAAATTAACTACAGATACGTACTCTGTCTTATTTGTATATTTTAAATTAACTATATGTACGTGCTCTAACTGTCTTTTTTGTATATTTAAATTAACTACAGGTACGTGCTCTAACTGTCTTATTTGTATATTTAAATTAACTACAGGTACGTGCTCTAATTGTCTTATTTGTATATTTAAATTAACTACAGGTACGTGCTCTAACCGTCTTATTTGAATATTTAAATTAACAATAGGTACCTGCTCTAACTGTCTTATTTGTATATTTAAATTAACTAGAGGTATGTGTTCTTTTTTATTTGTATATTTAAATTAACTACAGGTACGTGCTCTGCCTTATTTGCATATTTAAATTAACTACAGGTATGCGCTCTAGCTTATTTGTATATTTAAATTAGCTACAAGTACGTGCTCTGTCTTTTTTGTATATTTAAATTAACTAGATGTAATTGTCATTCAAGAGGTTTCTATCGCATACTCTTTTATTTATATACAAATTCATTAAACAAAATAGTTGTGTTAAGTTATGTCATATTGTAAATATAATACATTTAAAGAAAACAATTTACCACTTAATTCC
The DNA here is from genome assembly GCA_002072015.1 of Radix auricularia. NCBI lineage: Eukaryota > Metazoa > Mollusca > Gastropoda > Lymnaeidae > Radix > Radix auricularia. The sequence continues at coordinate 2,015 of MUZC01002213.1, forward strand.
ATCCAGCTTATATAAGGTGAGTCCATACTCGATAACGCTTACACGCACAGTCTTACTATATAAGGTGATTATAATTATTAATTAATGCAGATAATAATTTATAAAAGTTGTTTTATATGGTCTTGACATTTATATTTATTATATTTTACTTCCTTGTTCATAGCAATCTTAAGATTACAACTTGTAGTTTAAAGTAATACTTAGACGTATAATAATTTTGATGTGAACTTTTTAAAAAATATAATAATACACATACACAAAGAGAGAAGTATTTTTAAGGGTTTATTTACTAAAAATTTAATCCAATGTAAAATTTGAATTTGACCAATTTTATGTTATTGTTCTGTTGTTTTGTGAGGTTAAGTCAAATATACGCCAACACTTATTTAAACTTAAAGCATTTAGTAAGTATATCAGTATTTATGAATCATGTAAGTTTAGAAACTACAATGATAAAATTAGTTGATATATTTCTCTTATCTTATCTTATAAGTTACAGACACTCATTCTGTACAGAAGATTACTGCGTCCTACGTATTTCTGTGGTTTGTGTTTGGTCTGGCGCCTCTCCCGTGACTGGGGGGAGGAGGGGAGGCATTAAACGTCCCGAGACAAAATTGAACAAGCCCAGAATTTTTTTTCTGTATTAAAAAAACTAACTATAAAATAAATAATATAATTCTAGGAGATCCTTATCTTGTTCCAGAACTTCTCTGTTCCAGACCTTCTCTGTTCCAGACCTTCTCTGTTCCAGACCTTCTCTGTTCCAGACCTTCTCTGTTCCAGAACTTCTCTGTTCCAGACCTTCTCTGTTCCAGACCTTCTCTGTTCCAGACCTTCTCTGTTCCAGAATGTCTTGAACAAATTGTAAGAACAACTCTACGAGGAAGATGTATTTAAAAGAAATAATTATGACATAAGACACATAAATATCCTCCAATAAAATGTGTAATCTAATAAAAGAAAGAAAAATACAAAATGTCCCCAGCTATTACAAGTATTTTGGAGTTTAAAAAATATCTCAGGATTTTAACGTTTATATTCGGTGGTTCTAAAAATAATTTCTTAATAGATTTTTGAGATTTGAACAAATAATTGATTTAAGCGATGCTTAGCTTTGTGTTTATGCGGTTACCTAAAATAAGTCAATACAAAGTGACAAGTCTAATGTGAAATCATTAACAAATTATTTACTATTACCATCGTAACAAAGTAAGTTACAAAAATGTATTTTATGATCAAAGACAAACGACACAAACACATATACAGCAATATAACGGGGGAGATCTTGTCAATACCTAAAACCTTCTATCATGTCAGTCTATGGAACACTCTAGTTTTTATCTGTAGATATGGATATTAAAAATTACTCTACGTTTTAAAATATTTCAGTGAAATTTTTCTCGAAACCAATAGTTTCTTTTATATTTAATTCAAATTTCATCTGTAGTGAAATTAGACCTACAGTAATACCCTCATATATTTCGTTAACATTTATACCGATTTAGAGGTATTTCTTCTACAGTTATAATAACATAGAGGTATTTTATCTACTGCTATACCCACATAAAGGTATTTCTTCTACACTTATACCCACATAGAGGTATTTCTTCTACATTTATACCCACATAGAGGTATTTCTTCTACACTTATACCCACATAGAGGTATTTCTTTTACAGTTATACACACATAGAGGTATTTCTTCTACACTTATACCCACATAGAGGTATTTCTTCTACACTTATACCCACATAGAGGTATTTCTTTTACAGTTATAACCATATAGAGGTATTTCATCTACAGTTATACCCACATAGAGGTATTTCTTCTACAGTTTTAACCACATAGAGGTATTTCTCCTACAGTTATACCCACATAGAGGCATTTTATCTACTGCTATACCCACATAGAGGTATTTCTCCTACAGTTATACCCACATAGAGGCATTTATCTACTGCTATACCCACATAGAGGTATTTCTCCTACAGTTATAACCACATAGAGGTATTTCTTCTGCAGTTGTACCCACATAGAGGTATTTCTTCTTCAGTTATACCCACATAGGGGTATTTCATCTACAGTTATACCCACATAGAGGTATTTCTCCTACAGTTATACCCACATAGAGGTATTTCTTCTGCAGTTGTACCCACATAGAGGTATTTCTTCTGCAGTTATACCCACATAGAGGTATTTCATCTACAGTTATACCCACATAGAGGTATTTCTCCTATAGTTATACCCACATAGAGGTATTTCTTCTGCAGTTGTACCCACATAGAGGTATTTCTTCTGCAGTTGTACCCACATAGAGGTATTTCTTCTGCAGTTATACCCACATAGAGGTATTTCTTCTGCAGTTATACCCACATAGAGGTATTTCATCTACAGTTATACCCAAAAAGAGGTATTTCATCTACAGTTATACCCACATAGAGGTATTTCATCTACAGTTATACCCACATAGAGGTATTTCTTCTACAGTTATAATGAAGGAGTTGTTATCAAAACTTAACTACGTCATAGAGGTTAGGTTCCTTATCATATCATGGTCTACAGGTTTGAGATTCGCTGTAGATGTAACACGACACTAGGATATTTGGCTATAACTAAATGGTCTACAGGTTTGAGATTCTCTGTTGATGTAACACGACACTAGGATATTTGGCTATGACTAAATGGTCTACAGGTTTGAGATTCACTGTAGATGTAACACAACACTAGGATATTTGGCTATAACTAAATGGTCTACAGGTTTGAGATTCACTGTTGATGTAACACAACACTAGGATATTTGGCTATAACTATGTTGTCTACAGGTTTGAGATTCACTGTTGATGTAACACGACACTAGGATATTTGGCTATAACTAAGACGGCTCAACGTCACAAGCTTAACATCCGTTATCCATGAGAATCAGTGCATGACAACACAAGTCCTGTGATAAAATATTTTGTCATTGTATCACGTGTTACACCGCGGCTAAATGATCCATTGAAAGACATCACTAGTGAATATTTAGTGATACCGTACATCCTCCCTTATTCACTGTTCCCCATTCACGGCCCTTCAGTTTCCTTCGATCTAAATCTTATCACAAAATTACCCCGTTCACTGTACATTACTATTATTATCTGTATCATTATTATTAGCATTGGAGATGTCTGATACAATGTTTAACCTAATGTAGTTATAGTTTTGTGACGATCTAAATACAAATTTGTAAGTTTTTCTATTTTTCTTTCATTAAGAATTCATTAAAATAATAACTGACCCAGGGGCGTCGCTAGGGGGATGTGGTGGGGGCGGGCCGCTCCGGGTGACACCATCAGGGGGTTGACACCACACAGTAAAATTCAATACATTCACGTTATTTGTCAGTTTAAAACTCGGAGGAATGATATGGGTTAAATCATGACGGGGTGACCCCAGAAGCTATCGCCCCGGTTGACACCAACCCTAGTGATGCCTCTGAACTGACCTAAATAGAATGCTGAGAATTGAAAATCATTTTATGTGTATTTGAAATCGAAGGGAAAAAAAGTAAAAAAAAAAAAAAACAGAGGTAGAGATTTAAAAATATTGTCAGATATTCCATGTCACTTTCAAAAAACAACTTTTCCTCCTGTTCGAGTCCGACACGCTTGGTCAATGTGCTGTAGTTTGTAATTAGACCATGACGTCACATCATATCGCCCAGTGGTCCCCAGTTTTTTTTATATCAATGGACCGGTAAGGATGTAAAGATTTTAATGTGCCTAGCTAATGGTCGGGTCGTTGATAAACTATATTTTCGATTGTTTCGATTAAATAATTTTTTAATAGTTTATACTTATAAAGTTTTAAAAATAAATGCGTTTTGCAATGACGCTAATTAAATATACAGAGATTTCACATTAATTTTCATTTCACTAGAATGCTAAGTAAATTAGAAATTTGAGTTTTTAATTTACAACGGTACCCAACAATTTTAAAAAATGGGGGCTCTTATTTATAGTTAGCTGGTGACAAAGACATCGAATTAATGTCAACATTTTACGTCATGATTTAAATCAAGACAAACTCGTAGAGTTATTACAAATGTAGTTTAAATGCAGTCATCATTAGTAATCTCCGGGAGTTGATCTTTATTTAGAACCGACGGACATGTTAGGTTTGACTAGTTTTTTTAATATCTACATTAGGTGATGTTTAGGAAATGATCTTTATTTAGAACAAACAGACATGTTAGGTTTGACCTGTTTGTTGATACTTTCCTTAATATTTCGAAATTAGTTTTTAGTGTAAGTAGCTGTCAATATTTTTAGAGCCAAGGCAAGTGATCGTGCACAAAATTTGGGTATAAATGCTCTATAGACTTGTTCCCGGGTTCCCAACAGAGGGAATGATGCTTAAATAGGCTTTAGGTCCCGGGGCCCAACATAGGGTATGCATTTTCTGTAGACTTTAGTCCCCGGGGCCCAACATAGGGAATGCATTTTCTGTAGACTTTAGTCCCCGGGGCCCAACATAGGGAATGCATTTTCTGTAGACTCTAGTCCCCGGGGCCCAACATAGGGTATGCATTTTCTATAGACTCTAGTCCCCGGGGCCCAACATAGGGTATGCATTTTCTATAGACTCTAGTCCCCGGGGCCCAACATAGGGTATGCATCCCAATGTGTGTCACGAGGTGCTTTCTATGGGTAGCCATCTAACACAGTCCACAAAATGAAGTCATAACAAATACAATTAAAACTGATACATTAGTATTCGTATATAAAAACAGCAAATATTAATCCAAATAGAGTAGTTATAAGATTATAGTATACCTGGGTATAAGAGTAGCACAAATTTTATACAATAAAATAATGCAAAGACACATTTTTAAATATAATCAACTGAGATCTTTCATCTTAAATGCCTTCAATTTACTAACAACTGACTTTGGCCATGATTGCAAGGAGCTGACCTTTAACCTTTCATGAAAACACATTACACTGTTCATCTCAACTCTCTAAATAACTTCATTCGTCTCGGCATTGTACCAAAAGGTTTTTTTTGTGGCAATTTTAACGTAGTATCTGCTTCCTTTAACTCAAAAAATATATCTAAACTTCAATCACTTGAGAAGAAAGTTGCTTTTCTAAGTATGCGTCTTCTCATACACACCCACAAACGGTATATCGCTTATCTCAGCACCCAGATCTACCGCCTTGAAGACAGCAAACTTTCTAAGTAACGTGACCACCACCTAGCTTTTAATAGCATTACAGTCAAAATCCACAAATTTAAATGTGACTTATATCTTTTCCTGTCAACTAACAAAAATAAGAAGCTGAGTAACCTTAAGCCTTGTCCCAAACCTTGACCTCTACAGACCACCACCAACAAGAATTTGGTCGTTTGTATACCCCGGGTTTACCTCTCTCAGAGGATGAAAGATCTTTTCTTTCTAAGGGACTTAAATTCATTCCTCTTACACCATCATGAGACAGTTTCCATATTCAGAGTGATTCTCAAGGTTTTTTCCGGGCTCTAAGACTTCAGTTCCATTTTGCCGGGAATAACAACTCCCCTCCCGATGATGAATTGTTCCCGTTTAATAAACAAAGAAAATCCACCAGTTTTATTTTTTTTCTTACGTTTGGAATTACGTATTATCTTAAAACATGTACTTTATTAAAACAATGTGGCCCGAAATAATAGTGCTAAAATACTTTGCAAAGTCTACTTACAGAGAATTTATTGGAATAATGAAAGGACGCTTTGAATTTTTTCTAAAATTGTGACATCTACCACGATCCTGATTATATATATTGATGAATAGTTTTATAGGTAGTTTAAAATGTACAGTTTACAGCTTTATATAATAATAACAAATAGCCGATCCGAATCGTAGCATACGCCGCTGATGATTTAGTGATGGGTGAAGACTTCCTGAATAACACAGTTGTCTAAATGGTGTGTGTTGGGCAAATGACTGTGGGTGAATGAAAATTAGGAACTGTGGAGAGGGCAACATACAATTGTCCATGACTGAAGTCGAAATTTGGAAGATACAGACATATCTCTTTTTAACGTTTGCCCTGTGCTTTATTTATTGTCATGGCAACGGATAATCTAACAGAGAATTGTCTGCGAGTGAAGTTAAATGGCAATCTTATCTTACCATATCTTAGATATACAGACGCTCCTTCTTTGCAGAAGATAATTTCGTCCACAGACCATGAGAGATGATCTGTTGGCAAGTGATGCAGCGGTCACAGGCCACGGCTATAGGGGTTCCAAGCGTTACTCAAGCCGCCTAACTATTGTCTAGTTAGGCGGCCCATTCGAAGCTGGGTGACTCGGGGGCTCCTCAAACCGCGAGAACAAATCCTCACCTTCGTGTGAATTCGAACCCGTGATATGACAGTCAAGAGCGCTACCTCTTGACCACCACGTCCCACAAAGGGCAAAGTTGAATCTGATGGAGTCACGGATATCTGAGGAATGAGGACAGTTTGTGAGGTAGCAGCTGCGATAGTTAACACTCCAGTACGTTGCGGTGAATGCTGATAACAGTCAGACTAGTGCCATTACAGAGACATATTGCTGGCATTAGGTTTGTATGAAGTATGACGACTGAACCATTACAGAGACATATTGCTGGCGTGAGGTTTGTATGAAGTATGACGACTGAACCATTACAGAGACATATTGCTGGCATGAGGTTTCTAAGAAGTACGACGACTGAACCATTACAGAGACATATTGCTAGCATGAGGTTTGTATGAAGTTCGACGACTGAACCATTACAGAGACATATTGCTGGCATGAGATTTGTATGAAGTATGACGACTGAACCATTACAGAGACATATTGCTGGCATTAGGTTTGTATGAAGTATAACGACTGAACCATTACAGAGACATATTGCTGGCATGAGGTTTGTATGAAGTATGACGACTGAACCATTACAGAGACATATTGCTGGCATGAGGTTTGTATGAAGTATGACGACTGAACCATTACAGAGACATATTGCTAGCATGAGGTTTGTATGAAGTATGACGACTGAATCATTACAGAGACATATTGCTGGCGTGAGGTTTGTATGAAGTATGACGACTGAATCATTACAGAGACATATTGCTGGCGTGAGGTTTCTAAGAAGCATGACGAATGAACCATTTTTAATAATGAGTTTATGCGGAGGCATATCAGTAGGGGTAAGACTGTAAAGAAATTCTTCAGGGAATGAAAGTTGATCTGCGGGATCATCTGTTACGATAGAGTCAACGCTGGTGAAAGTAACTTCGTCGGTTGAGATAAGTTTCAATACTTGTTTATTCAGTTTCAGTGAGTCTTCGTTTGTGACACTTATTATTGCTAGCGTACTGAGTTGTTCCGAAGTGACAACTGAGAAGTCGAGGTCCCCATATAGTTGTTGAAGGGGATCAGAATTAACAGGAAAACAATGTAAAGGTAATGTTGTAGATGTCCCACTTGCAGGCGGTGCGTGTGGAATTTTCATGAAAAAATCCTCAGACAGGGAGAGTTTATGCGTGTCCCAAAGGTGTGGAACGTTATTGAGTTCGCCAAAGACACAGATGAAAACGAAAAGTTGTCGCAAGAAATGTGGCTTTCGTAACTGAGATGCCTCTGTAAGAGTATCATGTCATATCTTGTCGTCCTTAAGAAGACCCCATTGGTAGCACGCCTCATTGAAAGTGTTACATTCCATGTCGTTGACAGTTCGTAGATGGTTAAAATTTGTGATGCCAACGGAACGGGTGAGAAGAAGACTGAGGTAGTAACGCTCGGTGTCGTTAACGACAACAGACATTCTAATGATCACTGTTGTGCCTCCTTTAATTCTCTTTTAAAATTTTCCAGGTGACTTTAGGAATGTGTAATGTTGTGGAACATCAGTGCAATGTTGTGGAACATCAGTGTAATGTTGTGGAACATCAGTGTAATGTTGTGGAACATCAATGTAATGTTGTGGAACATCAATATAATGTTGTGGAACATCAGTGTAATGTTGTGGAACATCAGTTTAATGTAACTCAAAAGGTTCAGTATCCGTATTGTTGAGTTCAAACCAAGCTAAGAGCATGGTGTTTTTGTTGGCGTGTCTTTGTAGCGCTCGTTCTTCGTGACCCTCATGAATTAAGACGACTTCATGTTCTGACAAATGAAATGGTAATCATCTAATAACGTGCGATTTTTCTGAAAGACTGTACTCGTTCAAACGACAGATAGCCTCAGGAGAACTAACATACCTACCATAAAGAAAAGTTTGTATTTCGTAATGTTTGAAAACATTATCAACTGGCACCTTCTAAAGTGCAATGGATGTAGGATCGTTTCCTTTGTAGACATACTTACATAGATAATTTAATTAATACATTGAATGGACGCGCACACTTCAAAATTAATGTGAGCATTTATTTTCTGAGAAAGCCAGGGATTGTAAGGTACTGTCCAACGATTGTCGATGTCGTATTTGCAGACAATGACAGTGTTCCCCTTTCTACGCCGATTGATGGAGTTTCCTCGTGTGTTTTCTTGAGTCTCAGCGTTTCACTTGCATCTTTCATGCATGGTGATTTGGCATGGAGCTCGCCACATGGACCATGTAACATACAATTATTGACAGTTTGGAAAAACCGAGGGTGTATATCAGGATTTGTAGGATTAGCGCATACATATTTGTCTGTGTCATCTTTGTTCCTTATTTTGAACTGTGAATAAAGGATTAAAGGATCAGTAACATATTGCAATGAGGAAATCCTCGGTTTTCTAACTCGTTGACGAAAATGTATGCGACTACATTGCTGAAAAAATTGCTCTCCACTATATGAGTTAGGAACTCACTCAGTTTGATATGAAAGATGCGGGCAATGACATCAGGTCTGTGTCTGGTCGCTCAAAAGTGGAAATGGTCACTGAGATTTCTGGCCAAGCAGGATTGCAAGTGAAAGTTATGAATAAGTCAGGCTTTTCACATTTGTGGACAATTGCCATCGCGTCTTGGTAGTTCTGTTGCATGTAGCATTGACTGCCTTGAAACGTAGAGGAAAAAATTATCAACTGTCCAGGGCGCAGGTTATTGTCTTGTTGTTTTGCTGCGATAGCATTCATCCTTTCCATGTATTGTTCTATTGCTCCCATCATGTTGATTGGAGCGTATGTAATGTAAACGCGAGCCTTCTGTTCTGACATATGCGCTGACATAGGATTGAAGAGTTTGCAGCTGGAATGCAAGATGCTGATTGCAGATCTCATGGCAAGTCTTTAATCATAAAATTGGAGTTTTGTGACTTGGGTTCTGTTTGCGTTTCGCTTTTCTTCAACATGTGTCGATTGTGTGTGCCAGCCTTGATTTTTTGTAAGGGAATAGCATTGGATAAACCACGAAGCCACAGTTCATATTGAATACAGAGAAACGTTTGCAAGCATCTAGCCTTTGGTATATGCAAATATCGTATTGTGCAGGAGGTTCCCCTTCTTACCCTTCAAAGACACCAGCAACATCATTTTGACAGCATGACACGTTATAAATTCTCATATCCAGAGTAGGATTCTCCATGAATACCCTTCGTACAGCTTCATGAGTGATAATGTCGTGATTTTACATGAATACTCTTCGTACAGCTTCATGAGTGATAATGTCTTGATTTTACATGAATACTCTTCGTCCAGCTTCATGAGTGATAATGTCGTGATTTTACATGAATACTCTTCGTACAGCTTCATGAGTGATAATGTCGTGATTTTACATGTAAGGTTTAGCGAAAGGTTTTAACCTGTCGTATTATTATGTCTAGTTGCAACAGCAACATGTAACTGCAAGCGCTGTTACAATCGGTTTGCAAACGTTGAGTGGTAGCCTCAGCAGAATCGAAGATATATACTTGAACGTATTGGGGGGTTTCAGGAATGGTATACAACGGAGGTACTTGATGATAAATTTGACCGTGTATTCGGAAAGCATACGGCCAATGGCCAGGTAATTGAGCGATGTGGGCGGCAATTAATGCGAAAGCTAAGACAGAGTTGTATTCCCTGATATGATCAGAGAAATTTCTGGACAGTGGATTCTTGCCACTGAAGAGGTTTTGTAATAAACGTGGAGTTTGGGATAGCGGTGGCATAGACACTTTGCTGCTATGACAACACTTAGTATAATTTCTGGATTTGTTTACCTCTGAAGGCCAATGTAGCGCATTGCAATAGGTACATAGTGAGGTAGGTAGTTCAGTGTTATGTTTCTCAATGGAAATGGCAGGGTATTGTTAAAACACAGCGGACTGTTGAATGCGATGGATGTGCATGTTGTTTGCGAGAAGATGCGGCTGTTGAAAGAACTTTTGAAATGTACACACTCAAAGAATGTGTGCTTTTGTATGTTTCTTGAGAAGTGATGATAATGTGAACGATTCAGTGCAGTATTGACATTGCAAGGATTTCGTCAGGAAATGTGTTTACAGATGGTTATTAAGATTTCTTCTTGCTTGAAACTCTTTGTCTCAAATGTTTCAACCAAATTTTATTGGATTTGTTTTTACATGTACATGTTTAGTTTG
>MUZC01002217.1:0-27129 GCA_002072015.1 Radix auricularia
CCGGGGGCATTCGCCCCCCCTGCCCCCCCCTCGCTACGCCACTGCAAATACCGGACGGGAAGAAAGAAAACTTGTATGTGTTTGTTCTTGCATATGGAATAAGAAATGTGTTTTTATCTTATGTCTATTTGAGGGTTGTATTAAGTTATCTTTGTGTTGTATTTCTGAACTGGAGTTAATTGCTTAATGTATAATTACATGTACTAATTAACTCTTGGTTTTTCTATCCTCTAGTGTTTCAAGGTTTAATGATTAGCTAATGGTGTTATTCTTGTCAGTTCTCCAGTAAAGAATCAGGCAGCTCTTTTTTTGAATTTGTTCTAGTTTATTTAAGTTTTCTCTGGTGGATGGGTCCCATACAGAAGATGCATATTCTAATATAGGTCTCACCTAGGTAACATTTTAGTTTTATATCTTTATTACATGTGTAAAAGTTTCTTTTTATAAAACTTAAGGTTTTGTTTAAATTTTTTAAATAAATTTATTGACATGGGGATTCCATGACAGTTTCTCATTTATTATGACTCCTAAGTATTTTGCATCTTTAGCTTGGGTTATTTATTTTCAATAGATGAAATATTTTGAATTTATTTGTTTCTATTTCTTTGTTACTCTTAGCAGTTGACACTTTTCTGGGTGGAAAGACATACTCCAGTTATTTTCCCCATTTTATTAATTCATCTAAGACTTTTGTAAAATTTTACTATCTTGTTCTGACTTGATTGTTCTATAGTTTATACAATCATTAGCAAATAACCTAACTATTGTTCCTGTTGAGATATTGTTGGGTAAATTATTTATATAAATTAAAAATAGTAAGGGACCTAGCACAGTTCCTTGTGGAACGCCTGAGTTAACCTTTATTGGTGCAGATTTAGATCCATTAATTATTACAGTTTGCTCCCTACCCAAAGGAAGCCTTGGATCCAGTGATGTAAGGGACCTGAGATTCCAAAGTATTTAAGTATTTTAAGTAAACTAAGGTTGTGAACTTTGTCAAATGCTTTTGAGAAGTCTAGTAATATTGTGAAACCTCAAATAAGAGAACGCTGCAGCAGGGCCTGCCCCAAGGGTCAGCGCTCAGCTGTACACTGTTCTTGGCTTTCATCAACGACCTACCTGGTTTGTTGCAGACCAGCGCTGCCATGTATGCAGACGATTTGGTAATCTGGAGTACCGGTAAGGATATCCACCGACTGCAACAGCTACTACAGCACGACCTTTTCGCTATCAGTAGGTACATGCAGAGGTGGCATATGGAAGTGAACACCGAGAAGACGGTCTATTCGTTATTCACAAATGGCCGGACCGTTCTAAAACAGGAGATAGTGCTCAAAATGAACGATGTAGCGCTCAAATGGGACAAACAACCGGTTTACCTGGGAGTCCAACTGGATCAGAAAGTACAAATGTATAACTTTGTACAAGACCTGTGCTCCCAGGCAACCGCCAAGCTCAACCTGGTGAAAAAGTTAGCTTGCACAAACTGGGGCGCTGGAGCAAGCACTCTCAGAGCTCTTTACCTGGGAAGTGTGAGGTCGGTGATGGATTATAGCATGCCGGTCCAAGCCTTTGCCAGCAAAACGGCATTGGAAAAACTGGGCCGTATCCAGAACCAGGCCCTGAGGTTCATCTGTGGCGCGTACAGAACTACACCCACAGCTGCCGTGGAGGTCATTGCAAATGTAGAACCACTTGAGATACGTCGGGACAAGGCGATCATTACCACTGCAGAAAGGTATCGCAGGCTGGACACGAGGGACCCCTGCTACCTAATGCAACATAATTGGGACGGACGTGGGAGGTTGAAACGGTCCTCGTTCATGCATCAAGTACTAGAGCTTGATAGGACTGTTCAACCTCCACAAAATAGACACAGAACAATTAGCGTCCCAATTAAACCGCCTCATGCGGAAATGACACGTCCCACAATACATTTGTCGATGACTGACACGGCAGTAACGAANAGTGACAGAACTGCAGGATATGGTGCGCTCATCCTATACCCATTAGGAGGGCCACCAAAAGAGGAACTTTCAGGACCCTGTGGGACCACAGCATCGAACTACGATGCGGAGCTTGAAGCTATTCACAGGGCCCTGGAAAGTGTGCACCTAACACTGCAAGGGTCGGGACTAGTAGGTCTCGACACGGTCTTGTTTTGTGACTCGAGATCAGCGCTCGAAGTCCTGCTATCTGAGAAACGTAGCACCCACTTAGTCGACTCCATTTTGGAGGACGTAGGCAGACTCGAGAGACTTGGTGGCAGGGTCACAGTTCAATGGATCCCTAGCCACGTGGATGTAGAAGGCAATGAGATAGCAGACTCGCTGGCAAAAGCTGGAGCAGCCCAACCCCAACCAGATGTCCCAGTCACATACCTGGGCGCAAAGACATGGCTTAAGGACCACTTTAGGGAACAGTGGAGCCAGTTGTGGGAAGATGGAGCTACTGCCAGAGGGGTGTTCGCTAACATGCCCAGGCCTAGCAGATCAGACCAGTGGTGGGGACTAAATCGAAGGGAACAGAGTTTGGTTACCCAAATGCGCACCGAGCATTGTCCAACCAAATCGTACTTTAACAGGCTAGATCATAACAGGGACTCAAACTGCCGCCATTGCAGCCAAGCCTCCGAGACGATCACACACTTGTTGACGTCATGTCCCGTGCTTGACATTGCCGGGGAGGTTAGGGGGGCAGGAGAGTCCTACGTTCAGACAATGTTATATGGCACTGCCCAACAGATGGAGCAGATTGCCCAAGTAATAGCCAAGGCCTTAAGAGAGTAATTCTCAGGCCCAAAGAATATGTGTTTAGTTTAGTAATATTGTATCTATTTGATCATTATTGTCTAAGCCTTTTGATAGTTCATCTATTAGACCTATTAATTGTGTTTCACATGATCTGTTTTTTCTAAAGCCATGTTGATGTGTGCATAGGGCATTATATTTGTCAAGGTGGTTAATTATTCTACTATATATTATGTGTTCTAGTAATTTACAGGTGATACTAGTAAGTGATACAGGTCTGTAATTACGGGGTCTGATTTATCACCTTTTTAAAGAGTGGCATTATGTTGGCTAAATTCCAATCATGGGACACCATGGTTTAGAGAGGCTTGAAAAGGAACTACAAGGATTGGGGACAGTTAATTGCTTAATTCTTTTAATAACCTGGCAAACAATTCATCTAGGCCAGTAGCTTTGTTTATTTTTAAGTTTTTTAGGAGTGAATGCATACCTATCTCATCTACAGTTATCTTACCTATTTCTTCCATTTTATTTAAATTTATTAAAATTCCCTTGTCGCCTGAATCAGAAAATGATGATGCAAATTGTGTTAAGGATGTTAGCTTAAGTCTCATTATTATTATAGGTTTTATTATTTGAGCCTTTTATTGTGGCTATACCTTTAGGCTCCATTTTTTTAAAGATTTGATAAAGGACCATAAGTTTTTATTGTCATCTTTAGTAATTACATTGTTTATATATTCATTTTGGATGTTTCTACTAAGTTTTTGTGTCAAGTGTTTAGTTTTTAAGTATTTTTTGTGTATCCTTTCTAAATTGGTAGCCTTAAATTTCTTAAATAAGTTCTCTTTTTGTTTGCATAAATGTTTTAATTTAAAATTGAACCAGCATTTGTTAACGCTATGTGATGTTAGTTTTGTTGAAAAATTCTCATCCATTATATTTTTTAAGGTTTGTTTTTTATATCTTTCCAATTTCTTCTACAGGATTATCTGTGCTGAATTTACTTAGGAAATTTTGTTGGAAGTTAGCCGCTGATTGGTGTAAATTTATTAATAGATTGATTGTTCTTGTAGGCATCTTATTTATTTTAGTTTTTATTGTATTGGTTACCCTAACAATGTCATGGTCGGACAGTCCAGGAATTATTGTGCAGTCTTATTACTAATCCCGGTCTGTTGATTAGGAATAAATCTAGTGTTTCATATTTTTCCTAGTTGCTTTGTTTACTATCTGTTCTAGGTTTATGTTGTTTATAGTGTCTAAAAAATGTTCATTAATTTCTTTATAAGCTTGGTGGCTATCAATTGCATAGTTTTTCCAATTTATATCTGGAAGATTAAAGTTCCCCATAGTCCAAAGTACAGCATTTTTATGATTTTCTTTTATATAAGTTAATTGACTGCAGAGATTCTTCATGTATGCTATGTTTGTATTTGGTGGCCTCTTTATACTGCCTACAATAAAGGGTGCTGAGTTTTTGTGTAACTATTTTTAAAAAAAACAGACTCTATATTAAAGTTTGGTTGTGTAGTAATTTCTTCAGCTATGAGAGTTGATTTTATTCAAATTATTAGGACTCATCCATAATTGTCTGATATATCTTTTCTAAAAAATATTATAATTGCTACTAAAAATTTCAGAGTTATACATGTTGGGGTTGCAACCAAGTTTCAGAACCAGTAATTATGTCTGGTTCTTCTGTTTTTATGTAAGTGTAAGTCTTAGTTTTAATGACAAATTAAGGAAGAAACAATATACTGTAATGTTTTGTTTATATTCAATGGTGTAGTCTGGTATTTGTGGTAGATAATTTAGGCCTATAAATTGAAGTGATGGGCTTCTGTTTCGTTGGTGATTTGTCTGGTTTTATGTCATGAAATGGAATTGAGTTGTATGCATCAAATGATCAGTGGAAAATATTTTAACAATTCAAGTTCAGGATCTGGTCAGTAGTTAAAATTAATCTTCTTCTATTAAACCTTAAACCACTCTTTTATTTTTTTGGCTGATATTTTACTCTGCTCTCTTGAGTAGTGACAATATAGGTCATGGTTATAACTATTCATAGATGCTCCTTTTTTTGCTAGTTGTCTGCTCTTCTATTTCATGGTGAATTTTGATTTTTTAAAGTATCCATTTTGTGGGCAGTTTTTATTTTCAGAATAGAGTATTTGCAGTGAGGTCTAAGTGCTATTCTTCCTGGAGTAAAGTAATTTACTCATTGATCATGTGATGGACTGCAGTAATTACAATAAAAAAGTAACACCTCTTGAAGGACCATCAGCTATCTGCAGTCTCTAGTTGATACCAGGACTTTCTAGCAAGATTGCAAAGCCAGGCTTTGGAAGCTAAACAGTCAAATTTAACACTATCCTGTGAAATATATGATGAATATTACTATTGAGCCAATAAATATCAGAAGAGAGGCAGCAGTTAATAAGATGTTCGAAATTAAATAATTCTATTTGAAAGCACATAATTCTATTAATGTAAAAGGAATATCCATATAGAAAACAATATTGGCATGTACTTTGTTCTCTGCAAACTTCATGAAAGCAGTGCTAAGCTGGATTCCAGTGGGGTAGTGGCCATGGGTTTTCTGGCTGTTTTTTGGGGTCATAAATGCACATTTCTGGTTCTATATAAAATAAAACCTAAAATAAAAATTAAAAATCAAACCTTTCTCCTTTTATTGACAGTTTTTTTAATGCAAGAATCAAACATTCGTTTTCTCTACATTTTTATACCCTCCAGGTATCCCTGAACTTGAAAGGCTGCCCAAAGTGAAGGGACCAAAGCCAATGCCTTTTGCCTGGACCAGCACAGTATAATATGTACCAAAGCTCAAAGTGCCGTGAAAAACATTTGACTAAATTCCCAGATTACCTTTTAATTTTAAGTTTTACCAAGGTCTGATTTAAGTGCCTTAGTATGTGGGATCATTTAATTTATTATGTACTGTTATTTATTAATATTTGAGTTTCCTATTTTAATGTAATACAATTTTAAAATTTTAATCTTTTGTTATACCACAAAAATGTTTCAATTTATTTAGTATTTATGGTAGACCTATCAGTTGCAAGGAGTTAGTGACACACATACTTTCATCCAATTATTTCTGCTTTTGGTAACTTATGTGGAAGGTGGTAAATTTAGATTAAGTCAAATTTTTAAAAAATTGTATAGTTTCTAAATATAATTAGCAAGAAAAATATGTGTATGGCACATTGATTATTAATATTAGTCTACCCAAACAATCAGAAATGACAAAAATCTTGTGATGTGATAAAATACGCTACTGTTAACGAGGAGAATGACAAAGATGAGAGTGTATTATTAAATTATTTGAATTAGAAATGACAATATTGTACATTCCTTAAAACAAGATTTTACACTGGAGCCCCTTCACCCAAGTTGCCACCAATGAACTCAAAAAAATCATGAAAAATAAAATTGAAAAACTGCAACTACAAGTCTTATGATATAAAACTGTTCAGCCTTACACAGTTTTGCCTACTTTCAGTTTTATTATATTGTGCAATGATTTAAAAATTAATGTTAATATGTTTTGAATTTAAGCTTTATTGGCTTTATATTTAAAATATATAAGCTTGATTAACTATGTGTGAGATCGCACAGTTCTTAAATTAGTCAAATTTAGGACTTCTAACATCAAGATAGTCTCACTGCGTCAAATAATTTGTATGGATTTCAAGACATATCTGCACCTAAAACTTAAGGGTCAGTGTTACAAGTACAAGGTTAGATTGTTCAGAAATGAAGAGCTCGGACAATGTAAGGCAAGGGGTGGTGAGAATATACATTCTGATCAGTTGACGTAACATAAGTAGCATTGGGACATTACATTAGTTATTGTAACATTACATTAGTTATTGTATCATTACATTAGTTATTGTAACATTACATTAGTTATTGGGACATTACATTAGTTATTGGGACATTACATTAGTAATTGGGACATTACATTAGTTAATAAGTTATTTGGAGGAATTTTTAAAATGATATATTTTCAGGAAATTTTATAATTAATTTCTAATTATAGGTCACAATGAAAAGTCAATTTTCTGTATAAAATAGAAAATTACTTTTTAAAAGGACCCCCCTTCCACCTGCACCAATGTAACTTCATTTTACTATACATTTGAATTGTATTTTAAAAGAAATAGATTTAGTTTACATGATAGGTAATTTAAGTATGATAAAATGTTGATGGGGCATGAATGATGAAAAGTTTAGTCACGTTTATCTTAAGGGAGATAAGCTGAGTGCAGGTTTCAAAAAATTATAAGCAATTTTTAAAAAACTCAGATGATAAATAAAATTTTTTTTAAATATTATACAAATTATATTATTAAATTATTTTTCTCCAAAAGATATTATAATTTTGATATATTTATTATCATTTCTCAAACTTAAGGCCAATGTATGGCCACATAGTTTTGGCTTATGACACTTTATGTTTTTGAAATTGCAATAAATTAAATGTCCCAAATATTTGCATTGCATTTTATTTGCAGGGAATGAAACTAATACAAAAAAATTAATTGATGCTAAAACTGAAAAACCCAGAACAATATTATTCATTTTTTGATTGGAAAGAATGGCAGCAAATGATTACAATTTATAAGGATCATGATAGTGATCACCTGTTGTATTTTCACGAGTATATCATCTACAGATTTGAAGTAGCTGAATGCTGCCTACAAATATTTAGAGATAATTTTCTTAATAAAACATTTTATTTTATTATCAAAAAGCGTTTATTAAGTCACAAGTATTATTACTGTAGCAGGTATGCTCAAAGACATGAGTATTTGCACAGTAGAGTTCCTATTTTCAAATTTATTTAAACACCTTGTTGAACAGTCTGTTCAGAAAAATTATCTTTTAATAAATTTAAAAATTATATCAAATTAAGTTTAAAACTGTAATTAATCCAAAAATTAACTAAAACTAAAAATATAAAATGTACCAACACATCACAAAACTAAACTCATTAAAATATTTGGGGGAAACAAAGACATCAGAAAATATTTCAATTTATTGGTTAGTCATTTTTATCAGACATAAATTCACTTGCATGTAGTGCCCATGTCTTCACAGCTATAGCATGACTACTAAGCTAACAAATTGCCAAACACAAAATAAAGAATAAACAAAAAAAAATCCTTTTTTTTTTTTATCAAAGCTGCAAAAATTTTCTTCAGTAATGATTTTGGCCAGTACAAAATAAAGGCTAAAAAGTTGTCTCCAAAAAAATTTAGTGTCAATTCAATCCCTGGATTTTCTATAGAACTGTCCAAACTGTAGACAATGATATCAAGTCTAAGACCAGCACAATCTGACTGGTCCCCTGTGTTATGATGATGTCCCTACAGCACAAATATTTGAATTTTGTTTCAATGATTTGTCAAAACATAAAACTTTGAATTAAATGTCTGAATTTATACAGCAAAGTTCTAAGATTTATTAATAATAATAAAACTGCTTGCAATGTTGAGCAGTGGTGTGTTCTTGCCTAATTCTTTTCTGCTATATCAGGAAGATTTTTAGGTAAACATTAAATTGGAGTCGGTTATAATTATAATGCAGAAAAATATAGTTTATAAAGCCAAGAAACCTAACATGAAGGAATGACAAAATATAATTATGATAATAATAGTTTTTCCACAGACTCATTGATATTAATAATTAACTAGTGGCAAGCAGTTGACCACAAGTCTAGTGAGTGCATCATTTTTGTTTCTTTGTTAACTTAAAGTGTTCAATGTCACGACAGTGAAAGGTGGTGGGAATAAACAAGATGTCAATGCTGTTCTGGGCTTGGGGCCAACTAGAAATGGCCAATACCAGAGGTATCACCATTCATTCTTTTTCTGTTTTGAGATCTTAGTGTTCACAAGTGAATAGTGAAAAATTCATTTTTCAATCAATGCTCCCCAAAAGACAGGGGGTCAAAGTGCAACACAAATATTTGTAAACATTTTAGTGGGCATCGTGATCAAATTCAATAGGGGAACCCATCAATATGAGGTAAACATTACATTGTGCTCCTTAGTCTTTAGCTAAACTCTATGGATTCAAGTGTGAAATAAATGAAGTACAGACCAGATCAGATGATGCTGACTGACATGACACTACAGCAGCAAACATTTTGACATTTTAGATTCTTATCTACATTTTAAAAATCCATCATTTCAATTCAAAACTTATAGGATAAATGAGTAACTGCAATTTATATTTTTTATTGGGTTGGGGAGGGGCTAGGGTTGGAGGAAATGTTTCATTAGTCAGGAATACAAGGGTCAAGCCAGATATGAACAACACAACATGTAGTGACCACACTGATTTATTATTGAGCAAATGGAAACATGGAACATCAACAAGAAACGTTAATATCATTTAAACAAGCACACATACAAAATATTCATTCTCTGAATAAATACTGAAATTTATGACATCATTGGGCCAATGCTTAGTGTTTGATATCAGCTACTGTTACCTCCCTTGTACTCTCATCACATGGCCACCGTGACTAGGAGAAGACAAATATGCTACTATAATCATGACTGGACTTTTAAAACTTGGTTTGATTCTTACACTCTGCTGAGACCTGCAAGTGATGCTTTTCAAATGACTTTGGATGTAAAAAAAACAAACTACGATTACAATGGCAAGATTTACAGGTGGAAAAAGTTTTGCTCCCATTTCACGCTCACTATTGGCAAATGGATTGATGAGTGGAATTAGGATGTTGCAATTGATATAATGTTGAAGATGTTTAGAAAACCAGCCAAGAATAAGTTATTTTCTTGTTCCACTTGTACATAAATCTATCAGCACAAGAGGGACACATCCACAATTTACTGGCACATATGATACATTACCAACACATCCACAAATAACACAGCAAACTTTAAATGTTAACATATCTACATTTCATAAAACTGTGTAAATAATAACCATTGTCAATCCACTTGATGGTACATTTCAAAACTTAGTTCAGAAAAAATGATGTATTTGAATAATTTTTTTAAATTTCTTATTTCTTGTCATTCAACTAAAAGTGAATCCATTTACTTTATTGTATGAATGAATTTATTTATGTAAATAGTTTCATTGATTTTAACTGGCTATATGTTAAATATTCAATTGAACACATTCTTCTAAAGATACAAAATGTATATCAGTTCTGGCAATTGACAAAGTTATGTAGGAGCAATGTTCAACATGCAAACACAGACATCATTTACACTGGTACTAAAGATTCTACAATCAAATAGGATTCATAGTAAAGATAAACAATCCACAGCCAAGCTCCCTCAGCACCTAACTACTCAAAAGTCAGCAAAAACTGATGCCATTGTAGCCTAGAATTCACCTGCTGTTGATGTAGCTCTAGAAATATTTCGAACATTATTTCCACCATGAGATTTTGTTTGATTGAATAAGAGAACTCCATGGGGTAACAAGCTGAAGAAATTCAAGTTTTGATGACATGATCATATTCCAAGAAACCTGACTATAATTCATTCATTAAAGTCCTTGTTGTTGGTTAAATCATATGATGTAATACTGATTTAAGTGCAGGTTTTCTAAATGCTGCTAAATGAAAAAATGACTGAGGTAGGTCTATACTATATACCGTAGGTCTATCCTATATACCGTATGTCACGTTCTACCCTGTGATCATTCTCAACTTGGTTGACCTTGTCAAATCTTTGACTATAAACAAAGCTAATAAATAGTTAGTGACCTACTTAATCTCATTCACAACTTGCCTCAACAAATCAAACTTGTAAATACATTTAGGGCCTTACTAAAAGAAAATGTTTTGTAAATATTGATTTAAAGAACTCTTTGATCAATTTTATTAGAGAAGACTAATGTTTGGCCGACTCTCATCGCAGGTCTGAGATGTTAGACTTGTTGCCAAATATCTGCACCAACTGGGACTCGTAGTTATCTATGTTTCTCTTCATGATATCCATACAGGGACCCATCAGTCTCTCGAACGCATGCACATCCAGAACTGCAATCAAAAAATAATATAATAAACCAGTGGAATCACCATTTCAAGATCTCATGATACTATTACTGTAGTTGATACATTTGTCACTTCTTTGCTGTCAGAATTTTTCTTTTATGACAATCAACAACAGTGCTCAGCCACAAAGCTTGATTTATATATCACATTAAACTTTAGAGATCACACCCCACTCCCTGCCACCAACCCACTCCTTGCCACCACCTCACTCTCAACACCCCACTCCCTGCCCCCACCTCAATCTCAACAACCCACTCCCTGCCACCACCTCACTCTCAACTACCCACTCCCTGCCACCACCTCACTCTCAACAACCCACTCCCTGCCACCACCTCACTCTCAACAACCCACTCCCTGCCACCATCTCACTGTCAACACCCCACTCCCGGTCACCAACTCACTGTCAACACCCCACTCCCTTCCACCACCTCACTCTCAACATCCCACTCCCTGCCACCACCCCACTCTCAAAATCCCACTCCCTGCCACCACCTTACTCTCAACACCCCACTCCCTGCATCCACCTCACTCTCAACATCCCACTCCCTGCCACCACCACACTCTCAACAACCCACTCCCTGCCACCATCTCACTGTCAACACCCCACTCCCGGTCACCAACTCACTGTCAACACCCCAATCCCTGCCACCACCTCAATTTCAACACCCCACTCCCTGCCACTACCTAACTCTCAAACCCCACTCCCTGCCACCACCTCACTCTCGACACCCCACTCCCTGCCACCACCTCACTCTCAACTCCCCACTACCTGCTAACATATCACGCTCAACACCCCATTCACTGCCAACTCCCCACCAACATCTCACTCTCAACACCCCACTCACTGCCAACTCCCCACTCCTTGCCAACATCTCACTCTCAACACCCCATTCACTGCCAACTCCCCACTCCCCACCAACATCTCACTCTCAACACCCCACTCCCTGCCAACATCTCACTCTCAACACCCCGATTCACTGCCAACTCCCCACCAACATCTCACTCTGAACACCCCATTCACTGCCAACTCCCCACTCCCTGCCAACACCCTACTCTCTGCTAACACCCCACTCTCAGCACCCCACTCACTGCCAACACCCCACTGTCTGCTAACACCCCACTCACTGCCAACACCCTCTCTGCCAACACCCCACTCTCAGCACCCCATTTGACAATTTAATTGTTTTTAATGACCAAGACAACTATTACCTGCACACTTGACTGGACCATCGGCATACACTGAGGCAGCACGAGGTTTGTTGGTCACCAGCGCAAGTTCTGGGAGAAAAGAAGCAAACAGATTTACAGTTACATTCTTTATGGAAGCAAAAATCAAATTCTAACATTTAACTAAACAAACATCAAATTCAACAGGTTAACAAACATTAAATCTTACAGTCTAACAAAAATCAAATCTAAAAGTTTAACAAACATCAAGTTATCTCAGCCACTTTTGTTTAGTGGTCTTATCTCTATCATTTAGTTTAGTGGTCTCATCTAAGTCACTTATGTTTAGTGGTCTCATTTCTGTCACTTTTGTTCAGTGGTCTTATCACAGTCACTTTTGTTTATTGGTCTCATCTCAGTCACTTTTGTTTAGTGGTCTCATTTCTGTCACTTTTGTTTAGTGGTCTCATCTCAGTCACTTTTGTTTATTGGTCTCATTTCAGTCACTTTTGTTTAGTGGTCTTATCACAGTCACTTTTGTTTAGTGGTCTCATTTCTGTCACTTTTGTTTAGTGGTCTTATCACAGTCACTTTTGTTTATTGGTCTCATTTCAGTCACTTTTGTTTAGTGGTCTCATCTCAGTCACTTTTGTTTATTGGTCTTATCTCTATTATTTAGTTTAGTGGTCTTATCTCTATCATTTAGTTTAGCGGTCTTATCTCAGTCAGTTTTTTTAGTGGTCTCATCTCAGTCACTTTTGTTTAGTGGTCTCATCTCTATTATTTAGTTTAGTGGTCTTATCTCAGTCACTTTTGTTTAGTGGTCTTATCTCTATCATTTAGTTTAGCTGTCTTATCTCAGTCACTTTTTTTTAGTGGTCTCATCTCAGTCACTTTTGTTTAGTGGTCTCATCTCTATTATTTAGTTTAGTGGTCTTATCTCAGTCACCTTTTTAGTGGTCTTATCTTAGTCACCTTTTTAGTGGTCTCATCTCAGTCACTTTTGTTTAGTGGTCTCATCTCTATTATTTAGTTTAGTGGTCTTATCTCAGTCACTTTTGTTTAGTGGTCTTATCTCAGTCACTTTTGTTTAGTGGTCTCATCTCAGTCACTTTTGTTTAGTGGTCTCATCTCTATCATTTGGTTTAGTGGTCTTATCTTAGTCACCTTTTTAGTGGTCTTATCTTAGTCACCTTTTTAGTGGTCTCATCTCAGTCACTTTTGTTTAGTGGTCTCATCTCTATTATTTAGTTTAGTGGCTCATCTCTATTATTTAGTTTAGTGGTCTCATCCCTATCATTAAGTTTAGTGGTCTGATCTCAGTCACTTTTGTTTAGTGGTCTTATCTCAGTCACTTTTGTTTAGTGGTCTTATCTCAGTCACTTTTGTTTCGTGGTCTCATCTCTATCATTTAATTTAGTGGTCTTATCTCAGTCATTTTTGTTTAGTGGTCTCATCTCTATCATTTAGTTTAGTGGTCTGATCTTAGTCACTTTTGTTTAGTGGTCTTATTTCAGTCAGTTTTTGTTTGGTGGTCTTATCTCAGTCACTTTTGTTTAGTGGTCTCATCTCTATCATTTAGTTTAGTGGTTTCATCTCAGTCACTTTTGTTTAGTGGTCTTATCTCAGACACTTTTGTTTAGTGGTCTTATCTCTATCATTTAGTTTAATGGTCTTACCTCTATCATTATAGTTTAGTGGTCTTATCTCAGTCACTTTTGTTTAGTGGTCTCATCTCTATCATTTAGTTTAGTGGTCTGATCTCAGTCACTTTTGTTTAGTGGTCTTATCTCTATCATTATAGTTTAGTGGTCTTATCTCAGTCACTTTTGTTTAGTGGTCTCATTTCAGTCACTTTTGTTTAGTGATCTTATCTCAGTCACTTTTGTTTAGTGGTCTTATCTCTATCATTTTGTTTAGTGGTCTCATCTCAGTCACTTTTGTTTAGTAGTCTTATCTCTATCATTTTGTTTAGTGGTCTTATCTCAGTCACTTTTGTTTAGTGGTCTCATCTCTATCATTTAGTTTAGTGGTCTGATCTCAGTCACTTTTGTTTAGTGGTCTTATCTCAGTCACTTTTGTTTAGTGGTCTTATCTCAATCACTCATGTTTAGTGGTCTTATCTCAGTCACTTTTGTTTAGTGGTCTTATCTCAGTCACTTTTGTTTAGTGGTCTTATCTCAGTCACTTTTGTTTAGTGGTTTCATCTCAGTCACTTTTGTTTAGTGATCATATCTCAGACACTTTTGTTAAGTGGTCTTATCTCTATCATTTAGTTTAGTGGTCTTATCTCTATCATTTAGTTTAGTGGTCTGATTTCAGTCACTTTTGTTTACTGATCTTATCTATCTCTATCATTTAGTTTAGTGGTCTTATCTCTATCATTATAGTTTAGTGGTCTTATCTTAGTCACATTTGTTTAGTGGTCTCATCTCTATCATTTAGTTTAGTGGTCTGATCTCAGTCACTTTTGTTTAGTGGTCTTATCTCTATCATTATAGTTTAGTGGTCTGATCTCAGTCACTTTTGTTTAGTGGTCTCATTTCAGTCACTTTTGTTTAGTGGTCTTATCTCAGTCACTCATGTTTAGTGGTCTTATCTCTATTATTTAGTTTAGTGGTCTGATCTCAGTCACTTTTGTTTAGTGGTCTCATCTCTATCATTTAATTTAGTGGTCTGATCTCAGTCACTTTTGTTTAGTGGTCTTATCTCTATCATTATAGTTTAGTGGTCTTATCTCAGTCACTTTTGTTTAGTGGTCTCATTTCAGTCACTTTTGTTTAGTGGTCTCATTTCAGTCACTTTTGTTTAGTGGTCTTATCACAGTCACTTTTGTTTAGTGGTCTCATCTCTATTATTTTGTTTAGTGGTCTTATCTCAGTCACTTTTGTTTAGTGGTCTCATCTCTATCATTTTGTTTAGTGGTCTCATCTCAGTCACTTTTGTTTTTGGTCTCATCTCTATCATTTAGTTTAGCGGTTTCATGTCAGTCACTTTTGTTTAGTGGTCTCATCTCTATCATTTAATTTAGTGGTCTTATCTCAGTCACTTTTTTAGTGGTCTCATCTCAGTCACTTTTGTTTAGTGGTCTCATCTCTATCATTTAGTTTAGTGGTCTCATCTCTATCATTTAATTTAGTGGTCTTATCTCAGTCATTTTGGTTTAGTGGTCTCATCTCTATCATTTAGTTTAGTGGTCTGATCTCAGTCACTTTTGTTTAGTGGTCTTATCTCAGTCACTTTTGTTTAGTGGACTTATCTCAGTCACTTTTGTTTAGTAGTCTTATCTATCTCTATCATTTAGTTTAGTGGTCTTATCTCTATCATTATAGTTTAGTGGTCTTATCTATCTCTATCATTTAGTTTAGTGGGCTCATCTCTATTATTTTGTTTAGTGGGCTCATCTCAGTCACTTTTGTTTAGTGGTCTTATCTCTATCATTTTGTTTAGTGGGCTAATCTCTATCATTTTTATTGGTTTCAACATTTCTTTTTCTCCTATTATCTATAATTTATGTAACCTGAAAACTTGTTACTGAATTTATTAGACATCTTTTCTTTGATTAAACATTTATTATTTTAACATGAATATAATTGCAACAGTCTGTAGTAAAAAAAATTGTGTGTAAAATGAAGCATCTTGTCTTACCTCCAAAGTATCCACCAGGTCCAATGCGACTGATTTCTTTCTCAGATGTGGCATGAGGATCAGCCTGTTAAAAAACAAACATAGGATAATTGGAAAAGGTCATCTGTTAGTTCTATCAGCTACATTGTAAAGGTCATCTGTTAGTTCTATCAGCTACATTGTAAAGGTCATCTGTCAGTTCTATCAGCTACATTGTAAAGGTCATCTGTCAGTTCTATCAGCTACATTGTAAAGGTCATCTGTCATTTCTATCAGCTACATTTAAAGGTCATCTGTCAGTTCTATCAGCTACATTGTAAAGGTCATCTGTCAGTTCTATCAGCTACATTGTAAAGGTCATCTGTCAGTTCTATCAGCTACATAATATAAGTCAACTGTCAGTTCTATCAGCTACATTGTAAAGGTCATCTGTCAGTTCTATAAGCCAAATCACATAGGTCATCTGTCATTTCTATCAGCTACATTGTAAAGGTCATCTGTCAGTTCTATCAGCTACATTGTAAAGGTCATCTGTCAGTTCTATCAGCTACATTGTAAAGGTCATCTGTCAGTTCTATAAGCCAAAACACATAGGTCATCTGTCATTTCTATCAGCTACATTGTAAAGGTCATCTGTCAGTTCTATAAGCCAAATCACATAGGTCATCTGTCATTTCTATCAGCTACATCATATAGGTCTAGAAATAGAACTAATAGAAGCAGTATATTTAATGAAGACAATAGAGTGTCATAGAAATTGAAGAAATAGAAGACAGTATGTTTGAGTCAATACATTTAGAGTGTTATACATTTATTTTGTTTATTTTATCCCAATTCCATGCTAAAATTATTAAGGTGACAAAATGAGTTCTATATTTGACAGATTGATCTCCTGTGAGATTGAATACAAAATCTTGATATCACTATAGTGTCTCGGTTGATTTAAAAGCATTTATTGGTCGGTAAGATAAGTTAACTGTCAATAACCAGCTAGAAATGGTCAAAAAAAGAACATTATATTGTAGCTTTACTGTTGAGCTTTTAAAAGTATTCATGAATAAATTTCAGACCAATATAAACAAGACAGCCTACTGATATCACCCTCACACTAAATGTCTGTAAATTGAACACACAAAAATTAACACTTCTAAAATCAAACAAAAAAACGAATTATATTTCTCTATTGCTAGTGGAATCTACAACTAAGTGATCACTAAGTAAGCCATTATTGTTAATTTATATATATATACAAAAAAAGGTGGGGGGGAGATAAATTTTCAGAGTTCTTGTGTTTATATGATTGCTATTGTAAAATTTAAAATATTAAAATATTTAATATCAATTAACTTTTACACTTGCACTAACAATGACGTATTAAATTTTGAGCTAAAAATTAATAAGTAAAATATTTTTAAATATTAAAATATAAAATATTTTAAAAATCATTTCCATTTATTTGGATGACTAAAAGAATCATAACTGAGCGTATCTTTATTGTTTGTTATTTTGCTGTCAGGACCTTATTATTAGATGAGTCTTTGTCTAGGATAAGGAGAAATTAAATCTGTCTGTTTAATTCTATGATGAATGATCTTGTCTAGGAAAAGGAGAAATTAAATCTCTCTGTTTAATTCTATGATGAATGATCTTGTCTAGGAAAAGGAGAAATTAAATCTCTCTGTTTAATTCTATGATGAGTGATCCAATATAGGACAAACATTATTTTTTTAAAAATTTTCTTTATTTTAAAATGAATGATATAGTCTAGGACAAAAAGATTTTTCTTGTTATCTCTGCCTCTGTCAATGTTTAAAGGATGATAGAGAAATTTTCAAACTACATCATTTTTTGTCACACGAAAACTAATTGTGTATTTTGGTGTATTCCAAGAGTACAATAAAATGCGTGTGTGGAAGGTAAAAGTATCAAATAAAGATAACTTTAAAAGATCTTTGTATAACATGAGGGTTCACTGCATGATTCAAGCAACTATTGAGGTAATTACATAGATACTCTGTCACTTGTCAAGTTTGCTATATGATAAAATTCCAAATTATTTGGAAGAGAAAAAAAGCTCATAAGGTATATTGCTATGAAACAGGAAACGTTTTAGATGTATTTATAACATGACTCCATCACAAGATGATATGAAATTGGATCTTTAGAATCTAGTGCAGGAGAATTATGTCCATAGTTAAGCAGCATGAAAGCCACCAGTAGAATAGTTCAAATACTTAAAACAGTATGTAGTTGACAACATGCCATGCGTGGTGCTGGCTCCTGTGATTTATAGTAGTGCAGCTATGACCTGGAGCTTTATCATATATCACCATCAATATTAAAGCAGGATTAATAGATCCTTTTACCTCCCTTGTACAAGGCGCCATTAGTTTATCCATTTCACACCCCTGTACAAGACACCATTAATTTATCCATTTCCCACCCCTGTACAAGACACCATTAATTTATCCATTTCCCACCATAAACTATTTAATCAGCATTACTTTTCCTCCCTTGTTCAAGAAATTAATTGGCCATTGATTCATCCCTCTATATTTTTTATACTACAGTTGGAGAGGCATTATACAAAAGCTAATATTTAGTTAGCATTCATTTGTCAAATCATTGAGTAAATGTAGACATTGAGTTCAAACTAGGCACACAATCAGAGCTTAATGTAGCACACACAATCAGAGCTTAATGTAGTGCAAGTTATGAATAATGAAAAGCCTGAAACTAAACAATAAGATGCACTGCAGAGAATACACAAAAATCCATTCAAATAACAATCTAAAAAAAACACACACATGTTAGTCAAGATAATTTAAATGTTAGAACTAAAATAAAAGATAAGCTGAAAGATATTCCAAAATTGTGTAACTGTCAATCACATCTTACCCCACCAGGCTGAAAAAGTGGAGCATAAACAAAAAATCAATTTAGATTAAAGACAAAGGCTGTTATAAATTATTTTTGATTAAAACCATATAGTTATCTTTGATTTGTTCAGTCAATGTTTTTCACTTTCCTTGTGTGTTCTACAAAATTAGAGCTTTGTTTGTTTAGGTATTTTGTAACTGGTCTACAGTCTAAACTCAATCTTTTATGACACACTTCTACCATTATTAAACTCATGCTATTTTTAGAAGGGCTTTCTCTCAACACCCATTTTCTCTTTCTATAATATTGTGGTGGCATTTTTCTTCTCTTGTAAAGGGATTTTTTAAAGCTAAAACGTATTTGATAAAGTTACAAAATGTTCTCTAAGCTAGAAATTATTTGATAATGTTACAAAATGTTCTTTCAGTTAGAACTTATTTGATAATGTTACAAGGTATTCTAACTGCAGCATTAGTCAGTTGTTATTAGGAGCTTGAAAGTAGCTCAACATAGATCTAAATCAAATGAAAACAATTAAATTAAAAAAGTGCTTTAATAATTAGAAAACAATTAGGGAAGATTGTTTTATCAAGAGATGTGATGAATCCTTCAATGCATTCCTTTGTTTTTTTTAATGATCAATGTTTGTTTACATCTGTGGGTGAAGGTGATTGTTGTTAAAAGTTTGAAATATACAAAGATTTTGAAATGACTTAATGTAGAGTCAGTTCACTGTCATGACTTAATGTGGTGTCAGTCCATTGACATGACTTAATTTAGTGTCAGTTAATCAACATGACTTAATTTAGTGTCAGTTAATCGACATGACTTAATTTAGTGTCAGTTAATCAACATGACTTAATTTAGTGTCAGTCCATTGACATGACTCAATTTAGTGTCAATCCATTGACATGACTTAATGTAGTGTCAGTCCATTGACATGACTCAATTTAGTGTCAATCCATTGACATGACTTAATGTAGTGTCAGTCCATTGACATGACTCAATTTAGTGTCAATCCATTGACATGACTTAATGTAGTGTCAGTCCATTGACATGACTTAATGTAGTGTCAGTCCATTGACATGACTTAATGTAGTGTCAGTTCATGTATAATCAGCCAATGAAATATTGATGATGTTGATACTGTAAAAGATTGAGCAAATAAGTAACACATTTTTTATATTTAGGAACACTGTAATTGTGAGACAACATCTAAAGTAGCCAAAATGTTGGTGGCACATTTGATACACAGAAAGAAAGTTAGAAAGATAAGTGGGACAGGGAATCTCACCTTGTTGACCATGGCAACACGAACTTGACCCTCCTCTACAAAGTACATGCAGTCTGCCTTCTCACCCTGTAGATTGCAGCATGGGTAGATAGATCAATACAAGTTATTTTCTTTACAAGGTTAACCCCAAGCATTTGATTGTATCAAAAGGTCTGGTCGGGTCTAGGTCTTGTTCTGTCAAAAACTGGTGAGATAGGGTCTGGCTGGGTCAAGGTCTGGCTGGATCAAGGTCTTGTTGGGTTAAGGTGTGGTTGGGTCAAGGTCTGGTTGGGTTAAAGTGTGGTTGGGTCAAGGTGTGATTGGGTCAAGGTGTGGTTGGGTCAAGGTCTGGTTGGGTTAAGGTGTGGTTGGGTCAAGGTCTCATTGGGTCAAGGTCTCGTTGGGTCAATGTCTGGTTGGGTCAATGTCTGGTTGGGTCAAGGTCTGGTTGGGTCAAGGTCTGGTTGGATCAAGGTCTAGTTGGGTCAAGGTCTGGTTGGGTTAAGGTGTGGTTGAATCAAGGTCTAGTTAGGTCAAGGTCTGGTTGGATCAAGGTCTAGTTGAGTCAAAGTATGGTTGGGTCAAGGTCTGGTTGGGTTAAGGTGTGGTTGGATCAAGGTCTGGTTGGGTTAAGGTGTGGTTGGGTCAAGGTGTGATTGGGTCAAGGTCTGGTTGGGTTAAGGTGTGGTTGGGTCAAGGTCTCATTGGGTCAAGGTCTGGTTGGGTCAAGGCCTGGTTGGGTCAAGGTCTGGTTGGGTTAAGGTCTGGTTGGGTCAAGGTCTGGTTGGATCAAGGTCTAGTTGGGTCAAGGTCTGGTTGGGTTAAGGTGTGGTTGAATCAAGGTCTAGTTAGGTCAAGGTGTGGTTGGATCAAGGTCTAGTTGGGTCAAAGTATGGTTGGGTTAAGGTGTGGTTGGATCAAGGTCTGGTTGGGTTAAGGTGTGGTTGGATCAAGGTCTGGTTGGGTCAAAGTCTATTTGGGTCAAGGTCTGGTTGGGTTAAGGTGTGGTTGGATCAAGGTCTGGTTGGAGATGAACTCAGACAAATGACCTCCCTTATTTTGACAGACTGAGCCAAGATGCTAAGTCCTAGTCCAGAATGCTGTCTTAAAGAACATTTGCTCCATCTTGATGATGCCCTTTAAATAGCATATAATAAAAGATTCCTTAACTTTGTGGTCTAATATTCAGAAGTAATTACTTAAGACATAACTGTACATTGGCAAGCTTTACCATGTCCACTAGCACTGAAGTGAAAGCTATGCAATCAAGTTGAAGTCTTGCCAAATTAACTCTAATGTTCAAATAGAGCAACATTTTTAATGGCCACAAAGTGCAACATTTGCTGGATTGATAACAAAAACTTACTTGAGTAATGATCCTTTGGCCATCTGCGAATGCCTGGGAAGTTAGGGCATCACAAACATTCATACGTTCATACATCTGAAATGGAAAAAAAATTACAAAGCTCATTTTAGCTATTTCTTGAAGGTTAGGAAGGTCCTGAATTCTATTTGACCTTGCTTAAAGAGATGAATGACCCATAGTTTCAGTGCACTGTTAGTCATCAGACTTAACCAATCTCAGTAACTCAGATATAATGGACTATTCAAATATTATATCGATCAGGGACAAAAAGTAAAAGATGTGATTCTTTACAAATTTGTTCTGAACGCAAGTTTAGTCAACTGTCTTTAGTCATGAAAATTCTGTACATTGCAGCCATCTTTAGCAATTTTTTTTTTATAACTGTCAAGTTGTCTTGTTTTTTTAAAAAAGAGAAGCATTTGGCTTGGTAAAACTTGTCAAACTAAGGTACTTTCCCTGGGATATCGCTGTCGTAATGAGTCCTTCAGTGTTAAAATCTCTAGATTATCATTTATAAATGGGACTTGCAGAATGGTCATGAATGTAGGGCTGAACCGATACTCAGTTCGGTAGTCGGTATCGGACGATTTTCGTATACTTGGAAATACTCGGCAATCAGCAGCGTAAGTGATGCCGAATATTACGTGATTGTTACAATAGAAACGACGCACGCAGAATCGCATGTCTAAAACATTTCGTTTCGTATGGAATAACAAAATGTACCTCGTGCAGACTTGTTGTCATTGGCAACCATTCATCGTTAGGCCTAATTTTGACTCAATTACCATTGCTTTGTACTCATTGTTTCATTCATAATAAGTGGCCGTGTGTAAAAGCCAACTATTGGTTAGAATTAATTATGAGTCAAAGTAGAAGGTTCAAAAGGAGTTCCTACTTTTATTTTTACATTTTTATATTGGAGAGTTCGCTTTGTCATGAGTCATATGTAGGTTATGATAGATTGGTGAACTGAAAAATGTAAACACAGAAATCTCGTTTAAAGATACATTTTTCTGATTATACAAAGTTAAATGCGTTATCAATAATTCTATTTTAAAAACAAAACAAAGAAATAATAATTTTTATTTATAGCATGGATCCTGAAAATAAAATAATTTTGACACTAATTTTTATTTTTTTTAAAAACCGTAAAAAAACAAGTCTTTCACTATAAAACCTTTATATATGAGACATAACTAGATTCTATAAGGATGTTCATTATAATACGTAGGGGTAAAAAAATCAGAAAATACAAAATTCTAGTTATTACTAGTAAAACGTGTTTAATATAATGCGCACCGATCGTGAATATATTTTTAAAAAGTAATGTCAATGTAATGCGCACCTTATTGCGCGACATGAAAGGTTGTTGAACATACATGTATTACGCACCACAACACTCCATCTCAAAAAATTAACATGATATAAAGAGATAAATGAAATAATTTTAAAAATTCAATAATTCAATTACTGTCCATTCGATCGATTTGAAATTTTGATACATCATTTTTAGCGCATTTTCGAGATGTCGAAATCGCTATTGCACCCGTTTTGTCCGTCCGTCCGTCATCACCCTTGATCACAGCATCCATAAGTCCTAGACCCATGATGTATATATGTTTTTTGTATGCCCTGACCTGCCATTTGTGCATCAACACTCAGTTACTCGGTCCGTTTAAAAACCCCGTTAAAACTACCAAAAAATATTTCGAATCGAGAGGTAACACTAGCGCAGGGAACGGCCGCCATTGCCGGAAGTCGAATGCATAATTCTTCAAGCATTGAAGAGTGGTGCGAAAGGGTGCAAAAGAATTAGTTGGTTTTTTTTTAGTTGACGTCATTAGAATATGTGTAAAAGTTTAGAGAGTTTTACGTCATCATTTGTGGTGACTTGTAGTTGGATTAAAGAGAAAATAATTTTTTTTTTTTAATGTAAAGAAATGACTTTTAAATAAAAAAAAAGTCAGGTATATTCATTACACAAGAAAATTCATAAAAATATGTCTAAAATCTAAACACAATTACTGATAACTACATAATTCTGATATCTAACATAAGTACTGATACATAATACGAAAATGCGCTAACACGTCCTGAATTCCAATAGGTACCAGGCTTAACATGATTTTTTATCATTGGCATGAGTCTGCCTGCAAAATTTCATCTCGCTAGCTTGCGAGAAAGTGGGTTAGAAATCGATCCAAAGTTTTTTTGGCAAGGTCGGTCGGTCGGTCATACGGTCGGTCGGTCGCACGGCTCAGACACCACAAGTTAATATAAAGGATTTTAAAAAATCGTGACGCAGACGCTGCAAATGATGTCACAAAATGTAGGTTACAAACAGGTTAATACTTTTTTAAGTACTCGGTATCGGTACAGGGTATCGGCAAAACATGGCCACCACTACTCGGTACTCAGTAAAAAAATATCATACACGGTACACCCCTACATGAGTGACAAATTAGGCTTAGACTTACAAAGTTCAACTAATGGCTTGTATTTTGTCAACAGCCATGTCTTTTAAAAAAAACAAAAAAAAATAGAAACATCCTGTTAACTTTTTAATGTACCATATCACACAACAAATGTACCCCAACTTACAAGTGTCACACAAGTTAAAATGTCACACAAGTTAAAATGTCACAAAACTTAAAAACGTCACACAACTTAAAACGTTACACAAATTAAAAACGTCACACAGCTAAATCACATGAACTGATACAATGTGTAGCGAGTGTGACCCTCTCTCCCATTATAACCAGGACAGCCCGGGGCCAAACACAAACCAACATGTGACACAGGACAACACGGGGCAACCCGGGGCCAAACACAAACCAACATGTGACACAGGACAACCCGGGGCAACCCAGGGCCAAACACAAACCAACATGTGACACAGGACAGCCCGGGGCCAAACACAAACCAACATGTGACACAGGACAGTCCGGGGCCCAACACAAACCAACATGTGACACACATTTTTACAGACACAACGAAACAGAGAAAGAAAAAACTGTTAATATTCAAATCAGTAGAAAACGAAATGAATAGTACAAAACCCGGACTATGTTGGCACAGCACATTTTGGGAATATACAAGATTGATGAGTGACATTAGCTAAACTGTCGAATTGAACCGGTCACCATGACAACAGAATCATAGTCACCATGACAACAGAGTCATCCTCTAATGGAACTGTCCGAGATCATAGGAAATGCCTTCAAATAACAATAACAATTTTTTTCTAAAGGGTGGAAAGAAAACGGTTTGAAATCTTGAAAGATGTTTGGTAGAAGAGTAAGTCTGTTTTTAAGCCTTCTCTCTCTCTCTCTCTCGCTTCATCACGTCTATCTCTCGTATATCTTTATTTGTTAGAAGAGTAAGTCGGATTCAAAGCGTTCCCTCTCCCTCACACACTCTCTCTCTCTTACATCTTTTTTAGTAGAAGAGTAATGGGAGTAGCTCTCTCTCTACATTAGCATCTTTATTTTCACTAACTCTCTTCTTCTTATCCTAAAATAAATCTTCAATGACCCCCCTCTCTCTCTCCCTCTTTGTCTCGCTGCCTGCCTCTTCTGTGTCTTGGTAGGTCAATTAGTTTATGAATGAGTTTGTCCGAGAGTTGACAAGAAAACACCAAGCCAAAAGGAGCGACAGAGACGTTCTGTGATTAGATTCAAGGAGGCGTGTGCGTGGACAGTTGGGCCGCGTGGGGCGGGGGCGACCCCAGCTTACATGTTAGCCATGGAGTTACAATGTTAGAAGTTAGAGATGGAGTTACAGTGGTCAAGATGAGGGTTAGGGAGACGTCTACTTTATTAACACAAAGGTTACGTTAGGAGAAATCACTAACTGTCCGGACAATGAAAGATTTTTTAAACGATGTTTGACTACATGGATTTCCGTTAAGGTGCCCGTCCCACTATGTAGTGAATTGACTAGTGAACATAAGTTTTGGTAGAAGGTGGAGGAACGAAAGAATGAATCAACACTGAAGGTGGAAGGGTGAGGCGCAGGTCCACCAGGGTGCCACTTTTATCTGTACATCGGAGGGCGCCACTTGGGCTAATGGTATGGCTGCTTTTTGAAAGTGAGCGGGCGGTAAAAATTTCGACAGCCCAGGCGATACCTATTCACGCCGTTGTAACTACAGTGAGAGCGAAACAGCGAGATTTTTTATAAGATGATTTAATCGTTTGGAAGCTATCATACATAACCATAGCCGTGGATTGGTTCTGGGTAGGTATTTACCGGATTCGATTTTTTATCGAATCGGAGCCAAATTTGGCCAGATTTATGAAGTGAAATTCTGCCGGAGCCGGATTTGTAAAAATGGCAGGATTCCGGGTTAACCAGTGCCGGAGGCAAAATCCGGTACACCCTTAGTTTAATGGGAAGCCAAAGTAGTAGCTTCTTTTGATAAAACAATGTACCACAACAGTGAGTGTACTTGCTACAGCTAAAAGTGTACACAGGCATTGCAACATTAAATGTACGATGTCAAGACACATTTACACATAATATGATGTAAGACCAAGGACAAGGTTTCTAACTTAGTACACTATCTGAATAAGAAGTTAATCCAAACACCATGCTCATCACTTGTGTGTGTGTGTGTATATATATACACACAAACATTCATACATACATACATATAAACATACATAAGAGAAGAACATCAATCAATTGTTTTCCTAGAGACTGCTCTCTAATTCCACTTCAATCTCTCCTGTAATCCTTTCCCCGTTATTTTCCTTTTAAATGTCATATTTTGATAAGACGTTAGCTTATCTGGATTGTGGTGAGGTTAGATTAGATGGATTGGGGTGAGGTTAGTTAGAAGGATTGTGGTGAGTTTAGTTTAGATGGAGGGTGGTGAGGTTAGTGAGATGGATTGTGGTGAGGTTAGTGAGATGGATTGTGGTGAGGTTAGTTAGAAGGATCGTGGTGAGGTTAGTGAGATAGATTGTGGTGAGGTTAGTTTAGATGGATTGTGGTGAGGTTAGTTAGAAGGATTGTGGTGCGGTTAGTTTATATGGAAGGGGTGCTATATCATCCACACTAGAAGTCTACAAACAATTGGTATACCCAAAATGTCTTGAGACAACGTCACAAAACACAATTGGTCATTACCACCACCCGTGCGAATAGCTAACAAACCTTTTGGGACGCTCTACCTCAACGTTTTTACAAGCTGGCTACAAGTACTACATCCAATATATGCTACCAATATCTCAGAGAATCTTACATGGGCATAGAAAGTTGAAACTGTATTTTATTATTGTTTCATTAAGACAACTACCACCTTAAACTTTAAACATCCAACATTTTAATACTGGTATTTTAAAAAGCCAGATGATAATGCTGCTAAAATAATAATAATAATAATACATAATGAAATTAACAACGATAATTACAACAATCACAACAAAAATAACAATTACAATATCAAAGTAAATAATTATCTAATAATAATAATAATCTAGCAACTCTTATACTAGATATGAAATAATCAAAATGAGTAACTATCCGCAACATTTCCACTTGCTCACAGTATCGATCCCCAGGAACTGGCCAACAGACACAAGAAATGCCATTTTCAGTGAGCCTTTAAAAATATCATCGCGTTTTTATTTGTTTCAGATCTAAAATTGTGGCCAACGTTGTGAAAATCAGCTTGTCCCAACCGCATCTCAGTTACAAGACTTTTCTACTGACATGTGGCCAACAAGACTTTCTTACTGATCTGTGGCCAACAAGACATTCTTACTGATCTGTGGCCAACAAGACTTTCTTACTGATCTGTGGCCAACAAGACATTCTTACTTATCTGTGGCCAACAAGACTTTCTTACTGACGTGTGGCCAACAAGACATTCTTACTTATCTGTGGCCAACAAGACTTTCTTACTGACGTGTGGCCAACAAGACATTCTTACTTATCTGTGGGCAACAAGACATTCTTACTGACGTGTGGCCAACAAGACATTCTTACT
>MUZC01002217.1:43690-59344 GCA_002072015.1 Radix auricularia
ACACACACACACACACACACACACGAGTGTCCCCTCGAATACCCATATCCTCGATTTTTTATACAGTTTAAAAAATGCATGTGACGTCATGTCGTCTGCAGCCAATCAGCAGAAACGAGAAACAAAGCTCGTAACTGACATTTTTATTTGAAAATTATTTTCCAGTTATAGTGTATACTCTTTTTATAATATTTTTTTTTATTTCACGTAGTTATTTTAAATTGTTGACCAGCCAAGGTGATTGTGTGCTATTTCCTGCTTAAAAATTGCAAAGAAAACCACGAAATAGCCGAAATAATGGAAAAACAACTTTGACGGCAAGAGCCGGGCCGCAAATGGTGACTGCGAATGGGTGAGGGTAAGCTGTACATTTGTATGTATATATATATATATATATATATATAGAAATATTTCTTATAAAAATGTATTATGTGTAACTCACTACTTGCTATTTATATCATAGTATATACAAAATGTTCAACAGACACATTTTCGTATGGATTCGCGTAATTTGAAATTTGATTGAAGCACGATAGTTAGGTTCTGCAATTGATTTCCGTCAGTAGGCTGAGCGATAGTCTCTATATATAAGGGAACAAAAGAAAGAGTACCCCAAAATAGGAGTAAAGACGTGTGCACCATTGTGACACGTGGGATGAGAGGTTTACAACACACACACACACACAACATGTGTATATACGATCTATCCTATTAAGAAATCCATTTGTTTATTATTGAATTTGCGTAACTCAGTAGCTGAAAATAGTTTAGAGGACTTTTCGATGCACATTGGACTGGATTTGATGTTATGAAAGCGTTACTGGTCATCTCTGCGGAGCCTGGCTAATGTGGTATGTATTGGCCATCACTGCTGAGTTAACCCTGGCTAATGTGGTATGTATTGGCCATCTGTGCTGAGTTAACCCTGGCTAATGTGGATGTATTTGGCCATTACTGCTGACTTAACCCTGGCTAATGTGGTATGTATTGGTCATCTGTGCTGAGTTAACCCTGGTTAATATGGTATATATTGACCATCACTGCTGAGTTAACCCTGGCTAATATGGTATGTATTGGTCATAGACATACGAGTGTAAGTGTGGCTCATAGTTGCCATACGATTGTAAGTGTGGCTCATAGTTGACATAAGATTATCTTATCTTATCTTAGATATACAGACGCTCCTTCTATGCAGAAGATAATTGCGTCCACAGACCATGAGAGATGATCTGTTGGCAAGTGATGTAGCGGTCACAGGCCACGGCTATAGGGGTTCCACGCATTACCCCAGCCGCCTAACTATTGTCTAGTTAGGTACCCATTCGGAGCTGGGTGACTCGGGGACTCCTCAGGCCCCGAGAACAAATCCTCAACTTCGTGTGGATTCGAACTCGTGACCATCGGTATGACAGTCGAGAGCGCTACCTCACGTCCCACTATGTGTGATAGTTGACATACGATTGTAAGTGTGGCTCATAGTTGGCATACGATTGTAAGTGTGTCTGATACCTGACATACGAGTGTAAGTGTGTCTGATACCTGACATACGAGTGTAAGTTAACCACTCAACAAGTCGGTCAAGTCTTTTGGCGACTGCTGTAATACTACCAGAAGATCTATGACACCCTGTTATAGAGAAGCCAAATTTAATGCAAATATTCAGTGCCGCTCTTTATGACAAGAACTGATCAAGACGTGGCAAAAGCCAAGCTAATCAATGGATTAAACAGAGTGGTGACAATGGCATTGACGAGGTGGCCCCATTGGGGAACTATTTTTAGGACGGGCACGGCTTTTAGGTTGCCTTTCCATACAAATTGGTCGGGCGACCACACAATTTAGTCAGGAGCCAAGAGATGAAGGAGGTCTAGCCCAGAAGTAAAAGATGTACAAGAAACTCAGGCTCTGTCTGTTACATCTTGCAACTGTTGGTGGTTTTATACTCCGGAAAAATGTCAATAGATGACCCTGTAAATCCAAATATTATAATGATAAGTAGCCCGAGCTCATGTGAATAGAATGATTTTGTTGACTCATGTACGGGGTAGCTGCACATGGCATAAAGCTATTTATCTATTCCCCTTCGTTAGCCCAGTTTAAATTGCCAGCCTGGTTTCACTGTATCCAAAAAAAGATGAGACTGTAGAGAGAAACGCATTCGCCATGACATGGGGGATTTCATACCGCTGTACGTAGAACATTGTGTGCAGGTCGAAGATTGAATTTGTTTAGCCTGGCTTTTCAATAGTTTCAATACAAGACGTCGATCCACGTGTCTTGTATAGCCAACATTTCTATTGCAGTCATTGTGACTGCAGTGATTGCTGTGATCGATAAGGCAATAACAGAAATAAAGTATGGCGACACAGGATCAGACAGGTGTTGTAATTTGTGACGTGCGTTGGTTCCAATCCAGAAAAAAAAGGTGAGAGGAGGTATGTGGAGCAGGAGGTACTGTGAGCAGGGGGTACTGTGCGCAGGGGGTGCAGTGAGCACGGAGTACTCTGAGCAAGAAGTACAGTGAGCAGGGTGTACAGTGAGCAGGAGGTACTGCAAGCATGGGGCACTGCAAGCAGGAGGTACAGCGAGCAGGGGATACTGTGAGCAAGGGGTACTGTGAGCAGGAGGTAAAGTGAGCAGGGGATACTGTGAGCAGGGGCTACAGTAAGCAGGAGATACTGTGAGCAAGAAGTACAGTGAGCAGGGGTACTGTAGGCAAGGGGTACTGCAAGCAGGGGGCACTGCAAGCAGGAGGTACAGCGAGCAGGGGGTACTGTGAGCAAGATGTATAGTGAGCAGGAGGTACAGTGAGCAGGATGTATAGTGAGCAGTAGTACTGTGAGCAAGGGGTACTGTGAGCAGGAGGTAAAGTGAGCAGGGGATACTGTGAGCAGGAGGTACAGTGAGCAGTAATACTGTGAGCAAGGGGTACTTTGAGCAAGAAGAACAGTGAGTAAGAAGTACAGTGTGCAGGGGGTACAGTGAGTACGAGGTACAGTGAGCAGGAGGTACAGTGAGCAGTAGAACTGTTAACAGCAGGGACAGTGAGCAGGGGGGTACAGGAAACGTCAATAGTTTCAAATCACCGACTGAATCTTTCGTTTAAGTGTCCCATCCATATCTTAGATGCAACGTCGAGTCCATGATTATAGTGAATTCATGAATAGTTCACAGGATTATCAAACATTCTATAAGAAAATACAATCGTTGTGGCACTGATTTAGTGTGTGTAGCAATCTGATCGAGATTGTATGCTTTAGCGTGTAGCATCCTCATCATGAGGGTAGGATGACTTGAAGTCAGACAAAGGCCCTTTTCGTGCAAAACTTACTAGGATAAGATCTAAAATATAACCAGATAAGATAGATTGGTCGGGCCGATTAGTTGGAAGAGGTTTTGTTATCTGTTCGTTGTTATACCTCGTCTCTGTTCGTTGTTATACCTCGTCTCTGTTCGTTGTTATACCTCGTCTCTGTTCGTTGTTATACCTCGTCTCTGTTCGTTGTTATACATCGTCTCTGTTCGTTGTTATACCTCGTCTCTGTTTGTTGTTATACCTCGTCTCTGTTCGTTGTTATACATCGTCTCTGTTCGTTGTTATACATCGTCTCTGTTCGATACCGGTATTTATTGAGAGATGTATGGGGGCAGGAAGCCAGGGCTGGTGTCACAATGCAGACGATATTAGCTCGTGCTTTCTCTTGTGTCAATAGTGCATTCCTGTACTGTCTGACTCTGTAACAACACAGCAGACAACAATCGGTTGGGGGGGGGGCAGACTCATCTCTCCCCCAGGGGAGATATCAATGTTTGTGTCTGTGCCGTGAGTACAATAAGCCGCTAAATGAAGTCAGTAAATGGAGATCATTTCTTTTGATACGTTCCCATAAATTTTTTTTTGTCATGAATTTGTGGCAATAATAATATTATGACAAATAAAAAGTAAACTTAATCAGCGAGAAATTTCTCAAAATTTGTGAACACTGCCATGGCTTAAACAAGTCAACGCCAGGTGATGGATTTTAAAACAATTTCAATAAATAAACAACCCGTAAAAAACACAGTATTTGACTATAAATCCCTTATATATGAGACAGAACTAAAAGTGTTGATTATATTCAAAATGGTATACACCGCGCACAAAAATTTACAGACTGAACGTGACTGAATTTCCCAATGCTGTAAAACGGGGACGGGTGGGGGTGAGGGTGTGGTCACCGATGGTTGGACTGAACTCCAGCAAACACGTGGATGCCAACAACAGACGGCTACCATACATTTATATAGAGATAAACTAAATGGGGATTAATTTAATTACGGTACATTCGATCGATCTGAAATTTTGAAACAATGCGTTGTCAGGTGACGCAAGTCTATGTGCAAAATTTCAGTTCGATAGCATCACGGAAAGTTGCTCATTTTTTACTTTTGTTTTTCCGCCCGACTGACTACGACAGACAGAGAGAGAGAGACGACGGTGAAACTAATATCAGGGATCAAAATCAAAACTATCGGCTCAAATGACAGCCAGAAATACCCGCAACTGTATGATCCTCCGACTTAATAAAACGTGACTTCAAAAAGAGCAAACAACACAAACCATTGTTAAGCCTCAGAACACTTGTATCACACACTTGAACTATGACAGTTTAAATCTGAACATTTTTTATATAAATATATAAATTTCCATCAAACAAAATATTACTCGCACTGGTGTATTGTTCAAAATCTCATTTAGTGTATATATATATATATANNNTCGGATCTCATACCAGCTGAGGGAGTGTGGTATGTGGTCAAAGGGCGGTATGTTGCTAGAGGCTGGAGCTGAAGGTCAGATGTTGTTTAGCGAGAAGCCGTTCGCTGGAAAAGCTTTTGCTGACGTGTTAACACGGCATGAGTTTTGATTGTGATGAAATAGACAATAGCTACAAGGGTAAAATAAGCCATGGCAAATGACTTGTCCAAGTCATGCTTAGCATGTTCCCGTTACTTGTCCGATTGCAGGTCAGTGAGGAAAAGAGCAGAGAAAGGAGGATTGAAAGAGAGAAGAGAAAGGAAGAGAGGAAGAGAAAGGAGGATTGAAAGAGAGAAGATAAATGAAGAGAGAAGAGAAAGGAAAAGAAAGGAGGACTGAAAGCGGAAAGATAAAGAGAGAAGATAATAAAAGGCTAAAAAAGAGAAGAGAAAGGAAGATTTTAAAAAAGAGAAGAGAAAGAAAGAGAGAATAGAAAGGAGGATTGAACGAGATGAGAGAAAGGAGCATTAAAAGATAAAAGAGAGATAAGGATTGAAAGAGAGAAGAGAAAGGAGGATTGAAAGAGAGAAGAGAAAGAAATATTTTAAAAAGAGGAGAGAAAGGAAAAGAGAAGAGAAAGGGGGA
The DNA here is from genome assembly GCA_002072015.1 of Radix auricularia. Classification (NCBI taxonomy): domain Eukaryota; kingdom Metazoa; phylum Mollusca; class Gastropoda; family Lymnaeidae; genus Radix; species Radix auricularia. The sequence goes on from MUZC01002217.1 coordinate 49,074, forward strand.
TTGAACGAGATGAGAGAAAGGAGCATTAAAAGATAAAAGAGAGATAAGGATTGAAAGAGAGAAGAATAAGGAGGATTGAAAGAAAGAAAAGAAAGAATATTTTAAAGCGAGAAGAGAAACGAAGAGAGGAGGATTGAACGAGATATGAGAAAGGAGGAATTAAAGAGAGTAGAGAAATAAGGATTGAAATAGAGAAGAGAAAGGAAGAGAGAAGAGAAATGAGGATTGAAAGAGATAGAAAAGAGGATTGAAAGAAAGAAGTGAAAGGAGTAGTGGAAGAGAGCAAAGAAAGAAGGAGGACAGTAGTGGGCAGTAAGCTGGATGAAATTACTTGGCCAAGCTTGACCCTTGATTAACGACGATTTCAGGAAATAGATGTTGAAGTGATAGGTGAAGAGATGACAGTGTTTGAAGACTGAGATTAGTCAAAGGGAAGATTTGAAGATAGTTTGTAAGAGAAGGAAAGTACGGGGATGCGTACAAAAAGTAGAGAGTCACTTGAATCGCCTGAGTGGATAAAAGAGAAAGTCAAGTAAGACACTAAGTCCCATGTTGTTTTAAAGAATGGGGAGTCCAAAACGTAAGCCCGTAACGTTAGACTTGAACTCCTTGTTTCTTTTCTATCACTGAGAAGACAATATGAAGATTTGACCCAACTTTGACAGAACTAGCTGTTCCTCATCACTTTGACAGAACTAGCTGTAGCTCACCCCTTTGACAGAACTAGCTGTACCCCACCACTTTGAAAGAACTAGCTGTACCCCACCACTTTAACAAAACTATCTGTACCTCACCTCCTTAACACAACTTTGAGAGAACTAGTTGTACCTTTCAACTTTGACAGAACTAGCTGTACCTCACTCCTTTGACAGAACTAGCTGTACCCCACCACTTTGACAGAACCAGCTGTACCCCACCACTTTCACAATACTATCTGTACCGCACCACTTTGACAGAACTACCTGTACCGCACCACTTTGACAGAACTATCTGTACCTCACCACTTTGACAGAACTACCTGTACCGCACCACTTTGACAGAACTACCTGTACCGCACCACTTTGACAGAACTATCTGTACCGCACCACTTTGACAGAACTACCTGTACCGCACCACTTTGACAGAACTTATCTGTACCGCACCACTTTGACAGAACTATCTGTACCGCACCACTTTGACAGAACTATCTGTACCCCACCCCTTTGACAGAACTATCTGTACCTCACCACTTTGACAGAACTATCTGTACCTCACCACTTTGACAGAACTATCTGTACCTCACCTCTTTGACAGAACTATCTGTACCTCACCCCTTTGACAGAACTATATGTACCTCACCTCCTTGACAGAACTGTCTGTACCTCACCCCCTTGACAGAACTAAATGTTCATCACCCCCTTGACAGAACTATCTGTACCTCACCCCCTTGACAGAACTATATGTACCTCACCCCCTTGACAGAACTATATGTACCTCACCCCCTTGACAGAACTCAACCTCTAGTCAGGCAGTATAATGTAAGGGTATCAATGAGACACACCAGGTTACCAGTCTATTATTCAAACATCAAACCAAAAGCACCCGGAAAGGACTGGAGAAATTTTTTGTCTAGGTCAGGTGTCAACTGATACGAAGGTTTATAAGAAATAAAATAAACATGTTGAAAATGACTGATTGGGGGTCTAGAAGGGAAGAGTTACACATAGAATTTATTGATACTTGTTTGTGAATGTGTCCAAATCTTTTAATCCTCTAATATTCAATGATGTTGGTATTTTACCAATTCATGCGTTTAATGGACCATTCCTTGAACAACGAAAAACAACACCACCAGCAAAGCGTATCCCGCACCACCAACAAATACGGTCAATAATCAATATCAAATTTCATTAAACTTAAACAGAGCATTGCTATTGGTCCTGGTGTCATTTCTTTCATCGCAGAGTTGGACTACAACTGATTAAGTTGATGCGCCTGAATTTATTTTGTCACTCTTTGGGCCACATTTCTTACCCTCAGTCTCTAGTACAATGTATTTTATCACTCTTTGGGCCAAATTTCTTACCCTCAGTCTCTAGTACAATGTATTTTGTCACTCTTTGGGCCAAATTTCTTACCCACAGTCTCTAGTACAATGTATTTTGTCACTCTTTGGGCCAAATTTTTACCCACAGTCTCTAGTACAATGTATTTTGTCACTCTTTGGGCCACTTTTCTTACCCTCAGTCTCTAGTACAATGTATTTTGTCACTCTTTGGGCCACTTTTCTTACCCTCAGTCTCTAGTACAATATATATTTGTCACTGTTTGGGCCAAATTTCTTACCCCCCCTCCCTTTTCAGTCTCTAGTACAATGTATTTTGTCACTCTTTGGGTCAAATTTCTTACCCCCCTCCCTTTTCAGTCTCTAGTACAATGTATTTTGTCACTCTTTGGGCCAAATTTCTTACCCCCCTCCCTTTTCAGTCTCTAGTACAATGTATTTTGTCACTCTTTGGGCCAAATTTCTTACCCTCAGTCTCTAGTACAATATATTTTGTCACTCTTTGGGCCAAATTTCTTACCCTCAGTCTCTAGTACAATATATTTTATCACTCTTTGGGCCAAATTTCTTACCCACAGTCTCTAGTACAATGTATTTTGTCCCTCTTTGGGCCAAATTTCTTACCCACAGTCTCTAGTACAATGTATTTTGTCACTCTTTGGGCCAAATTTCTTACCCTCAATCTCTAGTACAATATATTTTGTCACTCTTTGGGCCAAATTTCTTACCCTCAGTCTCTAGTACAATATATTTTGTCACTCTTTGGGCCAAATTTTTACCCACAGTCTCTAGTACAATGTATTTTGTCACTCTTTGGGCCACTTTTCTTACCCTCAGTCTCTAGTACAATGTATTTTGTACCTCTTTGGGCCACCCTTTTCATTCTCTAGTACAATGTATTTTGTTACTCTTTGGGCCACTTTTTTTACCCTCAGTCTCTAGTACAATGTATTTTGTCACTCTTTGGGCCAAATTTCTTACCCTCAGTCTCTAGTACAATATATTTTGTCACTCTCTGGTTCACTCTTTGGGCCAAATTTCTTACCCTCAGTCTCTAGTACAATATATTTTGTCACTCTTTGGTTCACTCTGAGGGCGGCCATATTTACCCCCCCCCCCACGCCTCCACCTATTTTCAAGTGTAGAGATCTGATTCTAAATAGACGTCATCCCATAGTTGTCGAAACTCGTTCTAATATGCAATGCTATACATCGTTCCGTGCTTTAATTGACTGTTATTACTTGACGCCCTTCTAAAAGTTTCAAATGTTTCATATTAATTGATTTACTTATTATGCAATGATTATTTTTTTAAACTTCAAGAGTTTTTTTTTAAAAGTCTACCACGACATAATCTCTGTCTAATCAGTCCAACTGAAATATCCACAGCACCTCGGCCACATGATGACCGCCAGTGAGTTGGTCGAGAGAGAAGCCCCATAGAGTCATTGAATGAAAGCTGGCCCGTGTAAGTGAGGCGCTCTAATCACGGACCAAGAGTTCATTGTGATAGGAACATTAGTCTCACGGTGGGACAGTGGCTGGCCTTGAATGTTAAACATATCACGCTGACAATGTTAGTCAAGGTTCACTGTCTCCTGAAACTGGGGATTGGTGAGAACTGGGGAGTGGTAAACAAATAGGGAGAGCTGGACTAATGGGGAGCGGAAATAATTTGAACCGTCTTGTCTACCTTGCCATCACTTGATATTAACCACAGTAAATTCTTTCTTCGATTACAAGTTTTGAAAAAATAAAATTATTGGCCTGTTTCAACAAAATATATCCCTTTTTGACACTAGACATTGACATTTACAGCAGATATTTGACATAAATGACACAAGTCATTGCCATTTACGGCAGATATTTGACATTAATGACACAAGCCATTGTCATTTACTGTAGATATTTGACATTGATGACACAAGACATTGCCATTTACTGTAGATATTTGACATTGATGAGACAATTCATTGCCTTTTACTGTAGATATTTGACATTGATGAGACAAGACATTGCCTTTTACTGTAGATATTTGACACTGATGACACAAGACATTGTCATTAACTGCAGATATTTGACATTTATGACACAGCTTTCCGGGTGATGCCATCTGGCTATAGATCTCAGCTTATGATTCCATTCCAGGGTGTATAGGTGTAATCCCTTCTCTGATTCAGACACGACAAGCAGACCAACATCCCACGTTTATTACCTCTACTTCCGACACGTCGGCAACGACCAATCGATGTAGTACTGCATTCGGAAAAATTGATTTCTCACCTTTGAGTTAAGTTTTATTACCGCCACTGCCAACTCAAGCTGTGACCACAATTTGTTTTTGTTCAATCAAAGTGGCTGGGAGAGACAATAGATGTTGTGTGGTAAACATCGTTATTTCAAGACTTTACTCCATCCCCATTGCCTAATGTTACTTCATGGTCATAACAGCCTACATTCCATAACTTTGACTTGAGACTTTGACAATGGCGCAGAAGCACTGGCGATCAAATGAATGACATTCTGTTGCTGAACCTGATGTCATTAAAACGTGATGGCAATAGAACTTAGAACTTAAAATATCATAAGGTGGTGCGTGCGCATTCTCTTAGTCTTTTCTTGTTGTCAGGCGAAGATAGCGGAATCATAATTCATTTCCTTCTCTGCCCCGTAACAGTGACTACAAGCATCTCACTTGGCCAATGTCACATGGACCAAACTGTGCCGAACAGCCCAGATATATCACTTGGCCAATGTCACATGGACCAAACTGTGCCGAACAGCCCAGATATCTCACTTGGCCAATATCACATGGACCAAACTGTGCCGAACAGCCCAGATATCTCACTTGGCCAATATCACATGGACCAAACTGTGTCGAACAGCCCAGATATCTCACTTGGCCAATATCACATGGACCAAACTGTGCCGAACAGCCCAGATATCTCACTTGGCCAATGTCACGTGGATTAAACTGTGCCGAACAGCCCAGATATCTCACTTAACCAATATCACATGGACCAAACTGTGCCGAAGACCCCAAACATCAGCAAACCTTGTTCAAATGTTCAGGCCAATCTGTACGTTGGGGTTAGGGTTTAAATGGTACTTAGTGCACGCCAATATGCTTCTTTAATGTTACAGGATACAGAAACATATCAGGAATTTACTGTTACTACATATGAGAGTAGCTTTTAAGTTTACTGATACTGTGAATACATTTACGAGATGATGTTACCGACATATAAAACAAGACGTTACTGTTATTGAATGTACAAATCCCCATGACTGTATGCATGTTAATGACTCATAGCACAATTTCCCCAGTCAAAGGTTAATTAATTTACACTGCACGTTTAAAGAGTGATAGGGGAAGCATGCCTTTCTGTTATTGACTAATGAAGAGAGACAGGGGAAGCAAGATTTCCTGTTTTATTGATTAATGAAGAGTGGCAGGGGAAGCAAGCCCTTCTATTTAAGACTTATGACCCCAATAAAAAAAAAACACTTGGTGGCAATAGTAACAAATAGGATTTGAATCAGGAAGTTTAAATCAAAAACACCAGAGAACAATCAATCAAACGAGCTACGAGCTGTGCTGTCATAACCACTTTGTTTACCCTGACGCCGTCCAGTAGTCTTGTTGGCCCCGCGCCATTCCATGAAAACCAACAAACACAAGTGCAACAGAAAGCTATCCAGTTAGAGGCCAATTGTCTTAGCCGTGTGCAGTGTCACTGAGACGATAGCTTGTATCCACGCAGTGTCAATTAGACAATTGCTTGTATCCACGCAGTGTCACTGAGACGATAGCTTGTATCCACGCAGTGTCACTGAGACGATAGCTTGTATCCACGCAGTGTCAATTAGACAATTGCTTGTATCCACGCAGTGTCACTGAGACGATAGCTTGTATCCACGCAGTGTCACTGAGACGATAGCTTGTATCCACGCAGTGTCAATTAGACAATTGCTTGCATCCACGCATCGTCACTGAGTTTGGCTACCCTATAATCACGCAGTGGTCTTGAGTTTTGCTACCCTCAAATCTTTATAGTCCACTACTTGGTATCGGTTATGGCCAGTCCACGTATAGTCAATAATCCGCACGTTACCCCGACTACACCGAGTTGCGAGGGTTGACCCGACTACACTACCGGACCACAAGTGCACCGAGTTGTGAGGGTTGACCCGACTACACTACCGAACCACAGGCGCCCGGGGTTTTGAGGGTTGACCCGACTACACTACCGGACCACAGGCGCACGGGGTTTTGAGGGTTGACCCGATTACACTACCGGACCACAGGCGCACGGGGTTTTGAGGGTTGACCCGACTACACTACCGGACCACAGGTGTGCCGGGTTGTGAGGGCAGCGTATAGATCAAAGGCCCTCAAAAGTATATCAATTTATAACTCGAGAAGACGTTAGAATGCAGTATTCGACTTTCGATGTCGATCTGTTGACTTTGAATGTTGCTCTCGATGGTCGAATCTCTCAAGCAATTCACTATTTCACAGCCCAATCCAACCAATATCTCGGTTTCCACACCACAACCTTATTATACCCTACCATACAATGGATGATTTCGTTCGTAACTTGAAGTTTTTGTTATGTGAGGGAATAAAACGTGAACTCAGATTATACTGTACACTGAAGAACTTAGATAACATGCCTGTTTTGTTTTGTTTCCTTATAACATAGACCTCAATTTTGTTTATATATATTGTAGAACTGAGACAACAAACTTTTTTTGTTTATATTTAAGACAAAGATATCTGCAGACCTATTATAAAAAAGCGTTTTGGGAACTAAAGAAAATTGAACTTATAAAATAAACGTATTTGTTTATTGAATGCCTGAGAGACATGTACAACTGATATAATAAACCTATTTGTTTATTGAATGCCTGAGAGACATGTACAACTGATATAATAAACCTATTTGTTTATTGAAAGCAAAACAGAGACGTGTACAACTGATAAAATAAAAGCATGTAACTAATAACAAAAAGTAAAAACTTCCTGGGGAATTTTTTAGACTTATTATTTCTTCTTAAACTTGCTTTACCCGCACCCCTGAAACGCATCTCACATCCAATGGGGTGCGTGAAACAATACTCATAATCGTTTAACAAAAAAGACTTTATGTGAAGGAGGCGTGCGCACAAAACGTTGGAAACTGACGGGGAAACTCAGAGCCAACATAAATCTGGAAACACTGGCTCCACAACCCAACTCCCCAAACCTTTTTTTTTCACAACTCATACAAGCTGGACTTTCAAGCAAAAATGACACCCATAGAACGGAGATCAGCTATGGGTAAATGATGAAAGTAGTGACCGTATGGTGTGGCCGTATGATGTCTGGTGAAGTCAGGATGCTGTCAAGAGGAGTCACGAGTATTGTTTAGTAGAAGGGTCAGCATGCTGTCCGGTGGAGTAAGTGTGCTGTCAGGTGGAGTCAGCATGCTGTCACATGAAAGAGTCAGCAAAATGTTAAATGGAGGGTCAGCGAGCTATCCGGTGGTGTCAGTGTGCTGTGAGGCGGAGTCAGCGTGCTGTCCAGTGGTGTCAGTGTGCTGTGAGGCGGAGTCAGCGTACTGTCCGGTGGTGTCAGCGTGCTGTGAGGTGGAGTCAGCATACTTTCCGCGTGGTGTCAGCGTGCTGTGAGGCGGAGTCAGCATACTGTCCGTGTGGTGTCAGCATGCTGTGAGGCGGAGTCAGCGTACTGTCCGGTGGTGTCAACGTGCTGTGAGGCGGAGTCAGCATACTGTCCGTGTGGTGTCAGTATGCTGTGAGGTGGAGTCAGCGTACTGTCCAGTGGGGTCAGCGTGCTGTCCGGTGGTGTCAGCGTGCTGTCCGGTGGTGTCAGCGTACTGTCCGGTGGGGTTAGCGTACTGTCCGGTGGGGTTAGCGTACTGTCCGGTGGGGTTAGCGTGCTGTCCGTTGGGTCAGTGTGCTGTCCGGTGCAGTCAGCATGCTTCCCGGTGGAGTCACTAATCTCTGGATGACGACTCCCAAGTAAACAAGAGGTAGAAGTGGGGGATGTTTAAAATTGCTGATACTAAATGGTACTACAAATGACGTCATGTTTGGTTTTCTAATTATTTCCAAATCTAAGGGAGGCGAGTGTCTGTCAGTAAGAGGAGATAAGCCTACTTACCTATCAATGACGTAGAAATTATCTCCATCGTCGCCCTGTGTAATGATTTCCTGGCCCGGTGATACCTGCAATAGTAAAGTGGTATGGTCAGATTTGAGTGGTCATTGCGTGCCAGTGATTGGAAAATACAGCTCACGAACAAAACATGCAATAGTTAAGTGGTATGGTCAAATTGCAGTGGTCAAAGGTGATTTAAAGTACAGCACACTGACAAAACATGAAGTTAAGAACACTTAGTGTCATAGCCACATGGTCCACGTTCGTCAGAGTTGGGTTATTGAAATGCATTTTGTGCAAACATTAATTACCTTGTGTCAAGTGTCAAATTCAATGTGTTAACAGTTAGTAGTAGATCCTTAATTTCGTAAAGCCGTAAACGCATCCCAGTGTCAATTGATATCTCATTGACTAAAGGTATAGAATGAAATCTCGTTTGTATTGCTCAATGGTGATATCTCATTCATAATGCTTTATAATGATATATTGTTTATAATTATAATAAAGCTTTTGAATGTATCTCATAAACCAGTTCCTTAGAATGAGAGGCCCAGTGAATTGTTTCTAAACTAATTTAATGAAACTCTCGGTTTTAGATGGCAGTACATCGGTATTATGGTGGCAGTACATCGGTATTATGGTGGCAGTACATCGGTATTATGGTGGCAGTACATCGGTATTATTTATGGTGGCAGTACATCGGTATTATGGTGGCAGTACATCGGTATTATGGTGGCAGTACATCGGTATTATGGTGGCAGTACATCGGTATTATGGTGGCAGAACATCGGTATTATGGTGGCAGTACATCGGTATTATGGTGGCAGTACATCGGTATTATGGTAGCAGTACATAAGTATTATGGTGGTAGTACATCGGTATTATGGTAGCAGTACATAAGTATTATGGTAGCAGTACATCGGTATTATGGTGGCAGTACATAAGTATTATGGTGGCTGTTCATTGGTATTATGGCCTGATAAGCTTATCATTGTTTGTTGAGTCCTCCATTCTACGAGTTATGTAACCATAAGTTTAAACAGGGAGATCTGAGTCTACAAACGTAGAAAAATATATAAAAAATCTGTGAGCACCCCACCCCCTCCCCCAACTTTGATCATTGACGACATGCACAAACCATCACCAGCAGGAAACACCGATACTCCCCCCCCCCATTCCCCAACCAATAACTCTGCAGCTATGTCGAAAATAGATCTGGAGAGAAAGAAAAAACATTTCCCCGCTGCCGCTCAGTAAGCTATCGGTAACTAGGCCAATACCATTCTCGTGAGCCGTACAAATAGACAACTGCATACAAAGAAGTTTTGGTGATGCCGGTACGTTGGTTCCAGAAGTTCATCTCTTGCCGCCTCATCTTGCAGCACTTAGACAAATAGATTTTAAAAAGTGTATCCAGATCGATAGTGTCAATTCTTGGCAGGCGTTTGAAACCGTTAAAACCATCAAACTAATCTGATCAATTGTTGAATGCCACGTAGCTGGAGTTATATAACCTGTGTGGTTGGGGGTGAGAGACGTCCTGAACAACTTTTTAACAATTGTGTAAAGAAATATCCCTCCCCCTCCCCTCTCCTGAGACTTCTTCCCCTTCATGATTGTTTGAAGTGCAGCCCTGTAGACACTATCACCTGGCAACATATTCTTGAAGATTCCAGAGGCCATTGGTATACTTGAGAAGTCTCTGCCAATATTCGAGGTGTAGTAATCTATAGCTTGGTCTACATGAGCAATACTTGGGGTGTAGTAATCTATAGCTTGGTCTATATGAGCAATACTCGAGGTGTAGTAGGTCATAGCTTGGTCTACATGAGCAATACTTGAGGTGTAGTAAGCCATAGCTTGGTCTACATGAGCAATATTCGAGGTGTAGTAAGCTATAGCTTGGTCTACATGAGCAATACTTGAGGTGTAGTAAGCCATAGCTTGGTCTACATGAGCAATATTCGAGGTGTAGTAAGCTATAGCTTGGTCTACATGAAATAGATCTGGAGAGAAAGAAAAAACATTTCCCCGCTGCCGCTCAGTAAGCTATCGGTATCTCAC
>MUZC01002217.1:63497-94830 GCA_002072015.1 Radix auricularia
GTGTAGTAAGCCATAGCTTGGTCTACATGAGCAATACTTGAGATGTAGTAAGCTATAGCTTGGTCTACATGAGCAATACTCGAGGTGTAGTAAGCTATAGCTTGGTCTACATGAGCAGTCTATGCTAATACTCGCGTTGTAGAACGATTAGGAAGCATATCGAATATATCGCCGAAACCTAATATCTCGAGCAAGAAAGATGGCTAAATTATCTCGATCACCTGCTTAAAAAGACTTTTCTGTCTTAAATTTTGCTACACGTCCAGTGAAGTATACATCTTAACCCATATTTTCTTCCTAAATTTCACAATAATTGAGTCAAATCTAAGACCTGAGAATTGAGAATAACCCTTAAGATGATTTTTATAGCAAATTTAGTCATTATTTTATACTAATACCATGTTGACGCTTAAAGACATCTGTTTATGTTCCATTTTTATGGAGCTAGGATATCTGGGTCATACTGCCATTATCATTTTCATTGAGCTATGCTATCTGACATCAGACTGCCATTATCATTTTCATTGAGCTATGATATCTGACGTCATACTGCCATTATCATTTTCATTGAGCTATGATATCTGACGTTATACTGTCATTGTCATTTTCATTGAGCTATGATATCTGGGTCATACTATCATTGTCATTTTCATTGAGCTATGATATCTAGGTCATACTGCCAGTGTCATTTTCATTGAGCTAGGATATCTGGGTCATACTGTCATTGTCATTTTCATTGAGCTATGATATCTGTGGACTCAAAAGTAGTGAAATTGATTTAGAAGGACACTTCTAATATATAAACAATAGACATATTGATGGAGATGGAAACGCTATATAAAGAAAATGATATGGTTTAAAAGAATAAAGTATACCTAAAGAAGGAACAGCTATTGAAGATAGTGTTCTGTATAAGTAGATAGTATAGCTATAAAAGGAGATGTTATATGATAAAAGGAAAGTATATAGCTGTAATACGAGATGTGTTATAGAAAGAAATGATAGAGCTATAGTACGAGATGTGGTATAGAAGGAAATGATAGAGCTATAGTACGAGATGTGGTATAAAATGATAGAGCTATAGTACGAGATGTGGTATAGAAGGAAATGATAGAGCTATAGTACGAGATGTGGTATAGAAGGAAATGATAGAGATTAAGAATAGGGCGCAATGACTCTATGAGTTTGTTCCACCCGTAGTGAATTATCTTTATCTTCTATATTGAAAGGTGTAACAGATGTTGAACAAATTTATTACATACTATTTAATCCTCATCACTCTTATACTTAATATTCACCGAGACCACCACGAATAAAAAGATGTATCCAATCCAAGCTAAAGCTTAAAGCTTAGGTTACAACTCGAGAAGACGCCTGCTATGTTTGAAGATAACCAGCGCCATGAAATAAATTTGGGATAACGCAATCATTTTGACCTCCGACCCCAACTACGCTTGCAGGCATGTGCACACAAAAATTTAATTCCCTAACGGAACGTTAAAGTTCACGGGAGATAATGTTTGAACGGATATTAATTTTTTTCAGCACACTGCTAAAAGTTATGACCCTTAATTCAAGTGATTGATCTGACAAGGCTCGGAGGGTTCCCTTCCTGATTGGACGGTGTAATGTGATGTCACAAAGACAGGGCATCGCACCTCTGCGTGATGGCGTAACTTCCGTCAAGGCTTGTGGATAACCGGTAGTGAAAAGTTGGACTTGAATTGTAAGTTGGGCTCAGCTCTGAACAAGTAGGTGTATACAACGGCTAGGACAAAATGTTCTAGGTATTATCGGCCCAGGCAGCCTCACTCTCCAAAGAACCAACAACCAGTTACAGTTTTGGGTGGGGGGTTCTAAATCTGTGTTGCCCGGGGTTTTAACAATGGAATTAGTTTTTTTTAAATCTCCCAAATGTGACAATTCGTCTCTCTCGATAGACTAAATGATATACTGACTTTGTGCTAAACCAAAAGTGTATACTATTGATTAAATGGGACAAAGCATCCACGCTGAGTGAGAAGAGGGTCGTCCATTAGAGCCTAATACCACTGCCTGGTACTTCATGATGATCACTTCTAGAGATGATGCTTTGTATTTGGTAAGTATGTAACCAACCACACGAGCCTGGTGCACAATGAAGGCTTAGAGGGAATCTGTTATGGAATGAACATTATCTATTTTTGGATGGACCACATTTATTCCTTGATGGACAACGACTGAGGGAAGAAAGCACCCAGCCCATTGGTCCAATTATCTAATGAGATCCCTCCAAGTTTATAACCCTGGAAAATTGACACTCATTCGTTGGACAAAATCTTACAACAAAACGGTGACTCAAGCATTGGGAGACTTCGGGTAAGACATGTCATAAAACGACAATGAGATCATCAGGTCATTGAGCGACAATCAGATCAATGTTGTCATAGAGAGACAATTAGATCAATGTTGTCATAGAGAGACAATTAGATCAATCTTGTCATAGAGAGACAATCATATCAATCTTGTCATAGAATGACAATTAGATCAATCTTGTCATAGACCGACAATTAGATCAATCTTGTCAAAGAGTGCCAATTAGATCAAGCTTGTCATAGAACGACAATCGTATCAATCTTGTCATAGAGTGACAATTAGATCAATCTTGTCATAGAACGACAATTAGATCATCAGGTCATAAAGCGACAAATAGATCAATTTTCTTTCTAAACTTTACCTTAACCTAAAACGATATGCCTAAACATATGACCAAAAACCCGAATTTATCTCCTATCGATCTCGTAAATCCATCTGAAATGATCCACGGTATGGTTTGAGAACTCCTGATCAAAGCAAGGCACCTTCGATCCCCCCGAAGCCAGGATGCCTACAAGCCATCATTAAGTTACCACACCGAGCCCCCGAACTGCGTTTATTGCGTGTAGCGTAATTACTGCACGGGAACAGACGGGCTAAACAGTTTTTTCCTTTCCCCGAGAAACCCAGAGCAGCCCATGCAGGCGTAGATCAATTCAAGTCGGGAGCTGCTGATTGAAATGGCATTATGATTGTATTGAATAAGTCCTCCGAAGAGCAGCGCACGATGCCGGGAGTTTCGCTCAATGTTTGTCATCCTGGGTCGAAGTCGGCCACTTATTTCTACTGAGATAATTCTCTTCACCCAGCCAGTCGGCAAGACTTGCACCACCAACTGTTTGCTCAACATTCAGGTGTCGTAGACGGCAGCACTCAGTCAATAACAATAGATAGTAGACAGCCGAACTCAGGCAATAGATAGCTGCTGGCTGATTTGTTGAGGTAAGGCCGGACTAAGAGTATGGCTCGAAATGACAAAATCCCAAACCATTGATTGCCTTCAACAAAGGCGGTGGGAAATGACGTCATGATAGGCGACTGTCACCGCTTCTCGGGATTAGCGCACATTAACATTACATTAAAGATGACTGCTAATCATGCAAGTTAGGGTACGGGTAGCATCACTCATGCAATAAGTCAAGGTGACACTAGTATCATCACGCATGATGCCGCATGCAGTAAGTCAAAGGGGCACTGGTAGCATCAAGCATGCAGTAAGTCAAGGGGGCACTGGTAGCATCACGCATGCAGCCAGTCAAGTGGGCACTGGTAGCATCACGCATGCAGCCAGTCAAGTGGGCACTTGTAGCATCAAGCATGCAGTAAGTTAAAGGGGCACTGGTAGCATCACGCATGCAGTAAGTCAAGGGGGCACTGGTAGCATCAAGCATGCAGTAAGTCAAGGGGGCACTGGTAGCATCACGCATGCAGCCAGTCTAGTGGGCACTTGTAGCATCAAGCATGCAGTACGTCAAGGGGGCACTGGTAGCATCACGCATGCAGTAAGTCAAAGGGGCACTGGTAGTATGGTAGCAGCACAAATGCAGTAGTAAGTCAATGGAGCACTGGTAGCAGCACAAATGCAGTAGTAAGTCAATGGAGCACTGGTGGCAGCACAAATGCAGTAGTAAGTCAATGGAGCACTGGTAGCAGCACAAATGCAGTAGTAAGTCAATGGAGCACTGGTAGCAGCACAAATGCAGCTATTCCCGTAGTTTATGACAGACCCGCAGTGGGAGAACAAAAAATGTCAACATCTCCAAAAATCCATAAATTGGTGGCTATTCCCGTGATGTCAAGTAGGTCAACTGGCCGGCGGACGGAAGGAACAAGATTAAGAAGCAATGTAGTCCCTATGGCAAACAACTGGAATCCAAACATTGTAAAACGTGAACATAAGAAATGAATCAATTAACTCACTGCAGGTTTTCTGGTATTATGAAAAGCTCTAAATGGTAACATTTAAATTTCTGCGCATATATTTGCGTACAGTTTGAACTGACTGGGGATATCTTAAAATGACAGTTGTAACATATGTTCAAGTCATAGAACTGCTTAATATTGAGGGCATTCAACCAAGAAGCCCCTTCACTCAAATAAATGTGAATAAAACCCAGTTAACTTTAATACATACTGTCTTACCTTTAAACATAACACCTTAAATACAATACTTTAGTACATCATGATTACAGCCTACAATAAAATGAATGCTAAAATCAATACATGTACTGACTTCAACCAGCAATAATCTGATCACGTCCTGTAGTATCTTGACTGTTTGCCATTTCCACAAGTTCGTATTTAACTTCAACTTAATTTTATAAAAATTACATATTCAACTCTTTTTTTATTATAAAAAGTAATTCAGCTTTTTTTTATGGGCTTAGGTCAGCCTTCTCTTTACCAGTGAGAAATGAGGTAAATTAAAAACCGCATGTTCAAATGATCATTTTTAATAACTACCAATAATTCATTTGACACGGTCACCACGAAACTCGACAAAGTTTAAACAACAGAATTGTATATCAAATATAAAAAATCATTGTATTCTGTGAGTGATTCCTTTTGTCTATTTAAATGGGTAACGTAAAAGAATGGAGGGAGGCAACTGTCCAGATTGTCTATTTAAAGATCTATCATCCTCAAATGAGGACAAAACACTGAAAAACACTCTAAATTAGGACATGAATTAAAGTGCGTCAGTGAAAGAGGACTGATAATAGGCTTGTTGTTTGGTTAAAGTCATTTATACCTGGATTATTTCATATTCTAATTAATATGCTCCAGAAACTGTCAACGAAACAAATCCACATGTCCACATTAACAATGGTATTATATCCCCACATTTAACAGACAACTAAACAAATCCACATTAACAATGGTATGATATCCCCACATTTAACAGACAACTAAACAAATCCACATTAACAATGGTATTATATCCCCACATTTAACAGACAACTAAACAAATCCCCATGTCCACATTAACAATGGTATTATATCCCCACATTTAACAGACAACTAAACAAATCCACATGTCCACATTAACAATGATATGATATCCCCACATTTAACATAGACAACTAAACAAATCCCCATGTCCACATTAACAATGATATGATATCCACACATTTAACACAGACAACTAAACAAATCCCCATGTCCACATTAACAATGATATGATATCCCCACATTTAACACAGACAACTAAACAAATCCACATTAACAATGGCATGTTATCCCCACATTTAACATAGACAACTAAACAAATCCCCATGTCCACATTAACAATGATATGATATCCCCACATTTAACACAGACAACTAAACAAATCCACATTAACAATGGTATTATATCCCCACATTTAACAGACAACTAAACAAATCCCCATGTCCACATTAACAATGGTATGATATCCCCACATTTAACATAGACAACTAAACAAATACACATGTCCACATTAACAATGGCATGTTATCCCCACAATTAACATAGACAACTAAACAAATCCACATTAACAATGGTATGATATCCCCATTTTTTGTTTACATGAACGACTTACCTCCTTCTCAAACATAGCGTCTAAGACTTCTTGCATTTGCTCCTGGTCCAGGGACCTGAACAGCAAGATGTGCTTGATGGCGTCATTCAACCTTTTCCTCTGATCGTCTGATTTAGGATGTACCACCTGGAGACACAAGGTCAAATCAGGGTAACACTTGATAAGCATGGGTTCTGGTGGGGGAGCAACATACCTGCCAACACTAAATCATTGAATCATTTCTTAGTTATAAAACTCCTTTGGGTGGCTGGTGGCTAGAGGTCCTAACATAGTTTAAAGTATAAAAAAAATAACTCGTGTGCAAAGTTGTTTTTGAGCAATAATTTACCAAATTAGTTGCGTGGTAACTCTAAACTGCTGCGTCAGATATCTGCGAGGTCTCGTAGCTAAAAGGGAACATTGATGCTAAGATAAGGAACATTGATGCTAAGATAAGGAACATTGATGCTAAGATAACTTTCCAGAAAAGAAAAAAAAACCTAATCAGATAGCAAGATGGTAAACAACTCAACAGATGTATGAATTCGTCCAATACTATTATTACTGAGCATGATATCAAGGTGATAAACGCGCACAGCTGTATTGTATTTGAAAGCTTTATCGCAGTCCGAGTCAATGATTTGGGAGGGTAAGCGTTGGGTCGCTGTGTTCAACTCCATTGTGTATTTCTCTTATCTACAATCAACTACTCACTTCTACCAGCTAAATGTGAACCATTGCCATTCATC
The DNA here is from genome assembly GCA_002072015.1 of Radix auricularia. Classification (NCBI taxonomy): domain Eukaryota; kingdom Metazoa; phylum Mollusca; class Gastropoda; family Lymnaeidae; genus Radix; species Radix auricularia. Next base: position 70,143 of record MUZC01002217.1, read on the forward strand.
AACAATCAACTACTCACTTCTACCAGCTAAATGTGAACCATTGCCATTCATCAACAATCAACTACTCACTTCTACCAGCCAAAAGGTGAGCCATTGCCATTCATCAACAATCAACTACTCACTTCTACCAGCCAAAAGGTGAACCATTGCCATTCATCAACAATCAACTACTCACTTCTTCTCACCATTGCCATGTTCATTAGTGGGCTATAGACAGGACATCAAGTTACCGGCTAGCTAACATTTCTGAATTGTCTGAGAGGTCGGTCTTATAGCCCTAAAGAGCCTGGGTTTAATTCATTTCATTTCCACTCAAACTGGTCAAGATGATAAGCTCATGATATTGACCCTGTCCACAAAAATGGAAACACTCCTGCGAGAATTTGACTGGACAACTCATCATATGTTAGACTTTTTCAATGATTCATGGTTAGAGATTGATTTATGTTTAGAAATTAATTGATTTATATTCGAGATTAGTCAATAGGAATCCTCTAAAAATAAATTAGCCAAGTACATTCAATGGATACGACCTGACCTTGCATTCAAACGGACAAGATGTCGATTTCCCATTGGATGAACATGGCCACATAGCTTAGGGCCCACGATGCCATGTGAGACGTCCTGCTGCTTTGTTCAGTGCCAGCCTAGCGGATTGGTGCGACTACAAGGACGGCACAGTGTAACTAAATGATGAGCAATATTAACACCCGGTCTGTTGTATTTAGTTAGAAACTGATCACAACTCATTTCTTAAATCAGATGTGTCGCTCAATCGAAGAATCCTAAACAACAGACTGCTTATTAACATAGTGTCAAGATTATCATTTAATGTGATATGCTTACGACCTAATCATAACTCTTAATGAGGTAGAGGCTAAAGAAAGGACCCTGATATCGTGCCCTACTATGCCAACCTTTCCATGTTAGACCGGTATTTTTATAAATGAGATTGCAGACCTCTGAACAAACTGTGCATTGGCGCGCAGTCTCGCCCCTGCATTATAGGAAACCCCACAAATCGATACGTTCGCCTTATTAAAAGTGAAATCGTGTGTGGTCAGTCTATTCCCCTATTAGAACTATAGGTCATGTGTTCACTCCTATCACAGCAACACATTAGTTGGAAGAATATCAATTAGCTGATACTATATCAACCGTTGAACAGATGCCATTTTTTTTTCTGTCAAAAGCAGCACCATTTAATAGCAGCATTTTAGTAGCCTATAATTAAATTATCTGGACTGTATATAACAGAATACATCATGAACACACATCATGAGAATCAGCTGTATATGACAGAATACATGATGAATTCATATCATGAGAATCAGCAGTGTGTGACACAATACATGATGAATTCATATCATGAGAATCAGCTGTGTGTGACACAATACATGATGAATTCATATCATGAGAATCAGCTGTGTGTAACAGAATACATGATGAATTCATGTCATGAGAATCGGCTGTAGTAACAGAATACATGATGAATTCATATCATGAGAATCAGCTGTATATAACAGAATACATGATGAATTCATATCATGAGAATCAGCTGTATGTAACAGAATACATGATGAATTCATATCATGAGAGTCAGCTGTATGAAACAGAATACATGATGAATTCATATCATGAGAGTCAGCTGTATGTAACAGAATACATGATGAATTCATATCATATATCATGAGAATCAGCTGCATGTGACAGAATACATGATGAATTCATATCATGAGAATCAGCTGTATGTGACAGAATACATGATGAATTCATATCATGAGAATCAGCTCGTGTAATCAGCGGGTATTGAATGGTGGCTTATAAAATACGTGTCATAGGAGACTTCGATCTGAAAGACCAGATAGAAAGAATTCTGAGCCAACGTTGTCTTCTCTTTATCTCAGCGGGTGGGGAAGCACTTCTGGAGACGCGGGATATAATAAGGTTATAATTGGGCCCTCTGTTGGGACAGGCCTTCTGGAGTCACATTATTTCAAGCGCCGTGTCTACTCGATTGCAGTCTGGAACCTTGTTATATTAGCTTCCGACCAGAATCAGAACCAAATCACTTCTGTTATGGGGGGGGGGTCTTGTTTTAGAATCATGACAATACTGATTTATGTTTTAAGTTGCATGTTAATGAGAGAAGGGAATAATTGTCTTATTCAAGGCCAAAAAAGCATCGTAAAATAACTTTCTATGATTTGTATCTTCTCGGAGCAAGAGTCTGAGAAAGGTAATCAACTTAGTATATCATTTTATCTGAGAAAGATAATCAACTTAGTATATCAATGTATCTGAGAAAGGTAATCAACTTAGTATATCATTTTATCTGAGAAAGATAATCAACTTAGTATATCAATGTATCTGAGAAAGGTTGTCAACTTACTATAGCAATGTATCTGAGAAAGGTTATATATCAACTTAGTATATCATTGTATCTGAGAAAGGTTATCAACTTAGTATATCATTGTATCTGAGAAAGGTTATCAACTTAGTATATCATTTTATCTGAGAAAGGTAATCAACTTAGTATAGCAATGTATCTGAGAAAGGTTGTCAACTTACTAAAGCAATGTATCTTAGAAGGGTTATCAATTTAGTAAATCAATGTATGTCTTAAGTATCATTTATATCAATGTATCTGAGAAAGTATATCAATGTATGTCATGAGTAATTAGTGTCATATATATCAATGTGAAGCATTTTTTTTTTTCATTTTCATTAATATCAATGTAAAGCAAGTGTTTCATTTATCTTTGTAAAGCAATTGTTTCATTTATATCAATGTAAAGCAATTATTTCATTTATTATTTATATCAATGTAAAGCAATTATTTCATTGGCAGGACGAGTGGAGAAAATGGGACGTTTATAATTGCATGCTGATGGCAACGATTGCCAAGTAAACATATTTTACGATATCAATATGTGTACGCAGTGCTGGATTTACCTATTCGCCAACAAGCTATAGCTTAGGGACCCCTAGAATTTAAAAAAAGCTTGTATTTCACAACTCAGAACTTAGCCGAAATAATTGCCTTTTACAGCTCAAATTCTCAGCAGATGTAATACATTAATTTAAAAAATCAAGATTTCAGCAAGTACAATGAGCTGACCAAATTTCAGAGCTCAGTGTAGCGTGTAGCTAATCAGCAGTTCATTACTCACATCTCAGTTCATTTCTCACATCTCAGTTCATTTCTCACTTCTCAGCTCATTTCTCACATCTCAGCTCATTTCTCACATCTCAGTCCATTTCTCACATCTCAGTTCATTTCTCACATCTCAGTTCATTTCTCACATCTCAGCTCATTTCTCACTTCTCAGCCCATTTCTCACATCTCAGTTCATTTCTCACATCTCAGCTCATTTCTCAAATCTCAGCTCATTTCTCACTTCTCGGCCCATTTCTCACATCTCAGCTCATTTCTCACATCTCAGTTCATTTCTCACATCTCAGCTCATTTCTCACATCTCAGCTCATTTCTCACTTCTCAGCCCATTTCTCACATCTCAGCTCATTTCTCACTTCTCAGCCCATTTCTCACATCTCAGCTCATTTCTCACATCTCAGTTCATTTCTCACATCTCAGCTCATTTCTCACCCCATTCCTCACATCTCAGCTCATTTCTCACATCTCAGTTCATTTCTCACATCTCAGTTCATTTCTCACATCCTAGCCCATTTCTCACATCTCAGCTCATTTCTCACATCTCAGTTCATTTCTCACATCTCAGCTCATTTCTCACCCCATTTCTCACATCTCAGCTCATTTCTCACATCTCAGTTCATTTCTCACATCTCAGTTCATTTCTCACATCTCAGTTCATTTCTCACTTCTCAGCTCATTTCTCACTTCTCAGTTCATTTCTCACTTCTCAGCTTATTTCTCACATCTCAGTTCATTTCTCACATCTCAGTTCATTTCTCACATCTCAGCTCATTTCTCACATCTCAGCTCATTTCTCACATCTCAGCTCATTTCTCACATCTCAGTTCATTTCTGACATCTCAGCTCATTTCTCACATCTCAGCTCATTTCTCACTTCTCAGCCCATTTCTCACTTCTCAGTTCATTTCTCACATCCTAGCCCATTTCTCACATCTCAGTTCATTTCTCACATCTCAGCTCATTTCTCACATCCTAGCCCATTTCTCACTTCTCAGCCCATTTCTCACATCTCAGCCCATTCCTCACATCTCAGCCCATTCCTCACATCTCAGCTCATTTCTCACATCTCAGTTCATTTCTCACATCCTAGCCCATTTCTCACATCTCAGTTCATTTCTCACATCTCAGCTCATTTCTCACATCCTAGCCCATTTCTCACTTCTCAGCCCATTTCTCACATCTCAGCCCATTCCTCACATCTCAGCTCATTTCTCACATCCTAGCCCATTTCTCACTTCTCAGCCCATTTCTCACATCTCAGCCCATTCCTCACATATCAGCTCATTTCTCACATCTCAGCTCATTTCTCAACTAGTCTTATGACATACCACTTTGGTAGAAATATTTACTGGCTTCTCTTCAGTAACACTTTCCCAGTAGAACTGCCCAGCATGAGTTTGGTGTGTGCAAAGACGGGAGACTGATATGTGTGTACTGATGGGAGACTGATATGTGTGTACTGACGGGAGACTGATATGTGTGTACTGACGGGAGACTGATATGTGTGTACTCACGGGAGACTGATACGTGTGTACTCACGGGAGACTGATACGTGTGTAAAGACGGGAGACTGATATGTGTGTACTGACGGGAGACTGATATGTGTGTACTCACGGGAGACTGATATGTGTGTACTGACGGGAGACTGATATGTGTGCACTGACGGGAGACTGATATGTGTGTACTGACGGGAGACTGATATGTGTGTACTGACGGGAGACTGATATTTGTGTACTGACGGGAGACTGATACGTGTGTACTGACGGGAGACTGATATGTGTGTACTCACGGGAGACTGATATGTGTGTAGTCACGGGAGACTGATACGTGTGTACTGATGGGAGACTGATATGTGTGTACTGACGGGAGACTGATATGTGTGCACTGACGGGAGACTGATATGTGTGTACTGAGGGGAGACTGATATGTGTGTACTGACGGGAGACTGATATTTGTGTACTGACGGGAGACTGATATGTGTGTACTGACGGGAGACTGATGTGTGTACTGACGGGAGATTGATATGTGTGTACTGACGGGAGACTGATATGTTATTACTGACGGGAGACTGATATGTGTGTACTGACGGGAGAAAGATGTATGCACCGAGGGTAGACTAAATTTTACGGGCCTCACTAAAGTTCATTGCTGTTTATTGTTATTTCCTACCAAGCCACTTTTCGTAAAGCCGTCCCCCCCCCCAGCCCAGGAGAAGACACGCTGAGGATATGTAGGGTTAGTACGTGACGTCACACAGATGAGAGAACTCAGGCCAGACACTTGACTGTTGTAAGTGGCGATAACATACCAATGGACAGGGGATGGGTAAAGGGGCTTTTTTTTTAAAATAAAAAAAAGAGTCCATTTATTTCTGTTTGTGACAGTTTTAAACAAGTTTTTAGACTGAACTATGGATCTACTGATCCGCCTATGAGTAACTACATAAACGATCTCTTTAAACAAAGATTTTTTAGTCTGAACTAAAGAATGTCCCGCCCATGCCACGATCCCAATCAGCGAATATGAAACAAACATGTCACCTGAATTATGAATGCTCTCTAGTGTTGCCTTTAACAGTGGCACACGATCATTGTATTTGTGGATCTAGTGTAGCCCTGACCTTACTTCATTGCTGAATGTCACTTTGATAATGTCACTGCTTTAATGAGTCATCTTCAGGCTTTTATGACTCATAAAAGGACGATGATTTAAAGGCGTGTGGTAACGATGGTAACTAGACAACAACAAAAGATAACAAAAAAATAAAACACCACAAAAATTAATTAATTAAAAAAATCTGGCATCGAGAATAAGATGGTAAACAGACCCAAAATTTTGGCATTGAGTCAAAGATGGTGAATAGACCAAACAAACATCGGAAATTTGGTCAAAGATGCTGAATAGCCCAATGAATATCGGACATTGAGCCAAAGATGGTGAATAGACCAACAAACATCTGGAATTGGAACAAAGATGGTGAATAGACCAACAAACATCGGGCATTGAGTCAAAAGATGGTGAATAGAACAATAAACATCGGGGATTGGAACAAAGATGGTGAATAGACCAACAAACATCGGGGATTGGAACAAAGATGGTGAATAGACCAACAAACATCTGGAATTGGAACAAAGATGGTGAATAGACCAACAAACATCTGGAATTGGAACAAAGATGGTGAATAGACCAACAAACATCGGGCATTGAGTCAAAAGATGGTGAATAGACAAACAAACATCGCGCATTGAGTCAAAGATGGTGAATTGACCAACAAACATCGGGGATTGGAACAAAGATGGTGAATAGACCAAAAGACATCTGGCATTGAGTCAAAGATTCGAGCCACGTATCCATTTAATAACCGCAATTGTGACATTCCCCCCCCTACTAGATTTGGTCACGTTATGGCATTATAGCTCTCAGCCCGATTTAGATTGAACGATGTTATTGCCAATCGTGACCATTGGGTCTTTCCATAGATTGCATATGTTCACACAGGAAATGATTTACTGTACTTGACCTTTTCACTGACTAGTAGTAGAGCAACCATTATTACTATCAATATAACTGACTAGTATAGAGCAACAATTACTAAAATCAATATATCTGACTAGTAGTGCAACCATTACAACTATCAATATATATATATATGGCTAGTAGTGCAACCATTACTACTATAAATATATCCACTTAGCCCCATGTTCTCAAAAGCCATCTGACACCAAGTAAATCCTATGTTGGAACCATCTCTAGCGATGAAGTTCCTGTGAGTAAGTCAACTTTGTCACAACAGGAAACACCGAATATTTCCAAGGTGAAACAGTTGTATGTAGCGCTTCATTCTTACATATACCTGACCTTACTGTTGAATACGGCCCGTGTACTGTTTTCAAGAAATGTGTATTAAATCTGAGATTGAATCAACAAAATCCTTGAGCAAATAGCAACATGATTATCAGGTATCAGATATTTTGGTTATGTTTTTTTCTAAAATAAATGGTATCTCAGTTGAGTGACTCTTAAGATAAGAAAGTCGGTGCACAGAAACCTTCACATTACATTGAGAGTAGAGTAGAATAAACAATTGTATGAAACACACAATATCAAGAAACAGTAGAGAGTTTCTAATAGCAGTGTCTCCTATTCGATTAATCATATTGGGTGGGGATTGAATATTTAAGTATTTTAATTAGATTACACCAGCCTCCACATAAAGTATGTGATGACAGGTGACAGTCTCCACATAAAGTATCAGATGACATACGACAGTCTCCACATAAAGTATGTAATGACAGTTGACAGTCTCCACATAAAGTATGTGATGACAGGTGACAGTCTCCACATAAAGTATGTAATGACAGTTGACAGTCTACACATAAAGTATGTGATGACAGGTGACAGTCTCCACATAAAGTATGTGATGACAGGTGACAGTCTCCACATAAAGTATGTGATGACAGGTGACAGTCTCCACATAAAGTATGTAATGACAGTTGACAGTCTCCACATAAAGTATGTGATGACAGGTGACAGTCTACACATAAAGTATGTGATGACAGGTGACAGTCTCCACATAAAGTATGTGATGACAAGTGGCAGTCTCTACACCAGGTATCCTGGTGAGAGGTGACATTCTCCACCTTATGACAGATGACATTCTCACAACCAAGTATCGTAGTAACAGGTTGTACTCGACTTTAGTTCGTCTTTAGTATTAACTGGGGCTAACAGAAAGGTCAGAGGACAAGAATTGATCAGGCCCAATGTTGTGCATGCAAAGTGATGACGTTTTTGGCATTGTCGTTTTACCAACTAGACAAATAGGTAGTAAATTACTAGATACGTAGGCAGTAAATTGCTTAATACGTAGTGAGTTAATCATTAGACACGTAGTGAGTTAATCATTAGACACGTAGTGAGTTAATCATTAGACACGTAGTGAGTTAATCATTACATACGTAGGGAATTAATCACTAGATGCGTAGGGTGTTAATCCCTATATAACCTAGGGAAGTAATCCCTAGATACGTAAGAGGTTAAATCACTAGATAGTAGGGAGTTAATCACTAGATAGTAGGGAGTTAATCACTAGATACGTAGAAAGGTAATCTATAGATACATAGTAACTTAATCACTAGATACGTAAGAAGGTAATCAATAGGTACGTAGAAGGGTATCACTAGATACGTAGGAAGGTAATCACTAGATACGTAGGAGGATAATCAATAGATACATAGAAGGGTAATCACTAGATAGTAGGAAGGTAATCACTAGATACGTAGGAGGGTAATCACTAGATACGTAGGGAGTTAAGCACTAGTTACGCTGAAAGGTGATCACTAGATACGTAGGAAGGTGATCACTAGATACGTAGGAGGGTAATCACTAGATACGTAATTCGTAGAGAGTTAAGTAACAAGACACGCAGGGAGAAGAACATGGTAGGATTAAGTGGGAGACATATAAAAAATGGCGAACAGTTCCTTTCATAGCTGTTGTCTAAAATTCCAAACGACATCTCTGAAACCTTCTCTAAGTAAACCTTTAACAAAACAAAATGTATTAATGCCAACCCCCCCCCCATGTCTCTTGGGTTGCCACACACTTGACTAGGCTTAAACGATCCATTTATCGTTGTCCACTTCCATACGATGTGAGACTGAACAAAATAAAGACAAGTGCTTTAAAAACAACCCCGCCCTGTGTGACAGATGGTCGTTCAGATACCTCCAGGAAGTCACTTTCAAACCCTTCTTAAAGCCACGTTCAGCTGGGGAAGACGGTGATGATTTCCCTGTGTTGGCAAACAGTAAGATTTCAATTGTGTTGTCATTTACGGCGACATTCAGCGGTCGGCTTGTTGTTTATTTAAACGTTCTCTACCAAAAAGCTATCCACTTCCCCGTAATGGTTCTACACTTTCTATACAAATACTTTTCACTTTAATCTTACTGATAATAGGTTTTAATCTTTCTATACAAATACTGGTCAATACTTAATTCTTAGTGATACTAAGGTTTTAATCTTTCTATATAAATACTAGTCAATCCTTCATTCTTACTGATACTAAGGTTTTAAGTTTTGATCATTCTATACAAATACTGATCAACCCTTTTTTCTTACTGATACTATGGTTTTGATTTGTACGTGTAATCTCATTCAAAACCATCAATAAAATCCACACATCATGCCGTTATCATATCCTGACAGAGAGAATTATTTCCTTGTCACACTGACTTTATTCAACAAGCTTTTTTTTTTTTATCTCGTTCCTTGTTTCCCGACATAACGCTGTGTTTAGTCAATTTCCAAGTAATCATCTATTTCCACGATCTTGGCCGTTTAGTAATTTTTACATTTCGGAATTACAGTTATTATACTATTTTGAACGGCCACATATTAAGAGTAAAATATATGCATTAGCAATAGTCAAAAAAGACAAATAGTAAGTGTGTGGTATACGTCAGCAATAGTCAGAAGAATAGACAAATAGTAAGTGTGTGGTATACGTCAGCAATAGTCACAAGAATAGACAAATAGTTAAGTGTGGGGTATACGTCAGCAATAGTCAGAATAGACAAATAGTTAAGTGTGGGGTATACGTCAGCAATAGTCAGAAGAATAGACAAATAGTAAAGTGTGGGGTATACGTCAGCAATAGTCAGAATAGACAAATAGTAAAGTGTGGGGTATACGTCAGCAATAGTCAGAAGAATAGACAAATAGCAAAGTATGGGGTATACGTCAGCAATAGACAAATAGTTAAGTGTGGGGTATACGTCAGAATAAGTCAGATATATTGACTGGTCATCCCAGACATAAAACACCGATTATATCTCCGTGTTTAACACTCTGTCCCAAAAATCGATAGTATGTCCATCCTTCCCATAATTCTTCTTTGATAACCAACAGGGGGCCCTCCGCGCGTCTGTCAGGACAATCTTGGGTAAATTGAGTTGGCCCAGGGTGATGGGGGTTGCTACCAGACAAGCGCCGCTTTCACACATGGACGATCATTTCTTCACTGGCCACTCATCTTACAATCCTACAAGTGACAACCAACGTCAGTCTTCGTGGTCCGGGTTTCCACACTACACCCCACACCGTGTGCTACTATCATTAACAAGCACAGCTTAGTACCGATCGGGAAATTCTGTACCAAATATTCCCTGCCCCCTGCAATACTCCCGACTGACGACAACAAAGTTCTGTAAAAGTACCATATAAGCTGAGAAATCTTTTCAGTGCCGTGAAATTCCTAAATGCCAAGCCAAAAAGTCTTTAACTCTTAAAGCCAAGAGAAATAATGGGTTAAAACACAATTGTATTGGATCATTTTGAAAAAGAATTGACATGAAGTTTCCTTTCAAGACCTTCAATTTAAACTATTTTAACGTACACATCATTGGACAGTGGTTTGGAAGGTCTTGCATTCCTCAAATTTTCAAAAAGAAACTCGGAAAAGAGAAGATCTGAAAGTATCCTTCTTTGTGTACCCTGCTATACTAGGTCCTTTCAATGTACACATCTATACTAGGTCCTTTCAATGTACACAGCTATACTAGATTCTTTCAGTGCACTTTGCTATACTTACTAAGTCCTTTAACTGCGCGCTGCTATAAAAATAGGTCCTTTCACTGCGCACTGCTATACTTGGTCCTTTCAATGCGCACTGCTATACTAGGCCCTTTCAATGTACACAGCTATACTAGGTCCTTTCAATGCGCACTAGCAATAACTACAGTTGACCAATGGGTTTATAGACATATAGCTAACTACAGTTAAAAACCTTTATGTTTATAGACATCTAGCCATAACTACAGTAAACCTATTGGTTTATAAACATCTAGTCGTAATTACAGTAAACCAATGGGTTTATAGACACCTAGCCATGATTATAGTCAACTAATGGGTTTATAGACACCTGGCCATAAGTACACTAAGGCAATGTGTTTATAGACATTTAGCGATAACTACAGTTAACCAATGGGTTTAGAGATCTGAATGAGACGCCATGTAATCATACTGCCACTGTCACTACATTCAGCATGAGACTGACAGTAAACCACACCTAACTAAACTAAGCCATCAAGACCTAGAGTTTAGAGGGGGTTTTTTCCTGGGCGGGAAAGGAAGGGAATATGTCATGGGGCCTCAAAGAAACACGAAGTCAGCTTATTTTGTGTTCACCAAGACCCACCAAGTCCTCGTTGTCTCGTGCCTAAGTGCTTTCAATGGGACAAGACTTGTAGAAGTGGATCACACGGAAGTACGCTCTCGTATTATCTCAGTATGACAGGCCGGTGTCAACAGCCGAGCAACTTTACACGAACAAGGAATGCGGCCTCTACTCACCAAACGTTCGTCATAAGCAACATGACATTTGGGACTACTTTAGATATAGAGATCTCGGTGCAGCTGTCTGCAAGACCTAGGCACAACTCATCACAAAATGTTTGATTCATTCTCGATTCCAATTTATTTTAAAGGGTGTGCGTATGGGGGGGGGGGGGTAGAAACGGGGATCATTCAAGGTGAGTGTTGTTTGCTACCTATGAATGCTTGGTCTCAGGTATACCTCGATAGAACGTATAGGTTCGTTGGCCAACCATCACGGTTCGTTGGCCAATCGTGAAGGTTTGGTCTCAGTCTCAGATATACCATACACATCGATTAAAGGTATAGGTTCGTTGGCCAACCATGAAGTTCGTTGGCAAACCATGAAGTTCGTTGGCAAACCATGAAGTTCGTTGGACAACCATGAAGTTCGTTGGACAGCCATGGCGGTTTGTTAAACAACCATGAAGGTTCGTTGGTAAACCACGAAGATTTAGTCTCAGGTATACGGTAAACCACCATAAAACGCATATGTTCTTATTACGTTCTGTTGTTTTTTGTTTCTGCTATTATCAAGTACTCTGTCGTATGGAGATTGGGACGATACAGCCGGCAGCCCCTAACTCCACTGGTCCGTGACACACAGCAACCATGCAACATAACAGGTCAAGGTAACAAGAGGTTCAAGTGGGGGAGGGGCTTTCGGGGAAGTTATTCCTCATTTAAAAAACTGAGGACAGACAACACGTATTACCTGTCTAACACAACAGTAGTCTCTGTGAGTTATGGTAATTCTGTGAAATAACCTGAACTAGCTGTAGACAGTGAAATAAACTGAATTAGCTGTAGACAGTGAAATAACCTGAACCAGCTGTAGACAGTGAAATAAAATGAACTACCTGCAGACACTGAAATAAAATGAACCAGTTGAAGACAGTTAAAATCTCATGGATGGGCATCAAGTCAGATTGGTTATTATAATGCTCTAAAATAAAAAATTAAAAAATTGAAAACTGTTAAGCAATGATATTGCTTGAACTCTGAGCTATCAAAGTCTATCAAAGTTGGAACAATGACACGGAGAGATGTGTGAGCTCATCCATCTCTAGCAGTTCGTGTCTCCCTTCTCCAATGCCAAACCCTCACCCCATCCTACAATACAGGTTTCTTAATATCATCCTCAAACTCTAGCACAGAACCCAAATGCGAGGAGGATTTGGTAGTGGTATTAAGAAAAACTATTACCAAATTAAAAACTTTACATAACTGCCTCTTTTCACACTGAGATTAGAACCAACAGCGAAAGCAGTACAGTAACATTTATCATTAAGTGAACTATTTGTTTCATATCTGATCCCCGACACACAATTTTAGAGCTCCTCCTAATATAAGAGCAGACATAGAATCAATACAATTAATTTGACAAGATTCTGTGGGAACATAACTTTGTTTGACACCTTGTGTTGGCTCAAATAAACACACTCTCACACCGCTGGGCAACGCCCCCCATCCCCCCTCCCCTTTATAATAGCAGCTGATCAGCAAGCATTTTAGGAGTGTTGCTTGTCATAATGTTTTACAGCATATACATCAGAAATACTTTCATCTTCCAATACAATAATCACAGTTTTTTTAAATGATATTTCATAGAACATACATCAACAACACTTTCATTCTCCAAAACAATAATCACAGTTTTTTTAATGATATTTCATAGAACATACATCAACAACACTTTCATTCTCCAAAACAATAATCACAGTTACCATTGAAAATGTATTTAGAAAGCTTAAAACATGAATGGAACTGAGAGAATGTCGCATTCTTTCAGTCAACATGTTTTCATTGCCAAGTTCCCTGAAACCAAAGACCATTATAAAATATGTGGGCATTGATCTTGAGATCAATCAATTACTCTTGAATCTATTCATTTCTCTCAAGAGGAATGATAACAGAAGCCATTGCATGATTTTTTTTAAACAATTGAATTATAATTTTTAGACCAGTAAATCATTTTTAGGCAAATGAAGGATTTTCATGAGCTGTGAATTATCAGAAAACTATTTTCATGTAAAAGCAACAGATGTACTTATGTGATGTCTGATATATCTATATGATGTATTTATATTTTGATTCATTTATATATTGTGTCTGATGTATTTATATGTCTGAAGTCTTTACATGATGTCTGATGCATTTATGATGATGACTTTTTTATTTTTATAATATTCGATGCACTTTCATGCCTGATGTTTTTAAATGTGTATGATGTGTTAATATGAACTATGTGTATTTTTTGGATATCTTACATATTTATTTGAGGCCTTATGTATCTTTATGTCTGATGATTTACTGATGTCTTATGTATTTATATGATGTATTTATGTGATGCATGATATAATTGTATGATGTCTGATAAATTTATGTTGTCTTTGTGCTATTTCCTAGACATGGAGATATTTGTGAGCAGACCCATCATTAGCAGATTAGTACAATTAAAAGGCAAACATTTTATTGAGACAATGAAACCTTAGCTCATTGCCTTGGCTTGTACATGAGAAGCTGTGCTATGGCACACAGCATGAGAACCTAATGGCACACACATGAGAACCTAATGGCACACACATGAGAACCTAATGGCACACACATGAGAACCTAATGGCACATACATGAGAACCTAATGGCACACAGCATGAGAACCTAATGCTTTGGCACACAGCATGAGAACCTAATGGCACATACATGAGAACCTAATGCTATGGCACACAACATGAGAACCTAATGGCACACACATGAGAACCTAATGCTATGGCACACCGCATGAGAACCTAATGCTATGGCACACAGCATGAGAACCTAATGGTACACACATGAGATCCTAATGGCACACACATGAGAACCTAATGGCACACACATGAGAACCTAATGGCACACACATGAGAACCTAATGGCACACAGCATGAGAACCTAATGTTATGGCACACATGAGAACCTAATGGCACACACATGAGAACCTAATGCTATGGCACACAGCATGAGAACCTAATGGCACACACATGAGAACCTAATGGCACACAGCATTAGAACCTAATGTTATGGCACACATGAGAACCTAATGTTATGGCACACACATGAGAACCTAATGTTATGGCACACATGAGAACCTAATGCTATGGCACACACATGAGAACCTAATATTATGACACACATGAGAACCTAATGTTATGGTACACACATGAGAACCTAATGTTATGGCACACACATGAGAACCTTATGTTATGGCACACACCTGAGAACCTTATGTTATGGCACACACATGAGAACCTAATGTTATGGCACATACATGAGAACCTAATGCTATGGCACATACATGAGAACCTAATGTTATGGCACACACATGGGAACCTAATGTTATGGCACACACATGAGAACCTATTGCTGTGGCACATAAAATATCAACCTATTATTTTGGGTTGTACAGTCACTTTAACCCATTGTCTTTCACAAAATATAAATGTTTAGACCCTTACCTTTACATAAGACATGTCATCGTCGGCCTCGGGGTCGTATCTTTCAGCAGAAACTGAAAAAAAAAAAAAATTATTTTCATTTATGGATAAGTGGACAGGACTTTCAGCAGAAACTGAAAAAAAAAAAAAATTATTTTCATTTATGGATAAGTGGACAGGACTTAGCTGCATAATCATGAAGAATTTCTTTAAACACATTGAGGTGCTAGTGGTATTTTTGTTTTAAAAAACCTACAGTTAAAAACAAACAGGTGTTTGTTTTTTTAATCATCCACGCTACAGATGGTGTTTAAATAAAGCATGGATACTCGTTCATAAGCATACACCCCTCTTTTGGAAGAGAATAGTATTAAGTGAGTAGCCGACCACCAAAAAATAATAGGGCAGCGTAAACAAGATGGTACACATTTTGTTTTAAAACTAAAAGCTAAATTGGCCATTATGATTGTTTACTTTGTACTACCTATTTTTGTCTTTGTTCTCTTTGTTCGTTTTTTTTTCTTTGGTAAATAGTGGCAAAAGCGCATACATTAACATTTGTTGTTACAACACCGATATTCAATGAACATGCAGAAATCACCTATGACCCACTCGTTAGCCGGCCCCCAAACATTTTCTCCTAAATTTTGTCCAAAAAAGGCAGGCTTTAGAACAAGAATATAATAGGGTAACTATCAAGGGCCTAACTTTATCCATGACCAGGCAAGGAAGAAATGTGTTGCCATCCTTCCAAGTCAAGTCATATATTCTAGTAACAGTTGCTGCAGTCTTGTATGGTACATAAGAAACCTTTTAGCTTATTTAAAATCAAACCCAACAGATTTATTTTTTAGCCATAATTTAACTGGTCTATGGTGTCACTGAGTTTTGAGAACTGTTAAAATTCCAAAAATTATTTCTTTACAAAAATCATACAACACTCAATTGGTCTATGTGAAATGGAAATAAATTAATCTGAACATGTTAAAAAAATGTAACTACTTTTCTACACTTACTAATTCAACCAATGTTACCTATCCCTGTTTTATGTTTTTAATTATGCTTGAATACAGGAAAAAAATTAAAAGAAATTAAGAAAAAAAATTGTGCCCTCACCAGATTTTCTTCTGTCTCTACCGCCGGATGTGCCTGAAAATACAAGACAAATAATTAATACTCAGTCTTGCTTTAAATTTAATTTTCATAATTTTAACTATTAGAAACATAAGTAATATGCTGTATACTTAATTATTATAAACAATTTTGGTTGTTAAAATGCACCATCTAGACCACTAATTACTGATGAATAACTAGAAAGAAATCAATATAGCTGTTACAACAACAAAAAAACAGATTATTATTATTATTCAAAACGTTATGAAATAATTTAAGATTTACCACACTGATAACTCAAATAGTGCATGTTTCTTTCAATTATATCATTTTGAGAGGGAACATAAAAATTTAATTCTTGTTGTTTTGTCTTGCACAAGAATATTTCTATACTTTATCTCTAGGAGAAGGTATGACACACAAAGATTGATGTTTCTTAAAAAGTTGAAATCCCACTAGTTAAAATTTAACTAAGCTCTGTTTAAGAAAATGAATTGCTACATCAAAGCAGATATTACAAATAGCATCACATCGAATAAGCTGAAAGTATAGAATTAAAACACAGCACTTTCTCAGGTTTTGATAGTGTAAGTTATCTCAATTGCACATTTTAAAAATGTTCAAGTTATGTTGATTTTTTAGATGCATACCTTTTACCTCTTTATCTTTGTATAAACCAAAAAGTTACTTACTTTTAATTAATCAACAGATTTTTAAGTTATAGATCTGTCTTGGAAACATTACATTGTATTAAAGATAGATCTTAAAATGTGAATCTATTTTATTTTATTATCATTTTGGTTATTATTAGAACTTCAAATTGGTGAAATGATGCATAAACCTTAAACACTTTGTTGATTAAAAAAATATAAATAATAATGAAAATTATAACCTTAAATGATAAAACACAAGGTTATCTAAGAAAAATTTGTGTTTTCCAGTTAGAAGTGCTATTGAAAAGGTTGTTCTGTTGATAAGATATTTTTGTTTTAAAATCATACATGGATAAGTTACATGAGAGTGCCAGAGTGCAAGTGCATATTCATTTCAACACAAATAAATATTCAAAGAAATATGAATGAGAATGGCAATGAAGTGTCAGTAGGTTATGTAACTGAACTGAATTTGAATTATGTTTGCAAAGTTTATTATTATAATTATTTCTATGTCTATGTTATATAAAACCTCTCTCAAATAATAATAGACAATTATAATTCCTTATGGTTAAGAACCTTAATATGTAAAATGATTGAGTTGGTAGTTCACTTTATGAATGATAGTGGCATGGCAGTGGCAATATTTTTAGATTAATAATTAATGATTAATGACATTATTACTATTACGCCATTACGCCAATCTAATTTGTAATTTTGTTTTAAAGAATAAACATTGTGTCAGATAGTCACACTATCACTATGACTATGACTATGAGTATGACAGAGATTAACAGAATTCTTTTAATTTAATTAATTTAAATTGTTATTTTTGGCCTCGGTCTTAACTAAACTTTAGCCTTAGCAATTTGAGCAGATAATTCAGATGATATGTTATACGTTATACATTAATAGGTAATTTCTTATTTTAGCGCAAATTATTTTTCGAGTAGCTTGAAATAAAAAAAAATCAACTTAACTTACTATGAAATATATCTAAACATCAAAATATTATATTTTTGTTCAAATTAAACTACTGTTTTATAATTTATAAGAAATTCAAAAATTGTATATTTCATGCATCTTCTGTGATTTATGGCGCCATTGTTATATAAACAAACAACGATTTCTGCTAGTTTTTAAGATAAAAACCCCTTTCAAGTCATCAAAACACATTAAAAACAAATATTTTATCATTAAATACTTCTTTTATTACTTATTGAATGTGTTTAAATTATTAAAAGTAAGAGGGTTTATTTTTTTGCTATACAAAAATAATTTGCGCTAAAATAAGAAATTACCCATTAATAAGTAATAGTAATAGAATAGTCAAAGTAATTTACTAAATTAGTACTTAGTTAATCATAGTATCAATTTCAAAATGAGTGCGAATCAAAGTCAAAATGTATTAATTATTAAATTTAAATTAGTGAAGTAAAAAGTAGTAGTAGTGTGCGAAAAATGTGATTATTACCATAACCTGGGGGAGGTTCAGGTTCACTTTCATCTTCATTAGAGTCATTTCCATTATCATCTATAACATTTACATCCGTCTGAAATCGTATTCCTGTTCCTTTCAAAGAAGGGTTTTTCTTTTCGTTCAATTTATTGAAATAGTCCGAAGCAAATGCCTCCAAATTTGGAGGCCGTGCTCTCAACACAGCCACGGTAAATTCCTGAAGCAAGTCAGTTAATCCTGGTGGAATCTCGAAATTCATGGTTTCACGCAAAAACAATTACACACTTCAATAAAATAAAAGTGAAAAAATAAAGAATTCACATAGTTTCATCCAAAGTCATCGAGTTTTGTACTTAATTTCTGTCATATTTTGCCATTTTTAGCGCTGTTCCGGTGACAGTTCTTGCAATACGGTGGTCTCCATTGAAAACATTCACCACAACTTAAAACATTTGACGTCACTATGGCACCTCACAACTCTCGAATTCATGCGCTATTTAAAGCCTTTCGCGATATAAATAAATAGACTTCTATACAATATGTGGGTTAAAATAAAATTAATGAAACAACAAATATTATCATTTTAAAATTATTTGTTTTTTAAGCTATATAAATTATAAAAAAATTCGTAATTTCATGAAAAATCGTAATAAACTAAATTAATAATGAAGAGAACTATTTAGAGAACTATTTTATCAATCGATTTTGGTTTTACTATTTATCATTAAAGATAAATATGTACTATGCATATTACATATGTAAAATGAGAAGAAACAGTGGTATAATTCTTTATTTAATTTTATAAATATAACTTTAAAAAAAAAAAATTTTTTCTTTTTTTCAAGAGTAAGTCGAAACTATTAATAGTATTAACGCGGCAACAATTATTGTTTTTTATCATGTGTTTGTAAGTTTGTATTTTTTATAAATCTTCTTCTCAACGAGAAGAACTTTTCAAACGCTATTACTATCATCTATTGTTTTAGGGCTGTTATCGATTAATTTAAATTTAATCGTTAACTTGTGAAAAATTACCGAATAATTAATCGATAATTTTGATTAAAGCTGAAAATAAGATGTATGATGTCATTTAACTGAAAAAATTCATAAAATGCCCATAACTTAAGTATTTAATTTTTAAAATAATAATATTCTTAGTATAATAATAATAATAAAATGATAATTTATATAGCGCTGTATACCAGCAAGGAGCCAGGCTCACAGCGCTTTACATGGAAACAACAATACATATATAAATAAAAAGAAACATTCATAGCATATTAACTACATAAATGACAATACGGTATACTCAATACATCAGCTACGTTAATCATTTAAAGAAATGTGGTTTTATTATTTTTGAAAATAAATTTAAAAAAGATGTGTCTTAAGTGCAGTCTTGAATGACTTAGTTTGAAATGCTACGGATGTGTAATGGAAGAGAATTCCATTGTTTGGCTGCACAAAAGGAGAATGACCTTTCGCCAAATGTTTTAGTTCTTATCTTAGGAACACAGAGAATGCGTGTATCCGCAGAGGAGTGTAGTATATGTATATGTATTTAAAATTTAAATATAAGTAGTTCAACTTAAAGTCAATGAATTTTAATTTTGTTATTATTAATTAAGTAAGAACAATGGTGTTTTTCTTTTCAATATCCTTTTCCTTATAAAAACTGATTATTTTTAAGTTTACACTTTAAAAATCTTTTTTTTTTAATTGGAAAAGTTTGTACGTAAAGAAAAAGCTATTATTAATTATCAATAAATGGTTATTTATAAATAAATATTTAAAAATTGTTTTAAATGATTTCTTCAATTTGAATCGCTATTTTATCGATTAAAATAATTTTAATCGATATAATTTTTACCGATTAATCGAGAAATTAATCGTTAATTTCCGCAGCCCTTTTTAATTTTTTTTTTATTTATTTTTTTTTGTTATTTTGTGTTTATTAAAATATAAATTAACTTCCTCCTGGACTTAAGACATACCTAAAAATTAATAGCATACACATTCTCAGGCTGAATTTTTTAAAATTGTTTTTCAATTTTAAATATGAGCCGTCACTTTTCCAAAATGATGAGATTATTAATACCTTAATAATAACTTAATATTATAATTATAATCTATGACGGATTAAGGGGGGTGCTGACTGGGCTAAAGCCAAGGGCCCCCAATGATTTAAGGGCCTTAAACGTAATATATTGTATAATAAAGGTGGCTGGACCGGGCCCCAGGTTGAATGGCAGCCAGGGGCCCAGCGCAATCTTGATCCGCCCCTGATTATAATCACGAATAACAGGTATAGTCAGCACAGTATAGTGTTAACTATTATGATATGATTATGATGCTAGTAACTAGAATTATTATATGTAGAATAGAGCAGAGGGCAACCCACTACTACCCAGCGTCGTAGGAAACAAGGCAAGTAGAAAAGGGGAAAAAGGAGGGGGGGGGCAATTTTAAGATAAAAACAAAGAAATTGATTGACGAAATGAAACACTAGATAAATAAAATGTGTAGCAGACAATTCATTAAAAAGTAACTATGTAATGTCAATATTAAGTAATAAATTATGATTTTTTTTTATTATATAAGAGTAGCTTATGACTTATGAGTGGTACGTCTTTCAAGATTTCTTTAATTAAAAAACTTAAATAGAATTAGAATACGACTCTTAATCTTCACTTAAGTTACATTGGTTAATATAACAATTAATATTAAATATCAAGACACATGCAAGTATCATATTAATTATAATTAATACCAGAGACGTCACTACGGTTGGTGTCTCCCGGTGCGGTGGCTCGTCTCATGGTGTAAGCCCCCCCCCCCCCCCAGGACTTACCACATAGGCCTCCTCCGAGTCTTTCAATGCCAAATAACATGAACAAACATAATTTGACATTTTGGTGCAACCCGTTGTGGTGGTGTCACCCGGTGCGGTCCGCACCCCCACCCTTAGTGGCGCCTCTGATAATTAACGCATTTTAATATAACTCAAAAAGGTGAAAAATAAATTGCCAATTCCGCAAACACCTTAAATACAATAACGATAAACATCAAATCTTCCGCACTTTTTCAGAAAATTGTTTCCTTTTAAAAACTTTTTATCTTCAACAAATCAATTTATTTTTTATGCTGGCACTTTAACTCTAACATTTAATTTAATCTCAAGTCTGTAAGGTATTAAAGCAATGTTTCCATCTACATTTAAGATTTTTTTAAATGATAATAATTAGCTATGCGTTGGTCAGATATGGGCATTAGCAACATTAGGAAGAAATGCGTCTTATAAATCAATATTTAAAAAGTCACTAATCCTACCATTGCCGAATTCATCCAATGCTTCCATGCCTTTTCTTTCTGTAAAGCCAAAAGTATTTGCAGGAATAAGCAAGTTATTTGGGTAAATTAATAACAATATAAAGACTTCTGGCCAAAATAATAATAATAAAAAAACAACGAAAGTAACGAAGAACACACTTTTAACCTAAATCTAATGTTACTTTTATTTCAAGTTGTGTTTTGTTTTTAAAAATCGTAGCTTTGTTCTTGAAAATTTTCCGCGAATTCCACAGCGAGGGAAAAAAAAGGGTGTTTAATATGTTAAGATTCTCATTTTTTGGTAGGAGAAATTCATCTGTGACTCTTTTCCCTTTTGTACAAATTAAGTTATAACAACTAACTCTGTTTCTAGATTATTTTAATTTATCTTGTCAAATGTTTCAGAAATGTAATGTGTCTCAATTTATTTCTAAATTTTATAGTTTTACTAGAGGTGTCACAACATGCGGTACAAAGACTTACTGTTTTACTTTGATGTATCCACACATCAAGTTAAAATACGGTCTACAAACTTACTGTTTTACTTTGATGTATCCACACATCAAGTTAAAATAAGGTATACAAACTTTCTGTTTTACTTTGATGTATCCACACATCAAGTTAAAATAAGGTCTACAAACTTTCTGTTTTACTTTGATGTATCCAAACATGAAGTAAACATAAGGTCTACAAACTTACTGTTTTTCTTAAATAATGCTCCACAACACGGCATTTCTCTATTTGCTCCTTGTTCCTTGTCCTGAAGATACAAAAACAAAACCCGATTTTTTTGTATGTCAATACTTTAAGTTTAAGGCGTTTGAACAATCAGTCAACTACAATAAAATGTTGTTGTTTTATATATATAATCACTTAACGTTTTATGTAACTTATTATTTTAAATAATTCCTTGTGGAAATTCTTTTTAAAATGCATGCGTCATTTCTATATATTATGTTTATATGCTCTTTTTAATTGCTTATGTGACACACAAGACCGAATTCATATGCCTATTTATTTTTTTGAAATTTTAAGAATGCCTTTCTAACAATTGTTTACAAACATTTTTTAAGACATTCATAATAAATATATCTTTATCTTTAATAATAAAGTAAAGTACATCTATTCACAAAGAGACAACACACACACACACACAAAATCATGTTAAGCCTGGTACCTATTGGAATTCAGGACGTGTTAGCGCATTTTCGTATTATGTATCAGTACTTATGTTAGATATCAGAATTATGTAGTTATCAGTAATTGTGTTTAGATTTTAGACATATTTTTATGAATTTTCTTGTGTAATGAATATACCTGACATTTTTTTTATTTAAAAGTCATTTCTTTACATTTAAAAAAAAANAGTACTTATGTTAGATATCAGAATTATGTAGTTATCAGTAATTGTGTTTAGATTTTAGACATATTTTTATGAATTTTCTTGTGTAATGAATATACCTGACATTTTTTTATTTAAAAGTCATTTCTTTACATTTAAAAAAAAATTATTTTCTCTTTAATCCAACTACAAGTCACCATAAATGATGACGTAAAACTCTCTAAACTTTTACACATATTCTAATGACGTCAACTAAAAAAAAACAACTAATTATTTTGCACCCTTTCGCACCACTCTTCAATGCTTGAAGAATTGTGCATTCGACTTCCGGCAATGGCGGCCGTTCCCTGCGCTAGTGTTACCTCTCGATTCGAAATATTTTTTGGTAGTTTTAACGGGGTTTTTAAACGGATCGAGTAACTGAGTGTTGATGCACAAATGGCAGGTCAGGACATACAAAAAACATATATACATCATGGGTCTAGGACTTATGGATGCTGTGATCAAGGGTGATGACAGACGGACGGACGGACAAAACGGGTGCAATAGCGATTTCGACATCTCGAAAATGCGCTAAAAAAAATCAACGAATAAAGAAAACAGGTGTTTGTATTTTTTATGGCTGGTACTGCTTAAAACAATTTTTCCGTATGCACGTCTAAATAAATAGTTATAATAAGTGACAAAAATATAACTTTTTTAATAAATTGGGGGAAAATATAAATATTTTTTGAAAATTTGGATCGAATTTTAATCGATCAAGTTTATTTTAATCGATAAAAATAAACGATTAATCGATTAATCTTTTTTATTTTCGCAGTCCTAGTATTTTTGTTAACATTCAGTGCTTTAAAATATTTTCTAAATAAGCCTTTTTTATTTATTTTTTGTTTGTTTGTTTGTTTGTTTTTTGTTGTTGTTGTTTGTTGTTTTTTTTACCATCACAAAGTCCATTTTAAAAAAACCATAAACACCAGCTAAACATCTAAAGAATTTTCGGTAAACAGTAGAAAACATAGATGTCAATATTACTTAATAGGGGATTTGGATAAACCGCGTTTACAGCCAGTTACAGATAGGCTCTATACTCTATATTAATACGCTTATTTGGCCGCTGAGGGTAAAACGGTGTGCAATGGCTTTACGCTAAACGTGTAGCCGTGCAGGACAAGCTAAGATGCGGTAATTAAGTTTGTGTGAACGATTCGTATGTAAACATTATTTTTAGCCGTTATTTACAATTGTCATTCAATTTAGAGAACAGAACGTGGGAGTTTTCTGTGAACACTTAAATTAACAATAAATTAAGTCAGGTCTGGTAAAACAGTTTTTTTTTTTTTTTTGCTATAGTCATAGTCAAATGAGTCAAGTAACAAAAATTCAGCTCGCAAACAATCAATATATCAAATTTGTCAAAAGGTCATCCGTATATTTTTACTCTAATCTTTAAGTTTTACATGAAAAAAATGCTTTATTCATTTGAAAGCATAAAATAATAAAATGTTGTTTACTAGTGGCTTTATCGGCGGTAAGAAAGCGAACAATCATTGTCTTCCTCACTTATTGACTATTGACCGGTGTATATTCGAGAATTATATTATTTATGGAGAACATTTTGAATTTGACTGAGAAGTTGAGTTATCTGATTCTGGAAAAATATTTTCCTCAATAATGGTCGTAAAGTTCTTCTGATTTTATACGTTTTTAGTTTTTCATTAGGGGCCGTCTATAAAGTACGTCACGCTCCTGGGGGGGGGGGGGGGGGGC
>MUZC01002217.1:107783-119432 GCA_002072015.1 Radix auricularia
AAGGTTAATCACATCAATGGTTTTTGACATTACCGCTGCATTGTTCGTTAGCTGTCTTGCTATGCCATGGCAACTAAACATTTTTTTTAAAAAATGTAATATATAAAACAATCCGAATTCATACTTAATCTTATAGGGCTTTAAGCTGTGTAGGGGGTCATTTTGCTATCAAATAAGTACAGGGAAAATCATGTCAAAACGGGGAAAGAATGCAATGGTACCTGGTGAAATGGAAAAATTCGTGCCGGTCGTCTGATACGAAAAAGTTTGAGAATCACTGGCTTACAATTTATTTAATAACTTTTACATAGCTTCACTCATGTTACTATTATACAATGAATGTAGACCTACACTAAATAAATACTTAAATGACAAAAAAATGATTTGAAACATTCTTATTTTCAAATAGAAAATTATTTTTTTTAGGGGGGGTCAAAGTTTTGTGACGTACTTTTTGAGGGGGGTCTACGATTTTGTGACGACGCGTGACGTGGGGGGAGGGGGTAAAAAATCGGCCAAAATCGCGTGACGTCATTTATGGACGGCCCCAATATAAAAATTGAAAATCACTAATTCTTCTATTTCCCGTGTAGGTAGAAGCATGAAACTTTGGCAAGTTGTTAAGTACACACTACCGACGCTAATTTGAAAACAATAATTTTAAAATTCCCATTCTTGGGGGCTAGGAAAATTTATAAAACCACCAATTCTCCATGTCCGAGTAGGTAGAAACATGAAATTTTGTTGAGTACACTTCTGCGATGGTAACAGGCGAAAAAAATATTCATAACACTTATTGGGAGCCTGGTTCCCATATATAGTGTTGTTTTTCACTCATATAAGCTATATAAAAATTGAAATTCTACTATTTGGAATAATGGGAATTCGGAAAGTTGTTAATTACACTACCACGATGATGCAGTCTTAACTGGTGTGCCAGAGTCTTGGGATTGCTGGTATAGAATTGCAGACATGCTGACTATGCTTTTCTGATAGGCAATTGTATTTGACCTGCTTTAAGATAAATGTACCCTTTTACTTTATGCAAATAAACAGTATAGTACGCCTCTACAGAAAACCTCATTTAAAACCCGTGAGAAGCCGGGTACTTGCCTCTAGCATTATAATAATGTTCCAAATATTTCGTCAAACCAATTTTGGAAACAAGATGGGAAAACCGTGTGGAAAGTGGAAAGGCAGTGTGATATCTAACAAGCGAAATATATTATAAAATTTTCGAAGTTGCAGAGCAAATTAGTGATCGAAAAGCTCAAACTGAAGTTTATTCATTGTGGTAACAACTTAAGAGCTTTAATTTCATTGTTTTCATTGCTTTTGGTTTGACAAATGGTTGTAATTTTATTACATTAGCAAAGAGTTACAAAATGTTTCTTTCGATCTAGCAACTGCAGTTGACAGCATGCGCATGGTACATACCTGCAAATAGTTGGAAATCTTACAGAAATGTCAGTTTGAAACAAAACAATATCAATAGCAGAAGATTTTGCCACGGACTCGGAAGTTGAGCATATTTTCAAGGAGACGAGAGTGCGAAAACGAAAAAAAAAAAGTTACTTATGAAGGAGAAGATGAAGTGTTTGTAGTGGCACAATAAAAATTGTTCACAGATTTTTATAGCACGTTTTTGAAATGGAAATCATGTCATTAGACTATAGATAGTCGCTTTTAACAAATTAAATAGATTTTAAAATGATCTACTGAATTACATTATGAATCTGGTTAAAAAGCTTTTGAAAGTAAGGAACCTAAGAGTTGCAGTCATTGAGTTATATAATTCTTGCAGTCACCTACAACGATCCCCTTTAGATTTTAAAGTTTCTTTTAGTAAAAAAAACAAAACAAAATATAAAAAAAAAAAAAAAAAAAAAAAAAAAAAAAAAACGTTATGGTGACTTTCAATAAAATAAAAAAAATTTTTTTTAAAGAAGTAATTTTTTAAAAATCTTTTCCAGTGTCTCATAAAAGGAGTCTTTAATCTGATCTTCCGTATTTTCAGTGGGAGCATGTGCATTTATGAATTTTATATTGAACATTTTCCCCCGCACACGTAGGAACCACAGACTTTCATTCTCTGGTTTGAAACCTATGACTGCATTGACTACATGTACTTCTTTTTAACAGCAAATTCTGTTCCTAGCGTGTTGGTTTTATTACCACTATAAAATACTGTGTATTCTCTTGTTTTTAGTATGTCTGAATTTTTCCATCGAATTTCAAGCAATGCAGCAATGGATAGGATATCTTATATTTATTCAATTGGATAATAAGATTTTATATTATAAGGCTCCTGCTCTGAACAGGCTTAGTACATTTCAAGTCTCAAACCAAAACTCGCGTCCATTTACAGGCTTAGGTCGATTTCCATTAGTATCAGCCCGGTTTTATTTAGTTGCGTGACCTTCGTAACATGTGTTTTTTTTTTTTATTTACATGGCTGGGTTGTTAGCCCTGCGCACAATAATTTAATTAACGCATACTGATTTTATAACAATTTAAATTAACTTTGAATTAGCACATAATTATTATAACATTAAAAAAGACTCATTATAACTCCCGATTTCACAAATGTCATATAAAAACTCTAAAATAGTGTCAGTTATTTCAGATAATGTTAAAAAGATTTTTGAAAGAATTTTTACAAGTTGAAAAAAAGGGAGATAAGTGACTACATTATTTTTAAACTATAAATTATAACTACCGATATTAAAATATTTTTAAACTGTATCTATTTGTTGCTATTGCTTTGTATACGTTTTCTTTCTTCCCGTCCGGAATTCGGGCGTGGATCGGGTTGCCTGAAGAAACCAGGAAAGCCAACACTTTGCCATCATTTAAAACTCTAATAAGAATGCTGGACTAAACACAAACCATGGATAAACGTAGGACAAAATAATCTTCTACAATGAAGGAGCGTCTGTTAAACTTGAGGCGTCTGCTTAGCGAAAAAATTTGGATCGATTTTTAACTCACTTCCTCGTAAACGAGTAAGCTGAAATTTGGCATGCAGACTCGTGCCGATGATAAAAATGATGTATCAAAATTTCAGATCGATCGAATGTACTGTCATTAAATTAATGAACTTTTATATCATCTCTATTTCTATGTAACTATTGTAACACGTTAATTTTTGTGCAAATGTGTCGCGGTGCGTATTATACTGAACGATGTTTTTTCTATTATTAAATACTTTCCTGTTGCCCTATGCGGTGCGTTTTATAGTTTTATATTGACGATACTTTTGCAAAATACATTCCCGATCTGTGATTGTATTGTAAATTCTATTAATTGCTAATCTGTCTCGCGTTGCGCACTTTGTTAAACATGTTTTATAACTCTTTTTCCCGTGATCAAATCTAGCTGTAATTGGGATTGACATGCAATGCGTATTAAAATGAACATACTTTTAGTTATAAAGGATTTATAATTTATAGTATAAAAAAAATTGTTTTTTTAAATTACTATTACTAATAAATTTTAATGATATGAAGTATCAATTAGAAACCATTTGAAAGTCGATTATATACTGACGTTTGCTCTGATCGGGTCACATATCAAACAAATATATAGTTGTACATCAATATAAAATATCCAAGAAAGAATAGACGTGTAACTACCATTGCGCATCCTGTGACTCCATTCAACAGTTCTCGCGCAGTTTAATATCATTTACCGTACCCATATTAGAAACATTGTAAAATGCAGTCAAAAACAAATTTCTTTTCACTTTCATCAACATAGCTAAGAGACCAAATATAAAAAAATTTATATATTTGTTAAGTAAGACAAGAAGATGGTGGGGAAGTGAAGCAAAGAATATGAAAGGTGAAACACAAAATTAAAAAGCAAAAAATATTTTTTTAAAGAATAAATTTAAAAAGTGAATTTTTTTAAAAACTTAAGTTTAAATTAAATGCTTTGTTAACATTTGTTTATTGTACAGTTGTACTAAATGTAAAAGTGTTTTAGCATCTATTCATGCAAATGTTGTACATTATTTTCATAATGTTAAGTGTATGTAATGCCGTGATGTTTTCTGCCATCCGCTCTTCTTCCCTACCACCTTGTCCCATCCACACTTCACCTCACTGGAAAGGTATCTGTGTTATTTTTCATTTATTTTATTCTCTTTTAATTGCTTTATTATTTATTTGATTTCTAATGTGTACTTTTAAGGATTGAAGAATCCTAATTTGTTTTTTTATATCAATAGTTTTCCATGACATTTTCAATTGTTAGGGTTTGTTCTACTTTTCTGAGTGGCTTGGAACAAATCAAGTATTTTTACTTGAAAACTGAGTTCCAGATACAAAAGCCACCCTGGAATGGATTAATGCCATATCTTGAGGTACCACTGTATTACTAATAAAATAATGTTGTGATGGATAATAAGCGAGAAATTTTTTGAAAAGTCACACTATGACATTTACAAACTTTTAGACAAGTTCTTTCTTTGAAGTTCAGAAACCGGAGATCTGTTCACTTTTACAATGTTTTAATTGTGCATTTAGATCAAATAACCAAAAACAATGTATTTGACCATTTCAGACATTTTTGGTTACCATCAAATTAAAATTTTTCTTAATACAGTTAGAAAGCATAAATTAAAAAGTCAGTCTTTGAAAACATATATGGCATAAATTTACATCCACATTTTTATATAGTATGTATACGTTAACAAGGTCATTAATTGTTGAAGAAATGTCAAACATGTTCAAGTAAAAACACATGGTCAAGGGTGGAATGAAGCAATGAGTTTGTGTTAATGTGAGAAGTGTCCTTGGTGATGAGTGGTTTATGTGGTTATGAATACATGGGCAGAATCAAGGGTGTACAAAACAATATTATTTACATAATATGACATTGCAATGGAAAACAACATGTATCTGTCACATGGATATACAAACTTTACAGAATTCAAAAATTGTTTGTGGTGTACCAATTGGTAAGTCTGAGTGTTTAAATCTGCCTTGTAAACATACTGACATTAAGAGTCTGTAATCGATCAGCATATCATGATCCAACACAAGAGCATGACAGTTGTATGAGTCATATTGTGCTAGTTAAGTACACAAGCTAAAAAAACAAGTGCATAGTACTGAGATATTCTAAATAATCAGCTTTAATTTACAGTATTATTTGGAAGCGAAGCTTTATGTAGATGGTCATCATGTGCTCATTATAATCAAAGATAACCTTATCATATTTTAGTCAAAAAGATCAAAATAAAGGCATGAATGAATATGGTATTAAGACAACAAGAATTTTTGTTTGTTAGCAACAATAAATTTAATAATAATATAATAATCAAATTATGTTCGAGTCACTTCTTTTAAAAAAAAGTTTATTGCTTAAAATAATTGATCTTCTGATTTACAAATTTGTGGTACCATATTTTACCCACCATAATTATTAAGAAATTTAAGGTTTTATAATTAAAGCTTATATTTTTTTCCCAACTTCATTTCACATTAAAACCTGCTTGTTCTTAGCTCTGCATCCTCCAGTAAAATTTGGCTACAGTATCTGCTCACACTGTGGTCCAAACACTTAAGAATCTGTGCACCAACAATTAAGAGCATATACATTTTGTGACAGAAGCTCAGTCCATTTCATTGTAACGTGCATACATTGTCTTTTTTAGGGCATCTCTATAGTTATCTCCAACATCAGCTACAACATTAGCTCCCCTGGCGCCTAATCCTGCCATTTGGTTCCTTCGTCTGGCCTAAAATTCAGAGAAAAATTTTGTTACAAACATCTATTGAAAACATAATGAATAAAACCTTAAATTTCTAAACTTATTTATTTAAAATCAATAAGTCGCTTTCATTTTATCTGATGATCAGTAACACTTGTGATATTTTCATAAAATAACTTGACCAACCTCTATGGGATCTGTTCTGCCTTGATTTGCTTTGCCAAGTCCCATCCCCTGAGACCATCCCATTTTCTGTAGAAGTTTGTTACCAATATTGTCATCCCCAATACCTTTCTTTGTTGGCTCTTCAAAGCTGAATAGATAAAATAAGATTTTTAATTAAATCAGATACTTTGAATAGCACTTCTGAGGTAAAAATCAAATGATCAGGGTTATTAAAGAACAAAATTATTTTGATCTTACATTACTGGTTCTGGAATTTCAAAATCTCTTTCTTTCCTCTTTCTTGGTTCAGGGGGTTCTGGTGCTCCATATTTTTGCCTTCGCTCTTTCGCTCTATCTCTGTACTGTTAAATTTATATTAACATAATATTATCAACCAAGGTATTTTTTAGGTAACTAAAACATAACTGGTTCACTGAAACCAATTGTTAGTAACATTGTCCTCAATTTTTCTTTTCCATGTTTTTTAATAACTATAATTGTTAATATACTAATAAAAATGGTAAGTGTATTTTAATTCATCTAATTATATTCTATGTAATTTCACTTCAGTTGATAAAACAGAATCTATTATTCACAAAACAATGAATTTTAAATGCAGACAAGCAATTATTAATTTTCTCACTCAAGTAACAACCTTTTTTGAATAATCAAAGAATTTTTTTCCCAAATTAGGGTTTAGTGTTCAGAAATATATGTCAATTAGTTTGGTACTAAACAAATGTAAAATATAAAGGGTAAAAAATTTTTTTTTAAAGTTAATACAAATTATAGTCTTAGAAATTCATTTCATGAACAAGTTTGCTATCCATGTAAATGTATTTACCTCTATTTTCCCAGCACTGGACAAACTTTTAGACTTCACAAGAGCTTCCAAATTTTGCTGCAGACAGAACACACACAAAAATATAACCGACAGAACAACAACAAAAATAATCCATTTCTGACAGTATTGCAAATATTATTTTTAATTTTGAAGAATGCATTTTAATACATTGAAAATATATTTCACTTACCTTGTGCAAGTCAGAAACTTGAGTGTGTTTGCTTAGAATTTCTTTGGATTGAAACTGTCGCTTGCATAAAAGACAAGCCAATTTTGCCCAATCTACAAGTTTTGATTCATCTAAAGGGGCAGAAGAATCGTCTTCGTCTCCACTGTCACTATCACCACCATACGAAGCAACAAGTCCAGGTTTGCTACCCGAGGATGTAGGTTTGTCTGTCTTCTTGGGTAAAATACAAAATTCACATTAAATCAGTAACAAAATTTAAATTTTATTTTACATCTGGCATAACAATGTCAATGATTAATTAATCTCGAACAATTAATTTTTTGCTTGTCGACGACCTAGGGGTTTCCCGAAAAGTGTCGAGATAATAGGGTTGGCGAGATAACCAAGGTCAAGATAAGTGGGTCAACGGCTTAGGGGTTTGCAGAAAAGCGTCGAGATAATAGGGTTGGCAAGATAAGAGAGTTTGACTGTATTAAAGTTAGGAGTGCATTGCTTAACATTGTTAGCATTTAAATTTCTATTATTGGTATAAATGTATACTATATTATACTAGGCTTAAATGACAAGTAATATTTGCGTTTCATCTACATTACAAGCATGTCACTTTCAAAATGGTTGACACTTTATCTTCTGTGAATGCTGAAACTTTTTGAAAGACATGTCTCACCCTTATTTGACAGAACATGTCAATAGAAAAAACTTGCATTTTTATTACATATCGTTGACCACAATGCCAGAATGATGCAAATCAAATAAGTATAGCAATTACCATATACACTCGTTCTACAACCTGTTTGTTCTTGGGCCAGCCCCCCCCACTCTTTTGGAAGAGAATAGCATAACAAGTGTGGAGCCCGCTCGTAAGCCGACACCCCCCCAAAAATATAATAGGGCAGCGTAAACAAAATGATACACATTTTTAAAAAACTAAAATATAATCGGTCATTATGATACAATACCTTTGTATTTGTGAGTACTTTTAGTGCTACCTATTTTTGTCTTTGTGCTCTTTAATAGACAATAGTTACTGGTATTTCAAAAAAAATTTTTTTTGTATTTTGGTAAACAGTAACGAATGCGTGTACCTTAAAATCCTTTGTTGGAAAAATAATTTTAAAAACAATTTATTAAAACATTCATAAAAATAAATCAAATGAATAAATAATGTAAGTGAGGATGTGAAATAATATTTTTTAGCTTCTGGTAGAGCAGTGGAATCTTTTGTAGAATGTAGCCAAGGACTTCGATGATCAACAATAACAACACAGATATTCAATGTACATGCAGACACCACCTATAACTCACTTGTAAACCAACCCCCAACCTTTCCCCCTAGATTTTGTCCCCCAAAAAAAGTCGGTTTTAGAATGAGTGTATACAGTAATTAAACTTTTATTTTCCATTAGAATTATCTAAATTTGTTTAACCAAAAATGGTGTAAATCGTGGGAACTACAGTATTTTTCTTTTCATTTTATCTAACTAACCATATGAATAAATACAAAATAGAAATGAAACAGCACATAAATTACTCACAGTTAATGGGGGAGGGGGCATCATTGACATGTCCTCTTTCTGTGTAGAATTAGATTAAACATTAACTGAATTGATGTCATCTTATGTGCAAGATCTAGCAATAGTAACTTTGGAAATCTAAGAATTTTATTTCAGCTTCACATCTAGCAATGTAATTACTGGTATATATTCTTACTTAAATTGACGGATAGATTTGAAACACTTACTGCTTTCTGAAGCATAGCAAAGCCAGCATCAGCAGCAGCTGATTCCTGCTTAAGAGACTGTGCTGAGCTTGGCATTGGTATACCTCCAGGTACTTTTCTTATCCCTTCTTTCTGGGCTTCCTTTTGCGCATTCAGACTCTTTGCCCATTTCTCCATATCCTGAAATAGTAAAATTATAATTCCTAGTTTAACTCTTAAAGCCCCAAAGCGCGGTAATCCGCGCCTATCCGCTGTTACCGAAGCGCGGTAATGCGCGCCAATCCGCTATTACTGAAGCGGGGTAATGCGCGCCTCGATAGAACTTTCTTTAGAAACAAAATCACAGAAAAGTAAAAACTCTTCAATGTTTGAAAAATAATGTATTTGACTTACGGCATTGCCCGCACTAATGTTATCGCTCGCGTTTTTTAAAAATAGTTTAGGTGTTTTTTTTTAAGATGCAAGTTTTCTATACTTTATTATAAAAATAATAGTACTGAATTACAGGTAAATTTAGTATTTAACTCAAGACAGTGTTTTGGATGCGTAAAATAACCACTTTTAGCCTAAAAAAATGAAGTCAGTATGACAATATAATATAAATGCATTTTATGCAATTTTTTAAATTTGATAACCAGTTGATCGTAATACAGGAAATCCTTACGGGACTGAGGCGGAAGTTCATTGAAAACCTTCTGGGCCTTTAGATTAGAGTTAAATTTTCAAGTTAGAACGTATCACTTCTGTTCTAAAAAATTATTTAAGTGAAAGATAGTTAGTTGAAACTTTCAAAAAGATCAACAAAGTGCTAATGACAAAAACAAATGCTGGCTTATCTTTTAAGTAAAGCTTTAAAATATGTCTCTTGTATAGGCACATCAATTAATAATTCTCAAATTGATGTAAGCAGGAAAATGTTATTGAACCAAAGCATACTGAAAAATTCAATTAATATTTTTGTATAATGTATAAAATTGGGAACTTTCATAAAGCCTTGGCAATATTACTCCTTTAGTTAAGGAATAAATTTAATGCAGGTAGAAAACAAAATGTAAGAGGCGACATTATCTAATAAAATGACTCTTCAGAATATTTTTTCCTCTTAGATACCATTTGTTTTATTTTAGAAACTCTCCTAACCTTAGCTATCTTCTTTGCAATTTTAACTTTTTCTTTATCTTTTTTTTCTTCTTTTCCATCTTTTTTTGTTTGCCCATCAGCACCATCCTCTTTGTTTCCATCATCATTTGTTGGGGCTGGTAAATAGGTGGATTTTTCTGCATCCCAGTACATAAATTGGCCAGTAGTTGAGTTGTAGTAATACTGAAAAAAGAATTCACAGCGTTAGATTTTTGAGGGTCAACAGGGAGATTTTTTAAAAAAAGCTAAATAAAAAAGAATGAATGAATAAATAATGCAGAAACACTGACCTGTGAGTTGGCATCATAGTAGAGCTGTGTCAAAGGATCATAATAGTAACCAGAAGTTTCTTCGTATTGGTAGCTGGATGTATCAGGAGTTGCTTAAAGATAAGAAATCAAGATATTTTTATTTATTAAAATTAAAATGTTTTTTATTTTAGTGTCCCTTCAATACTTTGCTTTATTCAATAGCTGTTATGATTTCATGGCTGAAATTTAATAGTATAACATTTGGGTATTCCGTTCAGACATTTTTATTATTCTCTTAAATATCCAGGCATTTTTTGGATTTAAATCAACGGATCTTTGGTAATTCTACATTGAGTAGCTTAGTGGACTTGACAGAGGACAGAGACGAAAACTTGCAGCCATTTTTTTAGATTTACAGTCAAATCCACTTACCTCGAGCTCGGTTAGCTCGACCACCCTATTATGTCGACGTTTTTTATTGGAACCGCCAAATTCTCTCTTTGACTTAGCATTTTCTCGTCGTTTAATTCGATTTTTTTAAGTCACCGAAACCTCATAACACGAGCACAAAAAAGGGTCAAATTTGCCACTTAACATTGGTTATCTTGATCCCCATGACCAATCGCCAGCTTTTGAAAATGTTAGCTATGATTTTTTTATAACCAAGGGAAGAGACTAGGGACCAAGTTTCTGCCTCAACAGGGTCTGCTGGTGACGTCACAGCCCAATTGCGTTTTTCTCTCAGCGCTGTGTTGCTTCTGGTACTATGGCTATGGCAATCGCCACTTTTGAAATTCTTAGTTATTTGTTTTTAAGCAGACGCTTAAAGGCAAAAAACAACAAAGCATTATAGAGTTTTTAAAGAAACCAAAGTAACTGCATATATACGATACGTTTCAGAGATGTGTTGGAGAATAATAAAAGTTTTTATCGATAATCGACGTTGGTTTTTTTATTTTAAATTTGTAAATTTCTGCTGTCAGTTGGTGCACATATACCTTTTGTTGTTAGCAAACATGTATGTACAATTTTATAGCATGCCGATAGCTTCATCAAACAAATAACGGCAATGCTGTTAAAAAAAAACTCCAAAAACATGTGCATGAACATTATCATTATTAACGCTAGTGATGGGACGATACCAAAATCATAGGCTGCTTACTGTAAACAAGGCTCCCCAGATTTTAAAATATATAATATAACAGACTACAGACAGTTTACCCACCCCCACTCTCAATCTCCCACACCATTGTTGTTGGTTAGTCCTATTAGCATCAAGTTACCGAAGTCCATTGTAAGCTGAGGGGATCGTATGGAATAATAAAATGTCCCATGTGCAGACTTGTTGTCATTGGCAACCATTCATCCTTCAACCTCATTTTGACTACATGTATTACATGTACTGTACTACTGCTTTGTTCTCATTGTTTCATTCATAAGAAGTGGCCGTGTGCAAAAGCCATTTAACTATTGGTTAGAATTAATTAAAATATGTCAAAGTTGAAGGTTCAAAAGTTCAAAAGGAGTACCTAATTTATTTGTGTACGTTTATATAGAGAAGAGTTCGCTTTGTCATGAGTCATATATAGGTCACGATAGACCATTCTGAGTCCATTGTAA
>MUZC01002217.1:120200-131405 GCA_002072015.1 Radix auricularia
ACACCAAAGAAAGATATTATCGTCGTCCAAGGTGACTGGAATGCGAAGATTGGAGTAGATGTATGTACCAACTGGGCAGATACTTGCGGACACTCTTGCAATGACCTGACCAACGATAGAGGGCTTCGACTCCTCGAATTTGCACGATACAACAACCTCCTTCTAGCTAACACAATTGGTCACCATAAAAAATCCAGAATATGGACTTGGCACAGCCCAGGCGGGGAACATAGTAACCAAATAGACTACATACTGGTCAAAAGACGATTTAAATCATGCATTAAAGCAGCTAATACTAGAAGCTTCCCTGGAGCGGATATCGGTAGCGACCATAACCTGGTGCTGATGACTTTCCATCTACACCTGAAAAGGATAGCAAAACAAAGCAATACACGATTACGCTTCGACCTTGAAAAATTGAAAGATCCGGTAATCGCAGAGGCGTTCAGGGCAAAAATTGGAGGGAAATTTGCTCCACTGACCACACTTTGTGAATCGGAAAAGGATATGGACATAGATCTAATCACTGATACCTTCAATACCACAATAATTGAGACAGCAAAAGATATACTTGGCAAAAAACATGCCATAAAAAAACCATGGGTCTCCACTTATATCCTAGAGATGTGCGATGAAAGAAGAAAACTTAAGAACGTAAAGAATACTGCAGAAGGAGCAATCAAATACAGAACAATCAACAAAAAGATCAGGAAAGAAATGAATAAAGCAAAAACAAACTGGATAGAACAACAATGCTCAGACATCGATGATAATCTACAGAGAAACAACTCAAAAAAGGCTTACAAGATTGTCAAAGATCTGACATCCACCAAGCAAGGTCGCATCTCAACAATTCAAGATAAATCTGAGAAATGTATTACAGAAGAACAAGAAATAATAAAAAGATGGACCGAATACTGTTCTGAGCTATACAATGAAGACTCAAAGGGCGACGAATCAGTGCTCAATTGCCCAACGTCATCTAACATGGACATGCATTACATTCTCCGTGATGAGGTGGAGCTTGCTGTGCGAAAGCTGAAAAAGGGGAAATCGGCTGGAGCAGACAACATCCCAGGTGAACTGATTCAAGCAGGAGGTGACCCAGTAATAAACATTCTAACTAGCATGTGCAACAAGATCTGGCAGACAGGAGAATGGCCAACACCCTGGACTCAATCGCTGGTTATAACGCTCCCAAAGAAGGGTAATCTACAATTGTGTCAGAACTACCGCACAATTAGCCTGATCAGTCACCCCAGCAAAGTCATGCTCATGGTAATACTAAACAGACTAAAACCACAAGCAGAGCAGATCATTGCAGAAGAACAAGCAGGCTTCAGAGCAGGAAGGAGCACAACAGAGCAGATCTTCAACTTGCGAGTGCTCTGTGAAAAACATCTGCAACACCAGAGGGACCTCTTTCATGTCTTCATAGACTTCAAAAAGGCGTTTGACAGAGTGTGGCATGCAGCACTGTGGGCAACCATGCACAAGTACAATATTAACGCCAACCTCATTACTGTGATCAAGAACCTATACAACAGAGCATCCAGCGCAGTACTCTACAACAGCAAGCTGGGAGATTGGTTCAAGACCACTGTTGGTGTTAGACAAGGGTGTTTACTCTCCCCCATCCTCTTCAACCTCTTCCTAGAAAGAATTATGACTGATGTGCTCGAAGACCATGTCGGAACGGTCAGCATCGGAGGAAGGATCATAACTAACTTACGCTTCGCCGATGACATAGACGGCCTAGCTGGCAGCGAGGACGAACTAAAAGAATTCCTTGCAAAGCTAGAGAAGACGTCGAAGGCCTATGGCATGGAAATTAATGCAGAAAAGACCAAGGTCATGGCAAATAAGAATTTCACAAGTGAAATTCGGATAAACGGTCAAAAACTCGAGGAGGTCCCTACCTTCAAATATCTAGGGGCTGTAATATACGATGAAGGCTCAAAACCAGAAATTCTTGCCAGAACGGCCCAAACAACTGCAGCACTAAGCAAACTGAAAAACATCTGTCAAAGCAAGAAGCTCTCCCTGAGATCAAAGATTCGACTAATGCGCTCCCTGGCGATGTCAGTCTTCCTCTATGGTTGTGAGGCTTGGACGCTCACCGCAGACCTCCAAAAAAGGATTAGTGCGCTTGAGATGAGATGTTTTCGAAAGGTATTAAACATCTCCTACACGGCGCACATCACGAACGAAGCGGTCCGCGACAAAATAAGTGCTGTCATTGGCCCTTACGAGGACCTTCTCACCTCAATTAAAAAGAGGAAACTACGATGGTACGGACACGTGTCAAGATCTGGAGGTCTCTCAAAGACGATATTGCAAGGCACAGTCCAGGGAAAAAGGAAAAGAGGCAGACCAAGGAAGAGTTGGGAGGACAACATCAAAGAGTGGACCGGCCTTTCATTTAGCGATTCCCAGAAGGCAGCTCAGAACCGTGACACTTGGCATGAGTTAGTGCGCAGCTCAAAATGGTGCCCCAACGACCCAGCGTCGGGTTAAGGGATAGTTCAAGTTCAATTAACGCACAACACGTACATAAAGAAATTTCAAGCGCATGTTAATATTTTGCCGCCATATTGGTTTTCGCTTTAACTCGATCATCGGTTATGTCGATGCCATTTTTCATACCCCAACGCCGTCGACTTAAGCGGTTTCGACTGTACTTCTATTATTTAACTAAATACATGTTTACCCAAAATCTTGTTAAAATTAGTTATATCATGTAATGAGATGTGAGATTTTCTGGTGTGAGAAATTACAAAATCCATGGGACATACAAAATCAAGATAAAATTAATTAATTTAAAAAGTTTAAAGGAGTTAAGTCAGAAATATAATTTACTTTTTTTAAAGCATACTAAATAAATTTTAAAATTATGTACTTACGATAAACTGGATACTCTACTCCATTGACCGTGACAGTGTCAGTACCTGAGGTTCCTATTATTTTCTTTTGTATCTGTTAACATTAACATAAGACAATCATTCATTTCTTGATCTTTTAAAAATAATTCTATTTCAAGCATTTACTTTTAGGAATTTGATAATTGTTATTAAATAATTTTTTTTTAAAACCCACACCAAACCCTAAAAAATTAAAACTTGTTACAATTAGGTATAAAATAATGGATTTTGAAATCTTTCTCATGAAAAGAAGATTTTAAAAAATTATGCTTTTGATGAAAGATTGTTTTAGCTAGCCCCTCATAAGTTTCTAATTTAAGAGACTTCAACCTACCTGCTTTTGGAAATGTTTAGCAGCTTGAGCTTGTTGAATCGCAGCCTGGGCAACAGCTGCAGCTGTGTTTGTTGTGTCTGAAAAATGATAAAATATGAACTACAAGTTTACAAACATTCTTGGAAATGTACGTCAAATTATTTTTGAATTGATTGCTGGCATTATTTTAAATTTCTTACAGTAATATTCTTTCTATTCTCTATACTCTATTTGATCTCCATCCTTCAGACGCAATTTAGCCTAGGCTATATTTATAAATCATAATGGCTTTATCTGGGGCTCATCAAAAAAGTTATTTCTATTGTAACGAGCACATGGAATATTTCTGAAATAAGTGGCTTTCTCTTTATACAATTTCATCATTGAATCAATGTTTTTTTTGTTTGTTTTTTTTATCTAAAGAGGTTCTCCTTCATCATGAGTACCAAATACACAGAAATGGAAATAGGAAGAAAAAATTATTCTTAATAAAGCAAATCCTCTTTAAAAAATGTAAAATTTGTCTTTAACTTTTATAGCACTGTATTTACTGTATTAAATCATCTTTAAAACAATTTATGTCTTTTTTTCAGTGCACAGAGTAGTAGCGGCCATGTTTTGCAGATACCGAGTACTTGAAGAAGTATTAAGCATGACCTACACGTGACTAATGACACAACGAATTGCCCTCTATAATAATGTACAAATTATTAGCAACTCCTTTTGGACCTTCAACTTTGACTCATAATTAATACGAACTAATAGGTAAATAATGGCTTTTGCACACGGCTACTTTTAATGAATTAAACAATGAGAACAAAGCATTAGTAATTGAGTCGAAATGAGGTTGAATGATGAATGGTTGCCAATGACAAGTCTGCACACAGTACATTTTGTTATTCCAAACGAAAGGAAATGTTTTAGACATACGGTTATGTGTGCATCTTTGCTATTTGAGCAATTATGTAATAATCGGCATCACTTACGCGGCAGATTGCCAAGAATACAAAGTTGACCAATACTGAGTAGCCAAATCAAATATCGGTTCAGTCCTAATTAATTCATAAATTACTTTTTTGATTTCTATAAATACTTACTTTCTCCTTTTGAAATAGCTGTGGCATTACTGCTAGATGAAGAGGACCCTTGACCATACAATTGTGAATATTCATAGTACTGATGTGTAACTGGATCATAGTACTGCTGGCCATTTTGTTGGTAGTAATTACTGTCGTAGTACTGAAAAATGTATGGACATTTCATTCTGATAAAGTATGTCTCTAACAAACTGGTACTCAAACAAACGAATACATTTAATGGACACGAGTCTAATATATGAACTTAAGATTTAGACGGCCTACCTGAGTCTGTGACTGCTGTTGAATGTATGCCATTCTGAGGAAAATCAATTTAGGATAAGTAGTAGAGTATTTTTTTTTCCCAATGAAATCATTCAAAAATTAAAAATTAAAGTTGATTTTCGTGTTTTTTAAAAAGTAAAATATTTGAAAAAATAAGTAAATTTTCAAATATTCAATTTTATATTTCAGTGAAGCTATACTATTCAGAAATATAATGAAAAGTTAGAGGTTGGCAAATTAAGTGTCATAAAGTAATTTACTGAATGTATCTATGCTAAAAATTATTAAACTTACGTTGTGTTATATGTGTTTTTGGCATAGTTAATAAGTAACTGCTTCCCATCTACTTCTAAAGGCGGATCCATTTTATTAAGAAAATCTAATACAATTGTTGAGGCTGACACGGATGGAAATTCTATCAAACCAAAACCACGTGAAGTTCCGAGGTCATCCCTTATCACTGCAACATTTTTTATGGTTGCTAAAGGAGTTGGAGCAAAGGCTTGAGTAAGAGCTGTAACCAGAGCCTCCTCTGTTGTTAGGGCATCAAGTCCACGAAATATCAACGCTAAAAAAAGAAGAAAAGTAGTTTAAAATGTACACTTATACATTACATATGTTCTTTCTCTACAGAAGATTATTTTGTCTTTCGGATTGTGTTATAACAATTAAATATCTCTAATTTATAAAGTATTAACAAACAAACAAAAAACTATCTTACTGTTGCATGGATTGGTTCCAATTTCATCTTGTCCATCAGAAGACTTGCCCTTTTCAGATTCTGCAATAAAAAAACAATAATGGATTCCTAAAACAATAATTTACTTTTTCCAGATTTCCTTGAGTTGAAACAGACAGCGAAGAAAATTTGCATAACGGGGACCAGTCAGTGCTGTAATTTTTGTCCTCCTAATTGCCATTGAGGTTGAAAAGTCAAGTTATAATTCGCCTTTTCTCTTGTAACTAAAAGCTAAGAAAGAATGCACAGCTGCTTACAAGCATTCCGTTTGTATTCTTTACTAAATGTGAGTTTATTTTGAAGCTGATGCATTATGCCCTTTTTCCAGTACTACTTCCATTATTTTAAACTGTTAGCTAAAAATAAACTGTCAATTTTATTTTGGAGAAAAAAAATACTCAGCTGCGCACTTGCTGTCAATTCCTTTGAAAACATTTACAACTTACCCTTGCGAGAAAGGTTGCAATTATAACAGAAATCTCTGCGCTTGAAATTGTGACTCAAACACTGGAATTGAAATGGGGCAAATTTTTTTTTTTAACACAATGTAGGATATCAAGAAAAAGAACACTTGAAAGAATTTATCAGTGCTTAAGTTATGTTCTATTATGTTTTCATGGTTAAGGCCAAAATTGAGAAAAACATGGCCAGTTAAATTAAAAAACTTACCTTAATGCAAACCCAATCATTTCTTTGTAGATTGCTATCTCTGCCCCCACCTCGATCACGAGTAACACTGTATGCCATAACAGCTCGATATTGGTTTAATAGCACAAGGTTGCCCTGTGAAACACAAAATATTGTTTTAGGTATTTATTTTCTACTTTTAGTACAATACCATTCAGCTCATTATTTCTTTATATGTGTTCAGAGAATGAAATAAAAGCCACGCCGCGAGGCGAACAGACAAGGGTGAATCACATGCAATATATCCAACTATAGCACTAAAATAAAATCCTATGATCTTATTTCAGTGGCGAAGTACTCCATTGGGAACAAGTTTTTCTTGTAAAAATTGAGTAAATATCAAAAGATATTTAAGTCACTGCATAATTTTTGTTTTCAAAATAAAAATTCAACAACTTTCTAACAGTATAATGCATTTATTTTATATTATTATCTCAAAATCAGCTAAGTCATATAATGTGGTCAAAACTTGGTAAAAATACAAGATTGCGTTAATTTTTAAAAAAAAAGTATATCACACAAGAAATAAGCAAATTCTGCCATAAAGACATATACTTTGAAAAGCAACATCAAGGTTGCCCTGCAAACCACCCAAAACAAGTCAAAATTCAGCATTTCAATTAACTATTCTACAAGGATTTTTTTTTCAATATTGGTAAATCCAGAAGATAACAGACCAACCAAAATGTAGAATAAGTGTGGATGTTGTAGCAACCACCTACAATCCACATCACTTTATTTCTTTGTTTTTTTTTTAGTTTATCAACCTGTGTGTGTTCCATCCAGCGCTGGGCATCTGCTACGTTATGAAACTCCACAAAAGCAAAGCCTCGAGAGACACCTGTGTAAGCAAGGTGGAAACGAAGCTTGTTAAATAAAACATTCAAACTTCAATAAAATTCAACTGTTTGCGGAACCAACTGAGAAGGATGACTTACCTATCAAAACCATTCAAGTATACTTACCTTGACATGCACCATCCAAAGATTTTATTACAAGAATTATTAAGATTTGCTTTGCTTATTAAAATCAAAGTTTGCACGTTTATTATACTTTTTTTCCGGATCAAAGGGAAAAAATGGTTTTAAAAAAATAAGAACAATTCTGAGTTACAGAAATAACAATGTAAAGAAATATTGAAAATTTGATTCTTCAAACAACAATACCTTTTCTAAAAATTTCACTTTAAAAAATATTTGTATTCACTAATTTTTGTATAATAAATAAAATATTTGAAAAGCAGATAGCTGGTTTTAGGTAACATTTAAGAAAAGGAATATATGTTATTAAAAAAGGGTATGTGTAGGCCTGACTAGACATCACAGAACAACAAATGTTTTTGCAAAAACCATTCCACAACTAACAGATGAGTCTTTTTTGCCAAATATTTAATTGTTCTGTGATGTCTTGTCATGTCTATACATACCCTGTTTTAATAACATATTTATTTATCCATAAGTCTGATTGCAGTTTCAACCATATTTCGTAAGAAAAGGAGGGGGGAAACAAAAACTTGAATTTTGTTAATCCAAAACAAAAGTGTTTACCTGACGATCTGCGTATTAGCCGTATGTCTTTTACAGGCAAACCAAGCATCATCAGCTCAGCTCCTATCTGGGAATCATAGAATTTCAATTATTTAAAAGGCTTCTATCATATATACACCAAAAAAATTATTTTAAAAACTAAATTAAAGCAAATAAATGTAATAAGGACATTTGCTTACAATTTTTTCATCAATATCTACGTGCAGTCCACGTAGGATGATAGTACGTGATGGTTGAATGCAAACCCATTTATCACCACCTTTATCTTCTGATGATCGAGATGAGTCGCCTCGAGAGTCT
Organism: Radix auricularia; assembly: GCA_002072015.1. Lineage (NCBI taxonomy): Eukaryota > Metazoa > Mollusca > Gastropoda > Lymnaeidae > Radix > Radix auricularia. The sequence goes on from MUZC01002217.1 coordinate 128,069, forward strand.
GAATCACGGTTTCGAAATCTATCTGATGAGCCGCTGTTGCTTCTGTCCCCATCTTCTGAAACCTACAAAGAGCATTGGTCAAAAAATTTGATAGGATTTGCAAATTAAACTGAGACCAATGTAATTTTCAGTGCAGTGACATTTTATGTAAGATTAACATATTTTCAATTGTTTATGAACTTACTGGACTTCTGTCTCTGTTACCACTTCTATCCCTGTGTCTTCCTGAACGACCCGAATCACGTTCTTGGCTCCATTCACTCCTACCCTTGTCTCTGTCGCTCCTGCGTCGCTCCCTGTCCCTGAAAAAAATATTTTTTAAAAAAAATGAAACATTAAATCATTATTTCATTTTTCAACCACAAAATACTAATCTCTTAAAATTGTAATGATATTAAGTCAAATAAACAGACCTTCCACGATCTCTATCATCACGACTTCTGATGTCTCTTTGCTCCCTATCTCTATCTCTTCCACGATCTCGTCCCTGGAATCCACTATCAACTCCTGGAGGTAATGGTTCTATTCGATTAATGAGATCAGCATGACGATTGTCTGGATTACGAAAATCAGGTTGGATGCCAAAATTTCGAGATGGATCATCAAATGCACTATTAAAACCATCAAATGAACTGTTGAAATTACCAGGAATGTGTGGAAGGTTAACTGGCTTATTTGGGAAGCCTGGATTCCCCCCGAACAAGGAATTCATATTACCATGAAAAAAGGCCATGGTAAGAACTGTGAAAAAATAAATCACAAAAATTAAAATTAACAAACAAATTTAATGCAATCTCAGCTATGCTGATTATGACTAGTGAGAATGTCAGACATATATCCTATCCAAAAGAATGTCCTATTTTATGCTTACATTATGAAGCAAAAGCTTTAATGCCTCACTGAAAGAATTTGATATAAAAACGGGTACATGGGAAAAAATTGCAACAATCAAGTCAGGTCAGTATTTAGGTCAACCAGACCAGACCTAGTGAGGGAAACAGCAGCCATTGCCAAAAGTCGAAAACGCGGTTTTTCAACCTACAGGTCCAATTAACTTTATAATCACTTTATTAACTCTTAAAGTCGCAAAGCGTCGTAATGCGTCTATTCCCGCTATTCGTAAAGCGTCGTAATGCGTCCCTAGATACCACTCTCGTTAGAAATGAGATCTCGGAAAGTAAAACTCTTCAATGCTTGAAAAATGATGTATTTGACTTCCGGCAATGGCGGCCGTTGCCCGCGCTAGTGTTATCGCTCGATTCGCGATGTTTTTTTTGGTAGTTTTAACAGGTTTTTTTTCAAAGATACGTTTTCGTTATACTTTATTACTAAAATAATAGTACTAAACTACAGGTAAATATTGTATCAAACTCAGTACAGTCTTTTGGATGCGTAAATTAACCATTCTTAGCCTTAAAAATGAAGTCAGTATGACAATTATTATAAATGGATTTTACGCAAATTTTTTAATTTCATAACCGGTTGATCGTAATATGGGAAATCCTTACGGGACTGAGGCGGAAGTTTATTGAAAACCTTCTGGGGCTTTAAGAGTTAATAATTAACTATTAATAAAGTTTTTCGTGGTAATTTCTTATTTTAGCGCAAATTATTTTTCGAGTAGCTTGAAATTTAAAAAATCAACTTAACTTACTATGAAATATATCTAAACATAAAAATATTATATTTTTGTTCAAATTAAACTACTGTTTTATAATTTATACGAAATTCAAAAATTGTATATTTTATGTATCTTCTGTGATTTACGGCACCATTGTTATATAAACAAACAACGATTTCTGCTAGTTTTTAAGATAAAAACCCCTGTCAAGTTAGGCACTTCGATACTCGTTCGCGCATCGCTCTGCGCATGTCGTAAATTTACGGAAAAACTTTTTCGGAATATTTTGATTAGCTCTCCGGTGACCCCCGAAATACTCATTTTACGTCATTGTAATCGAAAAACAAATGAATTTTGTTATCGAGTACGTTAATTAATTGTCTTCCGGTGTCGCTTTCACTTTCTAAGCAACGTGACGTTCGCTGGATATTTTTCTGTGCTTCTTTCACTATCGGTAAGCTACTATTTTCTCAATTATGTTGTATTTAGTTACAAAAAGTTAATCTGACTTATTCACGCAAATTTAACATATGTATTCTGTTATGAAAATCATTGATTTGATTACTGAAGCCTTTGCTGGTTAGCTGTGTAGACCTATCCAATTTTCACCGAAACATCGGCACCGTATAAAAACAAAATGGCCGATTTTTTCTTGTTCACCGGCGGGATGGTATTATAAGAAAAAGTACTAATAACAATAACTTAAGCATATTTGAAATCTTTGATCATCCGAAAATATACAATTAAAACAATGACATTTAAAATAAATTAATGTAGAAATTACTATAATACTTTAGATAAGTCAATAATGATATAAGATGAATGAAAATAAACCGATGAAATCAAAATAAATAAACACTGTTACTATAAATAGAAATAGTATTAATATTCCTCGTTTCCATTATTTTGTTTTTTAAAATGATAAATTGTTACTTAAATACATATTTATTATGTTATATATTAATGTATGACAACAGCCTTTACTAAAGACTATAGCAATAATAATTAATATCTACTACTACCACCAATATATATTTGATAATCATAATAGAAAAATTGTTATGATAAACAATAATAATAACAACGTCATTAATTAAATAAAATTTGTTACTTACCTCAACTTATTGTATTTAACTCATTTATCTTAAATTATATTGCAATGAACAATGTTAATGTTATCAATATAAAAATTATAATGGAAAAATATTTTTAAATTATATTAAATTATAAATAAAACTAAAAGTATTTTTTTTCTTTCAGTTTCAGCCTGCAACTGCAAGGACACCAGTCCAAAGGAAGAAAATGATGGAGCCATTCAGCTCTTCTGACATTTCTCTAGCCAAGGCTGGCTTTAGGCATAGGCAAACTAGGCAGCCGCCTTGGACCTCCGATTAGTCTCATCATTAGTGGGGGCCTCACAAGAGAATCTTTTCATATTTATTTTTCTATTACATTTAGGGCCACCGAATTCACTCTGCCAAGGACCTCCAATGCACTTAGGCCCGGGCCTGCTTCATTGATACATAATGAAATTATTCGTCCACAAATACCACAGATTATTCAACAGACTTTAGAGATAGCTGATGTGTACAAGGACTCAGACCATCCAGAGGAAGACAGTGAGGGTTGCTTAGATAGAGTAGACGCAAGAAGTCAGCACTGAAGGCCTATTTTTAAACGTTAGGTATGGCTAAATGTCAGAGTAAATTATGAATT
>MUZC01002217.1:144592-175083 GCA_002072015.1 Radix auricularia
CCCCCCCCCCCCCCCCCGAAAAAAAAAATAAAATAAATAAATAAATAAATAAAATTGTTATCACTGAAACTTGACATGGGCCATCCTTATATGACGTGCGAAAGGAGGGGGGGTCTTTACTTAACGGCATGTTGCGTATAGATGCGCAGTGGCGCCACTAGGGGGGTGCGGTGTGGGCGGGCAGCGGTGACACAAGAATGTAAAATTCTATATATTATTCCCGTTATTTGGTAATGGGAAAACTCGGATGAGTTTTATGGGTTAAATCATGAGGGGATGACACCATGAGCTACCGCCCCGGTCGACACCATGGGCTACCGCCCCGGATGACACCAACCCTAGTAACGCCTCTGTGGATGCGTACGGGGAGGGGGAGTAGGGTCTCGACTGAATGTGTACGTAGGTACAACAAATTTAATTTGCATAATGTTACGCCTAGTAATGTAAACAGCTCAGGCTGCAAACGGCATTCGAGGCCGACTTCCAACTGAGTCAAGGCTGATATGCATTTATTATGTTTTATAATGAATGCAAAACAAAATTCTAAATTTTTAATTACTTGGAAGTTGGAAGTAATTAGCATTTCATTCAGACCAAACGTTAAAAAAAATTTACTAAATATATCCGTCTGATAAAGTCTGATTGATATTTCCATTTCTTGAAATTGGTAGAAGTTTCTCTTTCACCCACCGATGTCTCAACCTTTAATATAACCAACTGGATGGCGACAGTGGTGGCGTTAGGTAAGCGCGGGGCCTAGTGCCAGCAATGACCCCGCGGGGCCAGAGTACTAGTAAGGATCGCTAACCACAAGTATGCTATGGTATTTAAAAATATGAAATATCTTGATTACTGTGTAATTTTAATACCGTGTGTCATCTTTTTATTAAATTATTACAAGTTTATTTTTTTTCTCTGGTCTATAAACAACGGTTGATTCTTATCGAAAAATGACGTGTACACAAATAAAGGGGATTGGCTGAATGGTACATCTGACATATTTTCCGCTAACGGTGTAATGCTTTCAAAGACGTCTAGAGCTACGCTACGGAATTTGACATTCAAAAAGGATTACAAGAGTGCCTCTTTCGTTTCTTTACAATCGTTTTCAGCATACGTTCTACTATCCACTCTTTGGTTCAAATTGGTTCTACATGTATAGGCTATTAACCAGGACGAGACATGTTCAGGACCGAAACGCGGGGCCTACCTAAGCGCGGGGCCTGGGGCAGTCGCCCCAGTTGCCACCCTCAAACGCCGCTCCTTGATGGCGATGTCACTTCTAATATTGTTTTATTAGATCTCTTTTTTATGCAGAGTTTAATACAATAGAATTTCAGTGTTCAATTGTATTTCTTCAATAATTTCAACATGAAAAACACAATTTTGCGAAAGGAAAAAAAACTATTAAGGGGACGTCCATAAACGACGTACGCTATGTTGACCGATATTTTTATCACCCCTTCCCCGTCACAAAAATATAGACCCACCTCTAATATGACGTCACAAAGCTTTGACACCCCCTCCATAAAAGCCAGGCTTGTCCATGGGACATATTTTTCTGTCCCATCCCATCCCATGGCAATTTATGCCTGTCCCATCCCATCCCATCCCATCCCATGGGATTTCTATTATAATATTAATATTATGGATAACATTTAAAATAAAATTATGAAATTTATGAAAGTTTAGGTTTAGTGTCTTTAAATAGGACTACATATACAAAGAGACATGCAAAACGACAAAATTTATTAACTTTATGACAATTCAGTATCATTCCGTGTTACCGCTCGTCAAATTGAGAAAAACCTAGACAAGCCTTTAAATACATGGGAAATAAAAACATGTGCTGTCCCATCCCATCCCATGGGACGTTTCCCATGGGAATAACATTCCTATGGACAAGCCTGTTAAAAACCGCATTTTCACATTGAAAATAAGCATGTTGAAAATTACATTTTTAAAAATCATTTAAGCATTTATTTATTATTAACACGTATAAGAGGCCATTAAAAACGTCATTGAATAAATTGCAAGCTATAAACATTTTTAGTGGAACTTTTATTTAAAGTTGCGTAGTTTGATGTGACGTCACATTTCTTAAACACCTAACACCTCGTCACACATCGTCACGAATGCGTAACCCTTCTCCCTTGGCACGTGACGTCATTTATGGACGGCCTTAAAGAGTAAAACCAATATCTTTTAAATATGGCTTAAAATTATTTGTTTACGTACGCTTAGGGGGGGAGGTGCTGAAAATGTACGTGTGCAACAAGGGGGGGAGGTACGAAAATACGACTTTTGTGTGTATGTGTGTGTGGTGTGTAGTGCAAGTGTGTCCTGTTGAAATCCATGTGGTGTGTGGTTGTGTGATGTGAATGAGTGTGTGTGTGATATGAATGTATGTGTTTGTGTGATGTGAATGAGTGTGTGTGTGTGTGATGTGAATGTGTGTGTGTGATGTGAATGTGTGTGTGTTTTGAATGTGTGTGTGTGATGTGAATGTGTGTGTGATGTGAATGTGTGTGTGGTGTGAATGTGTGTGGTGTGAATGTGTGTGTGTGTGATGTCAATAAGTGTGTGGTGTGAATGTGTGTGTGTGATGTGAATGTGTGTGTGTGATGTGAATATGTGTGTGATGTGAATGTGTGTGTGATGTGAATGTGTGTGTGATGTGAATGTGTGTGTGATGTGAATGTGTGTGTGATGTGAATGTGTGTGTGGTGTGAATGTGTATGTGATGTAAATGTGTGTGTGCTGTGAATGTGTGTGTGGTGTGAATGTGTCTGTCGCTTGAATGTGTGTTTGATGTGAATGTGGTGTGAATGTGTGTCATGTAAATGTGTGTGAATTTAATGTGTGTCTGTGTTTTTCCCCCGTTGATAATTTGATGACCTATCATTATTTACAGCCGACAGCACGGCTAACAAACAATATTTAAATTATGTTTTACTAAAAAGGAAGTTCTTTAGAAATCCGCCATCTTGTTCTAAATTCTCCTGGTGAGAATGTCTTGCAAGTCTTTTGATTCAGAGCAAACCTATTGCCGTCACAAAGCGGCCCTAAAATTTGCTCATTTCCTAATCTTTTGTCCGCCGATAAAAAGCCAAAGCCCACTTCTGTGTATTCCTCACGCAGCAGTTATCTACATTTGCATAATTGCAGCCATCAAAAAGGTATAGCCAGGCGCCTCCATAGACGCTCGTAAAAACGAAACGAACAAAAGTAGTTTTCAAGAAGGAGAGTCCCCTTCTCCTGCGGCTCCGGTCGGAAACTGTCGGCTGTTGGGGGACGTTATTTAGCCTTCTCTCCCGATGAGTGTTGTTGAGATTTATAGCCGCATAGGTTGCTGGCAAGGCCCACGCTGCAGTATGGGAAGGAAGGGGAGGGGGTATAGTTATGTTTCGGGTATGGCCCTCTATCTTACACCGCGGCAGACGGAATAGTGAGACTATAGGAAATTCTCACTGTCCTTGACGGTATGTTTTGTTTCTAGCTGTACTGATATACATTATTACTGTCATAGGCGGTATGTTTAGTTTCTAGCTGTAGCAATGCATATGTCCAGAGGCCAATAGCTAAAGGGGAGAAACAAATTAAATTCTCAGCTCATTTCTCATCGCCCCACCCCGCCCGCTACCCGTTAACAAACTCCCACACTAAAAGTTTCTCTAAATTACTTCTCTAATTTAAAACATGCATAAATAATAAATAGCTGCTAATTTATTCGAAGATTTCTGCCTTCATGACTGACATTCGGCCAGCAAGGAATAAAACTAAACGAATTCCATGTCTTCCTTTTCTTCAAGAGATGATGGCATTTTACGAATTCCATGTCTTCCTTTTCTTCAAGAGATGATGGCATTTTACGAATTCCATGTCTTCCTTTTCTACAAGAGATGATGGCATTTTAAGAATTCCATGTCTTCCTTTTCTACAAGAGATGATGGCATTAAACGAATTCCATGTCTTCTTTTCTACAAGAGATGATGGCATTAAACGAATTCCATGTCTTCCTTTTCTACAAGAGATGATGGCATTAAACGAATTCCATGTCTTCCTTTTCTACAAGAGATGATGGCATTTTACGAATTCCATGTCTTCTTTTTCTACAAGAGATGATGGCATTAGAGTTTCAAATATACCATCACCATCAGTAAATCAATAAATTCAATATTTTAGCCAGGGGCGTATCAAAGATTAGAGATGACAGTGGCGGGACTACCATCACGCCGCCTTCTTCCACGACAACAAACATACCCAAACACACCACCAGAGACCACACATACTCATATACCACACACACACGCGCACACACACACACACACACATACCCAAACACTACACCAGACACCACACATACTCATATACCACACACACACACACACACACACACACACGCACGCACGCACACACACACACACGCACACACACACACACCACACTTAGCACAATGGGCCACCCCTCCCTGTCAATGAAAAAAAATGTCGCTACGCCTCCCCGCCCCCATTCTTAGCCACTAGTCTGCGGTCATCAAGGCATTCACTGACCAGTTGTTATACACAAAATGTTTGGCAAATGATTTCTGGAGGGCTTTTGTCAACAATTGTGAACAAAATTAACAACATGATTGTAAATTGTTCATTTTTTGTGGAGTTGGAAAAGAAGTCATCAAGATGACATATTTTGTATCTTTAGCTGTATATATTCTATAATAAGAAATGGAACAGATTTTAGTTACAAATATTATATATCATGGCAGGAGAGATCGAACAGATGTTTATCAATCTTTAAAATTGAAAGGTGCAAAAGATTACATTTATATTTATCATAGATTAAGAGGTACACAATAACTCTATGTATGTGTGGTGCCTAATACCTGCATAAATGCGTGGTGCCTAATATCTGCATAAATGCGTGGTGCCTAATATCTGCATAAATGCGTGGTGCCTAATATCTGCATAAATGCGTGGTGCCTAATACCTGCATAAATGCCTTGTGCCTAATACCTGCATAAATTCCTTGTGCCTAATATCTGCATACCCCCACCCCCACCCCCAGTAACCAGACGTATTTGAAGTCTATGACGACTGCACAAGTAAAGACCAGAAGCTAATGTTAGACTTGCTCCAAAATCTGGGGTGTCCACCTGACCTACGGTTCCCCACCTGGCCCTATGGTCCCCCACCTAGCCCTACGGTTCCCCACCTAGCCCTACGGTCCCCTACCTAGCCCTACGGTCCCCCACCTGGCCCTAAGTTATAGAACGAAGGCGTCGTATTGACCTAATAGGGGAGCCGGGTCATAAAAAAAACCCAGACCTGTGCTTTATGACTGGCCTGGGATTCGTCCAGCATCTAAACAACCGAACGTTTTTCTTTCCTGTTCTTCCTCGTCTTGTGTCGTGGAAGATCAGATGAAAGAATTTATGACCATACACAAATTTCATTTCATCGTGTTCCGTGTCGAGGTTTTCAAAAACATGGAATTATTGGGTTCGTTTCTACTTCCACTTTCGTTACCTTACTTTTTCACGAGACAAATCTGCGTATGGTATGGCAATCTAATATTGTCCACAATGAGCAGCTTATTAGAGGAAGTGTTTTGTGTCGGTCCTCCTTAATGATTTTTTGTTTTTGTTTGTTTGTTTGTTTGTTTGTTTGTTTGTTTGTTTGTTTGTTGTATTTGGTGTTTGTTTTTATTGTTTCTTGCCATTGATGGTTTTTTTGTGTTTTTTTTTTTGTTGTTGTTGTTGTTGTTTTGTTGTTGTTGTTTTGTTGTTGTTGTTGGTATCTGCTGCGTTTAGATCTCTTCAAATTCAATGATAATAAAATAATAATATGTTCTGTAAAAGTAAAACTGATGTCAGCACAAAATGAGTTCTAGTCAAGACCTACGTCTTAAGTGTATGTGTATAGTCACATTAATGCTAAACGGAGTGAGTAACTCGGGTTAAATTTTTATATGAATGTGTACGTCACCTTAATGTTACACTGGGTATATTACAGGAAATAAGTTTGTGTGTGTCACCTTGATGTATGTAACGCGGGGTATGACATGGCGTCAACGCTGCTCATATTTACACAAGATCTCAGCAAACAAGGGACGTCACTCAATCAGATTTAGAAAACAACCCATGTTCAAGATCCAATGCCAGGCCCAATGGTCTCCCTTTAAAAGCAACCATTTCAAGCCAGTGGTTACTTGTTGCAGGGGGATAACTCACCTCATCAACTTGTCGATTGTTGGAGGCTCAAGGATTGGCTGTAATCTCCTAACTTTACAGTACAGTTAGTTGTTGAAGTTAGGCTCGCGAGCCACTGTTTGTCTTAGTGTAGAGTGTTTAGACCGTAGACCTATCTACTTTGTGTACACGTTACCTACTTTGTGTACAAATCATTTACTTTTAGTACACGCTATCTACTTTGTGTACAAGTTACCTACTTTGTGTACACGTTACCTACTTTGTGTACAAGTTACCTACTTTGTGTACACGTTATCTACGTTGTGTACAAGTTACCTAATTTGTGTACAAGTTACCTACTTTGTGTACAAGTTACCTACTTTGTGTACAAGTTACCTACTTTGTGTACAAGTTATCTACTTTGTGTACAAATTATATACTTTGTGTACAAGTTACCTACTTTATGTACATCCTATTAACTTTGCCTGCACTGCTTACTGCTTACACGTTATCTACTTTGTGAACAATTTATCTTCTTTGCGTACAATTTATATACTTTGTGTACGCGTTTGTGGTGCATTTTCTCCGGTTCATTTTAGTTGTGCTTAGAAACAAGTGTGTGAACTGCAAGAAGTTTGTGTACACTGTGTGTTTGTACGTGTGTACATGAGTCGTTAGTTGACATGTATTCACACAAATGCCAAGTTGGGCGGCTGGTTGAATGATGTGAAACATACAATGAATGATGTTAAACAGACATTGTGTGATGTTAAATACACATTGAATGTTAAACACACATTGAAAAATGTTAAACATGCAATGAATGATGTTAAACACACATCGTGTGATGTTAAATACACAATGAATGATTTTAAACACACAATGAATGATGTTAAACACATATTGAATGATGTTAAACACACATTGAATGATGTTAAACACACATTGAATGATGTTAAACACACATTGAAATTCATTGAATGATGTTAAATACACAATGAATGATGTTAAACACACATTGAATGATGTTAAACTCACAATAAATGACGTTAAACACACATTAAATGATGTTAAACACACTATAAATGATGTCAAACACACATTGAATGATGTAAACCCACGCATTGATTACAAACAAGGAATAATATCACGACTACTGGACTACACACGATCTCACGTCGCCGTTTTTGTTTTCCTTTTCATGATAACCGTTTTTATCCTTCACAAGAATTCTTTATGTTCTTGTCAAAGGCTTTAAACAGCCTTCAAAGAGCAAATACAAACCCTTTGCTTTGCAATCACAAATTGAAATAAGGATTCTGTACAAATAAAGGAACACGAAAAAAACGGCCATTAACCACAAATGTTGGGAGTAGATTTTTAAAACATAATACAATAAATTGACGACCGCTCGGGATGTTGGGTTAGTTAAAATTCTACCTTTGAAAAAAAATGCTGAAAGGGAAAAAAAAAACGTACAAGTTGCCTATTTGTTGTCTCTTTCATCACTGGAAACATAGGGCCACAGCTGCAAGCGTAATTACAGGCACGCTGGGCTACGGGAGCGGTTCTAAAACCAGAAGGGTCAGTATATTTTACAGTCTTTAACGGGTATGGGGATATAAGTTAAAAAAAAGAAATTGAGCCACTTCTAAATACTAATTTTTATTTTGGCTCCAGAGTTGTTTTTGGTTAGAAATGGAAATGAGTTTGAATCTAATCCCGTGTTTGTTAACACGGCCAGATAGTCTCTGACCCACTGGTCTAGACGCGGAGAAGTTTGCCCGTCCCTCTGTGTGCCCGCCAGCCTTGTGAAGAAAGTGATGCTGCTTTTCAAAGCCTTTCACATTTGATTGCCCTCTTAAGCCGGCAAAAACAGTCTCTGTTGAATTCATTGACTTGCAGATTGGAATTAAAGGGGGAGCGGGGGTTAGATCCCTTTAAAAAAAAAAAGTATGAGTAGTTTTACCTTTGCTGGCTTTAACCACGTGAGGTACAAGGAAATGTGGGAGAGTTCTATCAAGTCTGATAACTCTTTCCCGAAAAAACTTTTTGTGAGTTGTAAGTGAGCTATATCTTTCTCTTTCACTCACTCTCTCTCTCTCTCTCACTCTCTGTATAGCTCTCTGACACACATTTACAAATATACAATTACTGCTTTACTCTCTCTCTCGAATATATACACACGCACACACACACACACATACACACACACACACACATATATATATATACATATATATTAGGACCGTTAATTTTAACTTAATCGTTAACTTTTGAAAATTAATAATGAACGTTTCTAGTTGAAAATATAGCCAACCGAGCTGAACAATCATTCACATGGAACTGAGGTAACTGAAACTGGTATGCACAAAACGATGTTGTCAGGGAATGACATTATCGGATATCGGTATTCAGTAAGTTTCCACCATTGCAGAGGGTTAATGGATTCAGGAACTTTCATTCCCATTTTTTAACGCAGTAATTCATTAGAAGAGCTGTCGTCATTTTCTGTCTGTGAGTCAGACTCCATTACTGCCATATTTAATACCATTTTCATTTGGTTTGATTAGTAGGCTAAGTGTTAGAACCATGGTAGGCAAACTTTATCAACATTTCGAACATTCTTGTCAGTAAATAGTTTAAAGGCAAAATGTTCGTGTAATCGCCAGGAAATTTCTTATTTATCGGCCGCTTTTTTATTAATATTATTTTTTTAAAACTTTTAATAATTTTTATGTAATGGGTCGATTAATCATTAAAAATAATTTCATCGTTAATTTTTTTAACGATCAATCGAGAAATTAATCAATCGTTAATTTCCGCAGCCCCTTACATATCCCACATCTCTTCGCGTGCTGGAGTTTTCGTCTGCCTCTACTTATGTAGCTGTATAGTGACCCTGTATGTTTACTGCACCTGCTCTTGTCCGGTGCCTTGCCTTTAGCACTGATATGAACGCCTCATCTGTTGTTGGACATAAAACTATTGTGCGGCAATGTTTCAATCTAACATAAAACTATTGTGCGGCAATGTTTCCATGTAGCATAAAACTATTGTGCGGCAATGTTTCAATGTAACATAAAACTATTGTGCGGCAATGTTTCAATGTAAAAAATAAATAAATAAAATATTTAAAAACTCTAACAGAGTTGGTTTCAGTTGAAGCAGCATGTAAAAAAAAAAAAAAATCAGGTTTTATGATTTTTGTGAGCAAGGTAAAAATTTGACTTTAAAAATGTATGTCTTTGCATGCAATCCAACCAGGGTTGCCAACCGTCCGTAAATTTACTGACCGTCCGTCAAGATTTTTCGTAAAATTCCGGAAAAAAAGTTAAGACGTCCCTAAAAAAATTGACAAAACGTGGAATCTCAAAGTTTAAAAAATCAGACAAATCATGTTTGTGATATTTTTTTCTTGATAAAATTTTTAATTTTTAAATTGCAGTTTTAGTGGCATCCCGCGCTCTATTAATAAACTGTAAGAGCTTTCTTGACAGCTGGAAAGTACAAAATTTAAATCACGCGATAAATTATTCATTGGTTATCAAATTCAACTACATCTGTAAAAAGTAGATGAACAATCGACTGTTGAAAAGTTTATGTTGCTGTTCGTGCATTTTATACCAATGCAGTCGGTGCAATCAAGAAAAGAATGCCTATTAGCAATAGAGTGCTGAAGCTCATGTCAGTACTAAAACCCACTAACAGAGTATCGGTGGAACAGTCGGAAATTTTAGAACTTGTCCAGCTTTTTGAATTTTTTTTGTTGTCTCCAGCAGATTTTGATTGTTTTGATTGTTAAGAGGCCGAGTTTATTGATTACCAACTTGTGGATTTGAGCATGTCAAGGCCGACTGAGGTTATGGTGCTTTCTGGCATCGAACTGGACAAATGACTAGAAATTTCGAAAACAAAGAGTACAAATTTCCGCTACTTTCGAAGTTTGCACCAACAATGCTGGCGCTTGCTAGCGAATTAGCAAAAGTAGAACGCGTTTTTTTTTTCTGCTGTTAGTTCATTGAAAACCAACTTGACAAACAAATTGTCTACTACAATGTTGGAAAGTTTACTGACTGTGAGAAATGGACGGGAAAAATTACTCCCACAATGATCGACAGTGTAAATGTTTCGATGTATGATCATAAGCAGGAAGAATTAAATACTGTCAATGATGACGAATGTCATACAATAGACTAACGTTATAGAGTATGAGCATGGTAATAGAGGATACTTTAAATTTTTAGCTACAATGCTTGGATTATGCTTCATATTCGTTCGTTTTAAGGTCAACATTTTATGTTAAATGTGTCCGTAAAGGTTCGTTTTTGTTCGTAAATTTTGTTGAGAGTTCTTAACTTTGTCAGTAAATATTATTTTATTGAGATGGCAACCCTGAATCCAACCACGACTGCAATAGAATCATACGATTGACCAGTGCAGCTCTAAGCTTACTAAAAATTCTGTCAGAAATCGCGCAGTATTTTCATTTTTCGTTTCAATTAAATCTTTGAAAAGTTTTAGATCTACTACTTCTATTTTATGAATCGTCAAACTTTACATATCGCACAACTTGGCTTTAAAAAATGATGTGAAATACGTATATCTAGAGTGCTATCGAATGTTGTGGAATAATAATTGATCTTTTATACATTACTTAACATTTTGTTGGTGAACTGCATCTCCTAAAATTGTAATGAGCCCATTTGGAATTGGAGTTGACAATAAGTTTTTAAATGCTTTGTCCCATTTTTACTTTTACGTAATTTTCTTGGAGCACTGAACATTGCAAGCAGTTGGATCCGTTCTATAGTATTGCCTTTATATATTTGCATTCGTAGTGACTTTACTGTCACTACCGGGAGTTTTTGCCAGAAATATAATAATAATAATAATAAAACATTGTAACAATAACCTATAACTCATATATTGTTTGTAATACATATAGTAAGTCTTTGTTACATATATGGTATGTTACTAGTTACACTTATCACGTTAAGTATTTGTTACACACATATCAATTATGTATGAAACACTTAGTGTTGAGTGTTTGGGACATACTCGTCGTGTTTGTTACAAATACCATATGAAGTGTTTGTTACAAATACCATATGAAGTGTTTGTTACATACCATATCATATTTGTTACACATATATAAAGTGTCCCGTCTGGTACACAATCTATATACATAATTCTCATCATGGTCCAACCATGCCGGACACCAAGCAAGTAGCAAGCTGTCTGACCCCATCGACCAATCAGATTGCAAGAAACGGTAGTGCACAGCGTGGGGGGGGGGTCATCGAGTCCAACAACTCGTTGAATTAAGGTCAATTACTATGACTATGTTCTCTCAGAATAACAAAATGGCATGTATTTCGTAGTGTAGTGGTTATTACATTCGCCTAACACGCGGAAGGTCGTAGCTTCAATCCCCAGCTAAGACATTACTTTTTTAATTTTTAAAAATGGTTGTGTTTAGTGTCCGTTCATTTTCCACTTTCTTTTCGAACATGATTTGGCAACAAGACTGTTCATTCACGTTGTTCTGATTTCTTCGTGATGTAGTTTTTGTCTATTCTCCCCCCCCCCCAACCCGTTAATTTCTTTGCACTATTTATGAGCAAGTCTGCGGCGTATGCTACGCCGCGGGCCGCATCTAGTACTTTTATATTCTCTCCCCTTTATTCTCCCTTCTGTCGAACTGGAGGCAAAATTCTCTTTGAATTTCAACGTCGCCGTCTGCTGTTTTGGACTGGACCCCCTACCCCCACCCCATTCCCTATTTGGTACGGTCAAGGATAATCTTCCAATGACGTAACTTCACAGGTTAACATGAAGTTATAAGGCTTTGGGGCGTCGTTTGGGATCTACCCCCTCAGGTGCTCCCACCTCTTTCCCCCTTCCCATGACCCGCATTACGCCCCGAATGTTTGAAGACTGGCCAGGTTTTTTGTGAAGCGATGAAGGTTGTGTGAGACCTTTGACAGTTAGCACGTGTTACTCATCGCTTGCTTAATGTTCCCGGCCGTCCAGGAGACCAGAGCTTTGATGTATACATTAGATGCCGAGGAAATTTCTCAGATTTCGCGCCATTAAAAACTAAGTACGGGTCCCTTTCTTCCTGGGATTTGTGTTGTGTATGTTGTTTTTTATATTTAATGGCGTTAATTTTTTTAACGTTCTTTTCGGACGGCGTTTATTATGCATGGATATGTCATTATAGTCGGAGTACGGGGTGAAGCCGAAATGGCCCAAACAGGTTTGATCACGGGGGGATAATCCCAGACCCGTGAAGCCAGGCTTAAGCCCCAGACACGCGGGGGCCTCGCCGTCCTTTCGTCTACAGACGTCTCATTTTTAATGGTTGGGGTGGGGGCTGCTAACAAAGATCGCCTTCTCGCTTCTGGAACGGTGCGGAAATCAAATACATTCAAATTATAGATTACTTCGTTCATCAAAGCGTGGCAGATGGTTCTCACGTTAGTGTGCGCGAGGGAATGCAAAGATAGAACGTGTGTTTAGTGGCCAGGATTGAGATTCATAACTTAGATTGGTGACAGTTGGATGCGGAAAGGAAATCCGTTTGTTAACGACAAGTCCAGACTAGATGTTTAAGTTGGACCGTAATTTGAGGATTACTTTAGTTGTTTGTAAGGGGAACACACAAATCTCAATGATCTCTTGACAGTTATTTGAATTTAGGTTCACAAATATAAGAATTAAAAAAAAAAAACATTCATATTCATATTCAAAAAAAAAACATTAAAAAAATTATAACAATAAAAGATTACTTGACTGCTGCCTAAGCAACCACGACCTACGTTGGTCTAAGAGGTTTGAGCCGTACCATTGTCTATGGTCAAATTTTTGGTAAAATCGGCCGGGGCATAAAACAGCCTCGAATATGGACATTTATAGGGCGCTTGAAAATGCACCAGTCAGTGGCTTTAAATGTTGAGCTAAAATTACGATGCAAAGTGATTTTAAAATATTTTTTGTAGCGATAATGTTCCTAACAGTGTAGCTATGATGCCTTCACAGAATAGCTAAGATGCCCTCGCAGTATATCAATGATGCCCTCGCAGTATATCAATGATGCCCTCGCAGTATATCAATGATGCCCTCGCAGTATATCAATGATGTCCTCGCAGTATATCAATGACGCCCTCGCAGTATATCAATGATGCCCTCGCAGTATATCAATGATGCCCTCGCAGTATATCAATGATGCCCTCGCAGTATATCAATGATGTTGTTGTTGAGCCTTCTCGTCCATGAGGGACATCTACCGATCATCGCCGGCGTCTGCACTTCCTCCTAGGACATAGGCCACCTACAAGAGCTCTCCAGGCATCTCTATCCTGGGCCATTTTCTCCAGGATCTTCCATTCATGGCCAATCCTCTCGATGTCTGCCTCCAATTCTCGGCGCCAGGTGTTTCTTGGGCGGCCTCTTTTCCGTTTACCCTGTGGGTTCCATTTCAGGGCTTGCCTTGTTGTATTAGAAGCAGGTTTCCTTAGTGTGTGACCGATCCACCTCCACCGCTTTTGAAGAATCTCTTCCTCAATGGGCTTCTGTTTAGTCCGCTGCCACAGTTCCTGGTTGCTGATTTTATATCAATGATGCCCTCGCAGTATATCAATGATGCCCTCGCAGTATATCAATGATGCCCTCGCAGTATATCAATCATGCCCTCGCAATATATCAATGATGCCCTCGCAGTATATCAATCATGCCCTCGCAATATATCAATGATGCCCTCGCAGTATATCAATGATGTCCTCGCAGTTTATCAATGATGCCCTCGCAGTATATCAATGATGCCCTCGCAGTATATCAATGATGCCCTCGCAGAATATCAATGATGCCCTCAAAGTATATCAACGATGCCCTCACAGTATATCAATGATGCCCTCGCAGTATATCAATGATGCCCTCACAGTATATCAATAAATGATCCCCTCGCAGTATATCAATGATGCCCTCGCAGTATATCAATGATGCCATCGCAGTATATCAATGATGCCCTCGCAGTATATCAATGATGCCCTCACAGTATATCAAGCAATGATGCCCTCGCAGTATATCAATGATGCCCTCGCAGTATATCAATGATGCCCTCGCAGTATATCAATGATGCCCTCGCAGTATATCAATGATGCCATCGCAGTATATCAATGATGCCCTCGCAGTATATCAATGATGTCCTCACAGTATATCAATCAATGATGCCCTCGCAGTATATCAATGATGCCCTCGCAGTATATCAATGATGCCCTCGCAGTATATCAATGTTGTCCTCGCAGTAGCAGTATATCAATGATGTCCTCACAGTATATCAATGATGCCCTCGCAGTATATCAATGATGCCCTCGCAGTAAATCAATGATGCCCTCGCAGTATATCAATGATGCCCTCGCAGTATATCAATGATGTCTTCGCAGTATATCAATGAAGCCCTCGCAGTATATCAATCATGCCCTCGCAGTATATCAATGATGCCCTCGCAGTATATCAATGATGCCCTCGCAGTATATCAATCATGCCCTCGCAGTATATCAATGATGCCCTCGCAGTATATCAATTATGCCCTCGCAGTATATCAATGATGCCCTCGCAGTATATCAATCAAGCCCTCGCAGTATATCAATGATGCCCTCGCAGTATATCAATGATGCCCTCGCAGTATATCAATGATGCCCTCGCAGTATATCAATCATGCCCTCGCAGTATATCAATCATGCCCTCGCAGTATATCAATCATGCCCCCGCACTTCCTGAGCCCCTGATCCTGTACTTTCTATCCCGCGTCCATAAAAGTATGTTTTATCTTGTGGTTGTCTTCAGCAAGGTAGCCCTCAACATGACCGTACCTCTTTTTTTATACCATTGGGTGACCCGTCAAAACGGCCCCGGACAAAACGGTCTCGACAAATTGGGCCTTGTATAATGGAACCAGTCAAAATGGCCACCGACAAAATAAGTTCTTTATTTTAAATTTATATATTTTTGAAATTTTTAATTAATTAATTTGCATTTTAAGTCAAATTTTAAAATTATTTCTTGTGATGTTATAATATTATTTCTTGGTATCATATCAAGTGAACGCTATTAAATTCATTCTTGTGATGTCATTATTAATGTTTCTTGTGAGCTAAAGCTGACACTGAGACTGAGTCCGTGGGTAAAATACGAATATAATATTTGATTGTGCTATTTATTATTAGCTCATCTATTAGTCCAAGGTCGTTTTGTCATGGGCTATTACTATTTTGTCCGGGGCCGTCTTGTCGGTGAACCGTACCATTGTGCCCCCCCCCCTCATTATAGCCATACTTCTTGATGTACTGTTGTGCGTACCACATGACCGTATCTCTTGTACCGCTGTGCCGCCAACATAACCGTATCATTTGTTGTACCGGGTGTCGAGTTTCTTGACTCCATTTTATTGCCGCCCCTGAGTACACCCTCCCCCCTTGAATTTCCTTTGTTGTTTCCCGTCGAGCCCTTAGTTGAAGGTTGGTCCGGTTACCTTGACCTTTATCTTATAAATATCCTCAACGGGCTGCTTCTAGTTTTTGGTACTCTGGGGCTGCGTCTAGTTTTTGGCACTGTGGAGCTGCTTCTAGTTTTTGGTACTCTGGGGCTGCGTCTAGTTTTTGGTACTGTGGGGCTGTGTCTAGTTTTTGGTACTGTGGAGCTGCGTCTAGTTTTTGGTACTGTGGGGCTGTGTCTAGTTTTTGGTACTGTGGGGGTACGTCTAGTTTTTGGTACTGTGGGGCTGCGTCTAGTTTTTGGTACTGTGGGGCTGCGTCTAGTTTTTGGTACTGTAGGGCTGCGTCTAGTTTTTGGTACTGTGGGGCTGCGTCTAGTTTTTGGTATTGTGGGGCTGCGTCTAGTTTTTGGTACTGTGGGGATGCGTCTAGTTTTACGTTCTGTTGGTACTGTGGGGCTGCGTCTAGTTTTTGGTACTGTAGGGCTGCGTCTAGTTTTTGGTACTGTTGGTACTGTGAGGCTGCGTCTAGTTTTTGGTACTGTAGGGCTGCGTCTAGTTTTTGGTACTGTAGGGCTGCGTCTAGTTTTTGGTACTGTTGGTACTGTGGGGCTGCGTCTAGTTTTTGGTACTGTAGGGCTGCGTCTAGTTTTTGGTACTGTTGGTACTGTGAGGCTGCGTCTAGTTTTTGATGCCGTGGGCCTGCGTCTAGTTTTTGGTACTGTAGGGCTGCGTCTAGTTTTTGGTACTGTTGGTACTGTGAGGCTGCGTCTAGTTTTTGATACCGTGGCCTACGACAACTGGATCATGACGCCTGGATGTGCCATGTTTTAGTTATTCAGAGTCATTCAAGGTTTAAAATTTTGATTTTAACAAATGACTACTCACGAAACCAACATTTTAAAAACTTTCTTCGTATTTACGCGCTTTTTATCTTTGTATGTAATTCACCTGAGCAAGCACGAGACCAGAGCATGAAGAATGACCCTCGTTAGTGTCAGTCAATCACAGTTTATAGCTGTTGGCAAGGTTGGTTGGTGAAGGGTAGTGGCAGGTATCAAACAGCAGTGCACATGTCTCAAGACCAACAATGCGTCGGCTGCCGCCCCCCGATGTTCACTCGCGCTGTTCAGATGTCTTCATGCTGTAGATTATGTTCGTTCTTTCGTTGCATTATCTACGAGCAATTCTGCGGTGTATGCTACACCGCGGGTCGTATCTAGTTTTACACATTTTTCCTTCACGATCATTTTTTACAATGGTTAAAATACAACCGTGTCATCTTATTTAGTGGGGTAGTGACACCATGAGTTATAGCACCGAGTGACACCATGAGGTTACCGCACTGAGTGACACCATGAGTTATAGCACCGAGTGACACCATGAGGTTACCGCACTGAGTGACACCATGAGGTTACCGCACTGAGTGACACCATGAGGTTACCGCACTGAGTGACACCATGAATTATAGCACCGAGTGACACCATGAGGTTACCGCAGTGAGTGACACCATGAGGTTACCGCACTGAGTGACACCATGAGGTTACCGCAGTGAGTGACACCATGAGGTTACCGCACTGAGTGACACCATGAGGTTACCGCACTTTGTGACACCATGAGGTTACCGCACTGAGTGACACCATGAGTTATAGCACTGAGTGACACCATGAGGTTACCGCACTGAGTGACACCATGAGTTATAGCACCGAGTGACACCATGAGGTTACCACACTGAGTGACACCATGAAGTTACCGCACTGGGCGACACCAATCAAAGCTGTGCCACTGACTGAGTGACACCAACCTAAGCTACGCCACTGACTGAGTGACACCAACCCAAGCTACGTCATGACTGAGTGACGCCAACCCAAGCTATGTCATGACTGAGTGACGCCAATCAAAGCTACGTCATGACTGAGTGACACCAATCAAAGCTACGCCACTGACTGAGTGACACCAACCCAAGCTACGCCACTGACTGAGTGACACCAACCCAAGCTACGTCATGACTGAGTGACATCAATCAAATCTACGCCACTGACTGGGTGACACCAATCAAAGCTACGCCACTGACTGGATGACACCAATCAAAGCTACGCCACTGACTGGGTGACACCAAACCAAGCTATTACATCATGACTGAGTGACACCAATCAAATACGCCACTGACTGACACCAATCAAAGCTACGCCACTGACTGACACCAATCAAAGCTACGCCATTGACTGGGTGACACCAATCAAAGCTACGCCACTGACTGAGTGACACCAACCCAAGCTACGCCAATGGACTCTTACCATTTCCATAAAATGGTTGTGCAGTTCTCTATTCCACTGTTGAAATCAAGACGTCATTTAAGTCACTCTGGATTCAGCAATACTTCTTTGGACGAAATTTTGTCCTTACTTTCTTGCATTGGATGTCTGTCGTTGTATTTCCTTCCCTGAACGTATCTTTGAGTTGAGAATAACACTGTAGATCAGTCTATGACTTTCACTTTGAATGAGAAGGTGCTTCAGCAAAGATCTGAGGGGGGGGGGTGTCCATGAGTCTTCAAACTGATCTTTGTCTTTGGATGTTGTTTACACAAGCTATTTTGTCCTGCCAGGTTTCTTATGTGGTAAGAGAAAGAAGACAGGACGTAGTGGGAATATTTGTGAGGAGTGAGTAAAATATTTTTTTAAAAAATGCGACTTTTTTTACTCACTCCTCACCAATATTCCCACTACGAGTCGCATTTTTAAAAAAAAAATATTTTACTTACTCCTCACCAATATTTCCACCACGACCTGTCTTCTTCCTCTTTGCCGATGCCAGTTCTCCATTTAGGAGGTCCTTGGGGATACGACCATGGCTCATGCTTTTTACATGCCCTAGCCGTCTTAACGTCTTTCACTAAGGTCTGAAAATGTTGCGAAGGTCTGAGACATTAGAGCATGTTGAAAATTGCTTTTGATCTGGATAGCAGGAAAACATTTTAAAATTCGTCTAAGTTCTTTTTACTATGATATGTATTTTAGTATTAAATTAAATGGAAAAGACAAGGTAAAGGTTAGCCTGACAGGACGTAAAAATACAGCGAACGTTTCGGCAAAGAGCCTTTTTCAACGGACAAACAATACACAAATAAAACGAATATAAAAAATAAAAATTAGAAACTTAGCTGCGGTGAAATCCAAAGAATCGAAGATCGCATCATTTTAGCATTAAGAAGTATTTAGATTATTTGATACAACCGCGTCAATAAATGTATGATATGTAAATAACAATATGATTTTTTTTACCATGGGAACGAATTAATAATTTCCTGTCTATTTCTTATAGAGAAAAATCGTTTTATTTACGTCTAAATTAGGAAACGTCTAAGGGTCTGGAATGAATTAAGAAAGTAAACCGAGGTACCACTGTATATGTACATATATAATATGTATGTATGTAGGTGTGTAGATTAAATTCCTAAGTCCTATCAAAAGATGAGATGATTAAATGAATAAAAGGTCAAGGTCGCAGTGGTTATTCGGAAATTTTTCCCTATTAAGGGCCGTCAATAAAGTACGTCACGCTCTAGAGCGGGTAAGGGGGTGTAAGAAAGTGTGACAGTTTGTGACAAGGGGAGGGAATGTCCGGCCATGTGTGACGTTACGGTGTTTTATGTGAAATTTTAATTATTTTGTTAATTAAAAATATATTTTTGGTACGAAAGTGTGACGTACTTTAGGGGGGGGGGGGTCCGAGATTTGTGACAGTTTGTGACAGCACCGAGTGACACCATGGGNATTTTTAGCGCATTTTCGAGAAGTCGAATGCGCTATTGCACCCGTTTTGTCCGTCTGTCCGTCTGTCATCACCCTAGATCTCAGCAACCATAAGTCCTAGACCCATGATGTATATATGTTTTTTGTATGTCCTGACCTGCCATTTGTGCATCAACACTCAGTTACTCGATCCGTTAAAAAAACCCGTTAAAACTACCAAAAAACATTGCGAATCGAGAGATAACACTGGCGCAGGCAACGGCCGCCATTGCCGGAAGTCGAATACATCGTTTTTCAAGCATTGAAGAGTTTTTACTTTCTGTTTTTTTGTTGTTGACGTCATTAGAATATGTGTAAAAGTTTAGAGAGTTTTACGTCATCATTTGTGGTGACTTCAATCAAGATCTTAGCGGCCCAGGGGCAGAAATTGAAAACTTTTTCGAAACAAACTTCAACATTCAACTACTTTCAACAAGATTGGCAACCACGATCTATCAAACAACAATTGACGGAGTATTTGGGCGATTAGCTGATTACAATTTAGAATGTTTCATTTATGAGTCCTATTTCAGTGACCACAAACCACTTGTAGTTAGATTAAAGAGAAAATAAAAAAAAATTTAAATGTAAAGAAATGACTTTTAAATAAAAAAATTTCAAGTATATTCATTACACAAGAAAATTCATAAAAATTTGTCTAAAATCTAAACACAATTACTGATAACTACATAATGCTGATATCTAACATAAGTACTGATACATAATACGAAAATGCGCTAACACGTCCTGAGTCCAAAAAGGGACCAGGCTTAACATGATTTTTTTACACGTACAGCTCTTACTTTTTGAAGTGTCGGTACTCGACTACCAATAGCAGGTACTACTGTAAAATAAAACAAACACTTAAAAGCTTCTGATGTAATTTTTTTAAAAAGACAAATGTGCATCAAGCTCCTGTGGTCTCATGGTTGTGTGTATGATTTTACTACTACTGCTATCTGATATGGGATTCCATTTTCAGATGAGAATTTATTACCCCCCCCCCCCGCATTTGCTTTTGCAATCACTTTAAATGATCCATAACTTTATAATTATGAGATTAGGGTTTAAGGGTATGCTCAATAAATTGCTCAACTAGAAAGTTATTATCAGCCCTCCAAATATGCTCCATTCAACATTCACTTAGGCATGGGGCTGTCCATAAATGACGTCACGCAATTTTGGCCGATTTTTACCCCACCCCCCTCGTCACACTTCGTCACAAAGAATTAGACCCCCCCCCCTTTTTTTTTCCCAATATTATGTAACAAAGCTTTGAGTCCCCTTTCTCCCAAAAAGCCGTATTTTCTTATTGAAAACAAGCATTCAAATATCTTTTTGTGACATTTAAATATGTATTTAGTACTAGTCAGTAAGCCTGGAATCTATATTTAATATCGTAACTAGGAATGTACCGGATTCAATTTTTTAAAATCCACCCGGAGCCGGATTCGGACAGATTTATGTAGTGAAATCCGGTCGAAGCCGACGTCGGTCAGATTTGTAAAATTGGCCGGATTCCAGATTTGCCGTAGCCAAAATCTGATTTATTCCTGATCATAACTAGGGCTGTTTATATTGTTGAAAAAAGCTGCGCAGGTAAATCGCCCAAAACGCCGCATAATTTTCGTGGTCATGGCGGCTATGGAATGCAACTTAGCCACCATCCGTGCCCCTCATTTCACACAGTAACTAACAGCATGCTTCCAAAAAACATACTAAAGTGCTCTACAAACTTTTATTCCTGCTGTTAATGCATTCACCATACTCATAACTAAAACTACAGTAAACTGGTTATTCAAACAAAATAACAATGACGTAAAGTTCAGTCAGGTCTTAGGGCCCAGCAGCTTCAATGTTAATGACGGTGGTCAATGTTTCCTCTAAGGTTATTGTGCAGCTGCAGAGTAAAATAAAAAGTCGTGAGCATAGTTGCACAGGATCCATTTTTTGTGCAATACACACAATTTGCTGCACGGTTTTTCTAAGCCTCTGCGCGGCGTCGGCCAGAGAACAGCAGATTAAAGGGAACACTGGTGGCGGTAGTAATTTTTTAATTGATAAACTGTACATACTGACAACTATGTACGTCTTATCACTTTTTTCTGCTAGGCCTACACAAGAAACACAAGGAAATGGGCACGAGTCTGTAATTTGTTCAGCAGCTGCGTCAACACCTGTGGGCGGGTGGTAACTATTATTATATCACCAACCATTTAGAAACCAAAACCTTTAACTTAAAAAAAAAAATAATTAAATCAAGCCAAATTTATTTTAAAAAAACAACAACAAACAAACAAACAAACTTTCAAATATTTTTGTTATTACATTAAATATCTTTGAACAACTAAAATATACTTTTTAAAACATTTGGATAAGGTAATTTTTTAAAACTTTGATCGCGATAAGAGTGGAAAAGGGGATGAAAAGGTGGGGGGGTGGGCGTAGATTAAAAAACAAACAAAAAAACAACCAACATTGGCTGGTCTCAACTGATAACTACCGTGTATACTCCTTCTATAGCTCGTGCGTTCATAAGCCAACCCGACTCTTGTGTAACCCGCTTGTAAGCCAACCCGACTCTTTTGTAACCCGCTTGTAAGCCAACCCGACTCTTTTGTAACCCGCTTGTAAGCCGACCCCAAAAATAATAGGAAAGTGTAAACAAAATGGTACACTTTTTCAAAACTACAAACTAAATTCGGCCATAATGATTGTTTACTTTATATTACCTATTTTTGTCTTCGGGCTCTTTGTTATGCAAGAGTTTCCGAGCAACCATTTTTTAAAAGTTCAATTTTGGGTGAGTGTAAAAAGTGGCGGAAGCGCGTACATTAAAATTCGTTGTTGAAAATAAAATTTGTGAAACAATTTATTAATAAAAACATGCACAAAAATTAATAAAATGAGTAAATAAGGTAAATATTGTAGAATGTAGAAAATGATCTTGATGATCTATAAAGCAACACCGATATTCAATGTACATGCAGAAATCACCCATGGACGTCGCTAGGAATTTTTAAAAATTAACTGCCGATGCCATACAGGTTCAATTTTTAATTAAATTTCAGTTAAGTATAAAATAAGGGCCGTAAAAAGTCTTAGAAATTAATAAGACTAACAAATTAGCGCTGTAATAGCTAAAATACAAAAATGCATTTATTAAATTAAAAATGTAAGTTTTCACATGTAAAGCACATATCACAAAAGCTCTCATGAAGATGCAAACAATTTTTTTTTGGCATTATTGAAAGCAAACGCAGTTTGACTCATCATTAGAAGACGAATTCAAGAAAATCACAACAAGCTGGGTCCTATCATTTCTACAATCCTATGTTGCAGCATGCATGATTTAAATAGCACTTCGCTGAAAAGAACCAAATTCTGTTAAATTTTATAACCTGGACATAAATATAAAAGCTTGCATGTTTTTGCTGAAAATGTGACAGAAAATTTATTTAGAACAATCAGTAATGTAATCAGTTATGCCCCGCCCCACCACAATCTTTCCTCCTAGATTTTGTCCAAAAATGGTCGGCTTTAAATGAATATATACGGTAAATAATGTCGGCGTATTTCAAGGACTCGTTAACTATCTTCCTGTCATTGATTCATACCTTTTTGTGTTCTTTTAAAAGTTTTGTTTCATGTTCAGAGGGAAAAGATGTATTAAAATAACGTGTAGTTTGTCAGAACTTTGACAGATAACACGAGTGAGGCCCTTGAAGACGTCATTGAATAAATTGCAAGCAAAGATTTACGGTAGTTAAGTGGAAATTTTATTTAAAGATGCGCATTTTTTGTTGATGTGACGTCACATTTCTTTATCCCCCTTCCCCCCATCGTCACAAATGCTTGACCCACCTCCCCCCAAGGCGCGTGACGTCATTTATGGACGGCCACCATAGGGCGTATACCTCTATATATGTTACTACTAGTGCTTTACAAACATGACCTGTTACTAGTACACAAACTGTAAGATGGACATGACGGCTGGATGGCGAGGTCAACAGTACGCTCGCCCCACAAGCTGAGAAGCGTGGGATCGAGCCGCATTAAGAATGATGAATGACTATCGCTAAAAAAAAGTCATCCGCTGACCAGGAGAGGAGATGGGCGCCGCCAAGGTCTACCAAGCTCCAAGACAGTTCTAGAATGGAGACATTAGAACCCCTACGACCACAAGGTTATTTGACGCAAAAAAAACCTAGTATATTACATTACGTCAGAAGTGTCTCAAGATTATTTTACCTAAGGGGACGCCCATAAATGACTCCCCCTCCCCCTCGTCACGTGTTGTCACAAAAAACGTGACCCCCTCCAATATGACGTTACAACGCTTTGCGCCCCCCCCCCCTAAAGGCTGTTTTTTCTATTTGAAAAGGAGCATTTCAGATCACTTTTGTCATTTAAGTATGTATTTAGTGTGAGGTTGCACTCTAATATCATAACAGGTGTGAAGCAATGTCAAACCTCTGAAAATAAATATTGAAGTGGAACTTTTATTTAAAGTTTCGAGTTTCGATGTGACGTCACGTTTCTCAAACAACCCCCTCCCCTCGTCACACATCGTAAAAAATGTATTGACCCTCCTCGCCCTTGGTGTTTGATGTCATTTATGGACGGCACCTAATATCATAGGTTGACCAAGGATCAAGAAAGTGGCGTAGGTAGGGATTTTGGAGCTCTTAGGGGCTTGGCCTCTTTGGGGGACCCATCATTTTGACCGATGGCATAATATATAATATTTAAACTAAAAAATCTTTTCAGATACTCCTTTGGGGGCCCCCTTTAAGTGGGGGCTCGGGGGCTTTTCAAATTTGTACCCCCTCCCCCTTCCCTAGCTACGCCACTGGATCAATGCTATTACTATTATAAGCACTCCAGTACTATTACAACAACCAGCAAGCCATTCAGATATGGGCATTTTTTGAAAAAATTACTTTTTTGGCACAATGAAATTTTTAATTAAAAACACGTAAACAAAGAAGTTTTTTTTTACTATAAATCCTATACATACGAGACTTAACGTTAATGTTCATTATAGAACATTAAAGAATGTTCATTATAATACGCAGCGCAAGACAATACGAAAATACAAAATTTTTGTTATCTCTCCTAAAAAATGTTTAATGTAAAGGGCACCGAAGGGGAATACATTAAAAAAAAAAGTGATGTCAATATAATACGCCCCACGACACTCTATCTCAAAAATTAACATGGTACTTAGAGATAAATAAAAGAATCTAAAAATTCATTAATTTAATTACAGTACATTCGATCGATCTGAAATTTTGATACATCATTTTAATCATCGGCATGAGTCTGCCAGCAAAATTTCAAACGGGGATGTGGGTTAAAAATCGATCCAAAGTTTTTGCGGCACAAATTGCAACACTGAAGACACCACAAGTTAATGTAAAGCATCTTTTTAAAAGTTTTCCATAGACTTTTCTTCATGATAGTAATCAGTGACCATTAAAATACTATATTTATTTTTAAATAATAGGCCTAAACTACGTGTTTTTGTGTATGTTGTGTGTGTGTGTGTGCGTGCGTGCGCGTACGTGTGTGTGGTGTATTTTTGTAATAATTTTTTTTTATTAACAGTAACGGTCATTCATCGCATTTCAATGTTATGGATGTAACGCAGCATTAAAGTACACACAAAACTGAAAGACACATTTTCAAACGTATTTGCTGTGTTACGTCACAAAATTTAGGAGCCATGGAATTACCCGGACTTAACCGATTTCGCGAAATAATTATAAATTTAAAATAAGCGAAATTAGTCGATTAATTTAGTACTTTTAGTACTTTTTAAAAGTAAATCGAACAAAAATCAATACCAGCCCTAATTATTCTTTTAATTGCAATTATTCGATTAATTTAATATTTTTTAAAGTTAATCGAACACTAAAATCAATACCAGCCCTAATGATTATTATCTAATGGTTTTGTCAGATCATCTATATTCCATAAGGCCAATTTATTATGTGTCCCTTAATATAATTTTCATAAAGCCTTGATGATGTGTCTAAGTTATTAAATATTTGACTCTACGTCATGTGCTCTAGTAATTTGAAAGCTATACTAGTAAGTGAAATAGGTATATAATTGCAAAGATCTATTTTTCAAATCTCCCTTTTTAAAAAGCGGAGTGACGTTAGCTAGTTTCGAATCCTCGGGCACTATACCCTGGGCCCTAGAGGCTTGTAAAAATACTTTTAAGAACAGGAGACAGTTCATTATTAAGTGATTTTAGTTCTATCTGGTTAATTGCCTGGACCAGTAGCTTTATTTGTTTTTTTAGTTTGTTAAGAGTTTATTTATATCTCTATCGTCTTCAGTAATGTGACCCCTTAATTCTATCTTATTTAAGTTTATTGAGCTCTCCTGAGACGGAAATAGTCTTTAGGGTGTTAGCTTTGGCCTTATTATCGTTAAAGTTTTATCGTTTAGTTTGATGCTTTCAATGGGGGTATTCCTGTGACACTCACTGAGTCCTGTGGGTTCAAATTTTTTAGGCTTACTAAAGGTGAAAGGACCACACGCTTTTATTGTTATCTTAAGATATGACATTATTTTCTTATTCATTTTGGAGATTTCGAATATGTTTTTGCGTTAGTTAAATTTTAAAAGTATCTTGTGTGTGTGTGTTTTTTTAAAATTTATTTTTTATTTCTCATTTACATAGGAAAGAACCTTTAGTAAAACTCTGAACCAGAATTTATTAATTGCATTTGACGTTTTATTTTTGTGGAAAATACGTATCCATTATTGATTACAGATTTGTTTGTATAGATTTTCAAATTTCTTCTACTGGACTATTTGTATGGTATATACTTTGATTATTTTGTTGAAAGTTAGTCGTAAACCAATGTTGGGTGTAAATTTGTTACATTTAACATGTTGTTGTCTATCGAAGTGGACCCTTTGTTATGTTTCCCTAGACTACTTCCAGTCTAGCAATATCAATAATCATTTGAGTCCACAATAGTTTTGCCTTAATTTTTAGGCAATGACTCAACATTGTAAAAAGAAACTTTAAAAAATGTCTCGCCCTATCGCTCTTGTACTGTCGGGTATTGCTGTACTGACGGGGTTCAATCTGGCTCGGTTAAACAGAAAGGTACGCGAGAAATATCCCCCTCGCCCCAAGCGCTCTATTCACTCACACGACTCCTGTTGGTAGCGTCCACACCATCCACGCACTCCCCCTCCTCCCCCACGCGTCCGTGGCTTGGGTTCCCGGCTCCCCTCCTCCTCCCCCCCCATTTAACCCAGCCGTGTCCGGGGCTCGCCGTGCTCCAGTGTTGGTTGGCGTGATATTCCGTTAGGATCGCTTCATTCGCGGACGCAGAGGAAAAACTTCAAACTTTGGCTTCGGTGGATTTTCTTCTTCCTCCTCAATTCTAAACAAACGGTTTCATAGTGGAGTCTTTGTGTTTGTGCATTCCTCTGAGTGGTGTATATCAGTGTTCAGTGGATGGCCGGAGGTCGCTGAGAGATAGACACTAACACAGTAAGTTGGCTATTTATAGTATAGGTGGGTTCTCATAGGCGGACCTTTGTCGTTGTAGTGGAGGGGCTCCTGCAATGATAGCAGTCCAACCTTATTAATAACAGGTACATGGCGGTAGTGCCAGTCCATCATAATAGTAATAGACATAATAGTAATACAATTATTAATTAGTAGTAGTCTCTAAGTAGTTAAAGTTAAACCGTTGACAAACTAGTTAGTCCAGTAGAACAAAAACAATTATGCAACAGCTTTACCGCTTACTGAAGACTAAATAGTAGTAATAATAATAATAATAGTGATATTAGTAGTAAAGGCAACATAACAAGCAAAGTAGTCATTAGATTACAAGCAGACAGAGTAGTTCAGAGTAGTCATCTGTATGTTACAAGTATACAAAATAGACATCAGTAGATTACAGTCAGCTATACAAAATAGCCATCGGTAGATTACAGTCAGTTATACAAAATAGCCATCAGTAGATA
Source organism: Radix auricularia (assembly GCA_002072015.1). Lineage (NCBI taxonomy): Eukaryota > Metazoa > Mollusca > Gastropoda > Lymnaeidae > Radix > Radix auricularia. The sequence continues at coordinate 172,077 of MUZC01002217.1, forward strand.
GTAGAGTTCAAGTATCAAGTATACAAAATAGCCATTAGTCATTAGTAGATTACAAGTAGACAAAGTAGTTAAAGTAGTCATCAGTTGATTACAAAGTAGTTAAAGTAGTCATCAGTAGATTACAAAGTAGTTAAAGTAGTCATAAGTAGATAAGTACTTGTACAACAAGCAAAGCAGTCAATAGATGTTCTAAGATTCTAACTTATCTAGTGACAGTGCGTTCAATTGGACAATAATTCTCGAACGGCTATAGACTATAGCCAAAAACCCAACGCTATAATCAATCCATGTACTTGTACTTGTACACAGACATGAACTGAGAATGTAACTTATTAGTTCATTAAAAAAATTTAGGCTTAATTGTTGGCTGTGAATGTTAATTGATAATTTAATTCCCTTTTCACTAAAACGGCAGCTGTGAAACAGAAACAGGCAAATTTTATACACGTTCAAAGTCATTTTAATTTACGCATTCATTGATAGTAAGTAATTAATGTACACACTAAATATAAGTATAATACTAATAGTACAAATAGAAAGTAATGGATATTTCACTTGTAGTATCTAGTTTTAGAACTAGATTTTTAATAATTGTATCCATGGTCCATGACCATGTTTAGACCTAGATATTCTGATCATTGTATCCAGATTTGGATCTATAATCTATATGTAACAGCATCAATAAGTGATCTATTTAATGGGTGGGAATGTGAGCATCTTATCTTATCTGTTACATATCAGTGATATCAGCCTTCTAGTCTATACAGAAGATTATTGCGTCCTATGCTTATCCATGTTTTAAGTCTAGTATGTTACCATGAGGTTTTTTTTATGTACACACTTGTACTTGTATCAGTGGTGATGTAGCCCACTGTTGTACATAGACAGCCGTGTTGTGGGTTGTATGGTTGTTCTTCCTATAATATAATCTGTCCACACCCGGCTTTGTTAGCATGCGTGGATTAGTGGGCCTACACAAACAGTGGAAGTCCTCAACGGTGACTTAAGTCATTGTTGTTGACTTCCTGAGGATTAACGATTTTGTTAGGGGAATTTCACTTCATACAGAGGAAATGCTTTCCTTTTGCCTGGCTCTTCAAAAAGTATGTCTGGATATAAGATGTGTATTTTTCCAAGAAAGGCGATTTATTTAAACTATGTTGAATTGCTGTAAAGTATTTTACATATGATGATATTGTGGGTATTGTAAAATTGGTATATAAAAATTGTCATATATATATTGGTATAAGTTAAACGTAATTTAAAAGAAATCTAATTACTCAACCCTTACCACCTGGTACACTCTACATCATCTAAAGCTGTCTAATGTCGGATGTTTCAACACTTGTTCAAAGGAATGACAAACCTTAACACAAAACAGGTTTTTGGTACTTTCCCCCAAGTGTTCAAAATGTTATTTAAAGTATACTGCATGGTCTGCTGATCTGCTATAAGTATATGAAGTTTAACTGACCTTAGCACCAACACTGTTTTCATTGACCTTAGCACCAACATTGTTTTAATTGACCTTAGCACCTATATTGTTATATAGACCGCAGCTTAATTAACGTGTCCGCACTGAATGGGTTGATAGACTGAGACGTATCTATAGCCTGGTGGTACGATAAATGGGAAATGGCGCCAAGTATTCCCACACCCAGTACTGACAAAAGATAGCAGGGGGGGACGACTCGAGCCCACGAAGGACCGTAGCCTCTGACAATAGGAAACAACACGCACTGAATGACGACTACCCGTGAACTCACTGTGAAAAACATGGACGAAATCTGAGCTTTGGCAACACGGGGGGGGGGCATTGAGAACTAAGAGAGGGAGACATTGACAACACAAGGGGAGACATTGGGAACTAATAGAGGGAGACATTGACAGCACATGGGGAGATTTTGAGAACACAAGGGGGGCATGATACAGAGGGGGAGACATGACGATACAGAGGGGGAGACATGACAATACAGAGGGGGAGACATGACGATACAGAGGGGTGACATGGACAACACTGAGGGGAGACATTGACAACTCTGAGGGGAGACATTGACAACACTGAGGGGGAGACATGACGATACAGAAGGGGAGACATGACAATACAGAGGGGGAGACATGACGATACAGAGGGGGAGACATGACAATACAGAGGGGGAGACATGACAACACTGAGGGGGTCATTGACAACACTGATGGGAGACATTGTAAGTTGTAACCCACTTAACATTTTGTCAAAGTGGGAAAATTTCACAAAAGACAAGGCAACCCACAGGTTGGTCTTGAATTTCGGCAACGCCCATGGTTCTGTATGGCCATTACCCGTCACGCCGATGAGTAGCAAAGGGTAATGTGACTATATGATGACAGTGACCGGCAACGCTGGTCAGTTTACCACGACTCCCAGTACTGGTCAGTTTACCACGACTCCCAGCACTGGTTAGATTACCATGACTCCCTGTACTGGTTAGATTACCACGACTCTTACACTGCTTAGATAACCACGACTCCAGTATTAGTCAGTCCATAGTTTCCGATCATCCTCTGAGCGACCAGTGAGTCACAGATCTCCGTCGCCTGTACTTATTGATTGGCGCCGACGTTGCATCTGATTCGGACCCATTGGGGGGGGGGCGGGCGGGGTTTGAGTCGCTGAGTTTCTTGAAGGTGGTGTTGTACTTGGAGTGTGGCTAAACATTTACAGTGTCTGTCCACTGGTCATTCATGGTTCATTCAATTTTATCTTGAGACTTGCCCTTAATTCTTATTTTAGAAAGATTTCTTGGTGAGGGTGATTTCATGGACTCGTTCTATCAGGGGGTAACTTTCAGTGGCAGTGATATACAATAGAGGCATAATTAGACAAGTGATTTACTTTTGACAATATTCGGGAAATAACTCCTCTATTACACTCAGACTAAATGATGATTCACATGGTGGGAAGGGGGGGTGAAGCAGCTGTTTCGAATCTAAGCAGTTGGGTGGATTTAAATACCTCGCCCCCCCC
>MUZC01002217.1:197919-211252 GCA_002072015.1 Radix auricularia
ATGTATCAACTATTGTTACTTCTGCCATAAGTATCAAGTATTGTTACTTCTGCCACATGTATCAACTATTGTTACTTCTGCCATAAGTATCAACTATTGTTACTTCTGCCACATGTATCAACTATTGTTACTTCTGCCATATGTATCAACTATTGTTCCTAGAGGCAGCCCTGCTCGTATGATGGTGATGTATGGTGGTAGTATATGGTGATTGTGTATGATGGTGATGTATGGTGGTAGTATATGGTGATTGTGTATGATGGTGATTTATGGTGATGACGAGCAACTTTCATACAGCCCATAGCCTCAAGTGTAGGCAACCCTGGTCATGTCGTGGTGTCCCCATATGGTTATGGTGGTGTATGCTGGTGTATATGGTGATGATAGTGTATGCTGGTGTATATGGTAATGATAGTGTATGCTGGTGTATATGGTGATGATAATGTATGCTGGTGTATATGGTGATGATAGTGTATGCTGGTGTATATGGTGATGATAGTGTATGCTGGTGTATATGGTGATGATAGTGTATTCTGGTGTATATGGTGATGATAGTGTATGCTGGTGTATATGGTGATGATAGTGTATGCTGGTGTATATGGTGGGTGATGATAGTGTATGCTGGTGTATATGGTGATGATAGTGTATGCTGGTGTATATGGTGATGATAGTGTATGCTGGTGTATATGGTTGTGATAGTGTATGCTGGTGTATATGGTTGTGATAGTGTATGCTGGTGTATATGGTGGTGATAGTGTATGCTGGTGTATATGGTGATGATAGTGTATGCTGGTGTATATGGTAATGATAGTGTATGCTGGTGTATATGGTGGTGATAGTGTATGCTGGTGTATATGGTGATGATAGTGTATGCTGGTGTATATGGTGATGATAGTGTATGCTGGTGTATATGGTAATGATAGTGTATGCTGGTGTATATGGTTGTGATAGTGTATGCTGGTGTATATGGTGATGATAGTGTATATGATTGTGATAGTTGAGCTGGTGTTGAATGTATTGATTTTGTAATGTATGCTAACTTTGATAGATTGTATATTGTCGCTGTGAGTTGATGGTGTATTTTTTGGAGTTAACATTGATGAATGGGAATGGGTGTTGGTTTGTGAGCTGTTTGTTGATACACTTGTTTGTGTCATGGTTTGGGTATAGGTCTGTAAATTTGTTTGTATCATAGTTTGGGTATAGGTTTGTAAAGTTGTTTGTATCGTGGTTTGGGTACAGGTCTGTAAAGTTATTTGTATCGTGGTTTGGGTATAGGTTAGTAAAGTTGGTTTTATGATTGTTACGCTTGTGTTGGTGCTTTATTTAGTCTTATGTTGACATTATCTTTGTATCTTGTTTACGCCGTTTGAAAGAGCAAATCTTAACTTTACTGACATCATTTCGACATCATTTAATGTCCGCGATATTTTGTCTTGTTTACTGGAAGAAACAAGTTCTAAGAAAAATACGATCTATATTTTTACGCTATAAATAAATTTTAAAATATTTATACACATATATATTTTTTTAGAAAGTCTTGTATATCCTCCTATTTAATTAGAGGCAGTTGTTTGTGAGGTCCTGGATAGCGATTGGTCCCTCTGACTCCTACAACCAATCATTAGCGGAGAAAAATTAAATCTCATTAACATCTTGAACAAATTTACGCGGACGTTCAAAACGAGTTATTTTTGGTGCAGCATTTTTGTCATCCTTCAGTTATGTGTTCCTATCTTGAAGTGCGTCACTCCTGCTTATCACTACTGTAATACTACTGTTACTCCTAAAAAACATGCCACCGAAACCACGGCGGAACGTCCTTGTACAGGCTTTATTGCTCGTACATAATAAAAGCAATAAGAGCGAAATATGGATGTAAGAATTTGAGGTTTAAGAGAAGAGAATCTTTATTGGATGTTTGGTTGTAAAGATGAGACAGAGACAAGCCGGGCCAGGTGTACCGTGAAATGGGAAAGTGAGAAACGTTGATGGGTCCCGGGGGGGGGGTAGGTGGGGTGTGTACGGGCCAACAGCCTTCCCGTCATTCAATGAAATAGAAAATAATCCCAGTGACTTCTGGCTCGAACTTTGACCTTCTGTCCTTGACCATGGGCACCGGAGGTTTATTGTGTAGTGTATGGATGGCTATATAGGATGTTCTTCAAATGTACAAGCTAATGATATTCTTGTTACCTTGTTGCCAGCACACTCCATGTTATTGTGTGTGTCATGGTTGAGATGATGCCATTGAGCTAGACATCATTAGTGTACATGATAAATTCTTTTCTCAAGATCACTTGAATGCTTTTTATGAACTTTCTGGAATGTTTTACATTCTCGCCATGAAATAATGTAAAGAAAATGAAACAAATGGTTGAGAATAAAGGGAGACAAATCAGTTAGCGCAAAGGGCAACAAATGAATTAGAACAAAGGCAAACAAATGAGTTAGAACAAAGGGCAACAAATGAGTTCAAACTATTGGGGCAATTAATCACTATGTTACTGTCTATTTGTAATCTCGAAGAGATCAATCTCGTTCACATCTTACAATGATTAACCTCAAATTTCCGTCTTACTCTTAGATGTAGGCAAGGAAACTGCCGTCTTTGATGTAGGCAAGTAAACTGCCGTCTTAGATGTAGGCAAGTAAACTGCCGTCTTTGATGTAGGCAAGTAAACTGCCGTCTTTGATGTAGGCAAGTAAACTGCCGTCTTTGATGTAGGCAAGTAAACTGCCGTCTTAGATATGGGAAAGTAAAGTGCCTTCTTTGATGTAGGCAAGTAAACTGCCGTCTTTGATGTAGGCAAGTAAACTGCCGTCATTGATGTAGGCAAGTAAACTGCCGTCTTTGATGTAGGCAAGTAAACTGCCGTCTTAGATGTAGGCAAGTAAACTGCCGTCTTAGATATGGGAAAGTAAAGTGCCTTCTTTGATGTAGGCAAGTAAACTGCCGTCTTTGATGTAGGCAAGTAAACTGCCGTCTTTGATGTAGGCAAGTAAACTGCCTTCTTTGATATGGGAAAGTAAAGTGCCTTCTTTGATGTAGGCAAGTAAACTGCCGTCTTTGATGTAGGCAAGTAAACTGCCGTCTTAGATGTAGGCAAGTAAACTGCCGTCTTAGATATGGGAAAGTAAAGTGCCTTCTTTGATGTAGGCAAGTAAAGTGCCTTCTTTGATGTAGGCAAGTAAACTGCCGTCTTTAATGTAGGCAAGGAAACTGCCGTCTTTGATGTAGGCAAGTAAACTGCCTTCTTTGATGTAGGCAAGGAAACTGCCGTCTTTGATGTAGGCAAGTAAACTGCCTTCTTTTAATGTAGGCAAGGAAACTGCCGTCTTTGATGTAGACAAGTAAAGTGCCTTCTTTGATGTAGGCAAGTAAACTGCCGTCTTTGATGTAGGCAAGGAAACTGCCATCTTTGATGTAGGCAGTAAAATGTCGCAGCAGTCATGCCTACCAAGTCATTGCTTGAAATCCCATGAACGCACCTCAAGTGTAGCTCATATGATGGATGTCTTCTCTCCTCGCCCAGTCTCTCAGACTTAAGCCCATGGCATCAAGCTCTCTCAGTCTGACGTGCAACCAAAGATCTATTGGTTGTTTCATCTCGGTCTGACGTGCAACCAAAGATCTATTGATTGTTTCATCTCACTCTGACGTGCAACCAAAGATCTATGGATTGTTTCATCTCAGTCTGACGTGCAACCAAAGATCTATGGATTGTTTCATCTCAGTCTGACGTGCAACCAAAGATCTATGGATTGTTTCATCTCGGCAAATTGTTCTGACTCTTGATTCTTCTCTGTATATTTATTACACTAGCTTCGTGGTTAGGGACTCTGCTCCCATGGTTGGTGGGGCGCCCATCGGGGACTCTGCTCCCATGGTTGGTGGGGCGCCCATCGGGGACTCTGCTCCCATGGTTGGTGGGGCGACCATCGGGGACTCTGCTCCCATGGTTGGTGGGGCGACCATCGGGGACCTTGCTCTAAATCTCTAATGGGGCGTAGGGTAAACTATTCAAAAGTCGCCATGTGACACACACCACACGCATTTATTCAAATGTACCTTTGTATACAAAGAATTAACATGAAATCGCCATTCACCAGCTACTGTTCTAATTGTTTTTCAAAATCTAAAACTTTAATTAGATGTCTTGCCTGGAGATTTAAGTTGGTAACGTCTTCAAGTTTAATCAAATGAATGCCATGACGCCAGAATAGAACTTAAAATGCCATGACGCCAACATAGAACTAACATTTGTTATTTAATCCACAGCTCACCAATGCACTGAGACAAGGGCAACTACCTCGCCATGAATTCTCCAGTTTTAGAGATTGCCTTTGTCCTGGTCGCGTGCGTCCACTGCCTTGTGATGTCCATGGAGATACTCCACACGTTCAGAGACCCAGACGACAACCACTTCCAGAAGATGGCGCTACACGAGAGCACGGGGGCCGTGTACATTGGCGCCACCAACAGACTGCACCGGCTGACCTCCAACCTCAGCCTGGTCCAGAGTGCGGCCACGGGCCCCAGGGAAGACAACCCCGACTGTCCACCCGCCATCCTGGACTGCGCCGAGCCCAAAGTACCGACCCCCAGTTTGACCAAAGGCCTGGTCATCGACACGGACAACAACTCCATCATCCTGTGCACCAGCCTCTTCCACGGCTCGTGCCAGACCCTCAAACTGGACAACATCACCTCCGTGACCAACTACGGGAAGAAGCCGATCGTCCCCAACGACGAATCGTCCTGCGTCATGCTTATTGCCCCGGGCGCGGAAAAAGAGCGGAGCTTGTATGTCGGGGCGGAGTACAGCGCCCTGGGGCTGAGGGCGTACAGGGACCTCGTGCCCAGCATCAGCAGCCGCGAGCTCCGCTCCCTGGAGCTTGTGTACAGAGACACCCAGGGTGGCACCAAGATGACCATCAAACCTGAGTTTCGCCCTGACTTCAAGGTCAAGTTCGTGTTCGGATTCTCTTCCGGTGGTTACGTGTATTTCATCGTCACTCAGAGGAAGTCTACCAAGTCCATGGAGCAGGTGACCAGGATTAGCCGGCTGTGTCAGAGTGACCGCTACTTTCGGTCGTACGTGGAGCTGCCCCTGGAGTGCCACGGGGATTCAATGCCCTCGTCGGCGGTGGCTCAGTCCGCCTCGGAGATGACTTCAGACAGACTCGTGGTGGCCTTCTCCTCGGATTCTAGCAGTGGCGGAGGCTCCTCCGTGTGCGTGTACAGGCTAGAGGATATCAACAAAGCTTTTAACGACACGGTCAAGACGTGCTACGAGGGGCAGGGGAAGGTTGGCCCGGCCCACTACGAGAGCGTCAGAACCTGCATGAGAACGGTAAGTAGAGATAACTTGGCCATGACCCTTTGTTTAGTGATTAGTGAATGGGTGCTCTCCCTTCTTATTGGCAGAACTGCTCTGTGATAATATTCTGAGGTTTACACCATCTCCACGCTTGCCTACAGCATCTCCACGCTTGCCTACACCATCTATACGCTTGCCTACACCATCTCCACGCTTTGCTACACAATCTCCACGCTTGCTTACACCATATCCACGCTTGCCTACAACATCTATACGCTTGCCTACACCATCTCCACGATTGCTTACACCATCTCCACGATTGCTTACACCATCTATACGCTTGTCTACACCATCTATACGCTTGTCTGCACCATCTATACGCTTGTCTACACCATCTATACGCTTGCCTACACCATCTCCACGATTGCCTACACCATCTCCACGATTGCCTACACCATCTCCACGATTGCATACACCAGCCACTCACTTGCCTACACCAGCCACTCACTTGCCTACACCAGTTACACGCTTACCTACACCAGCTACACGCTTGCCTACACCATCCATACGCTTGCCTACACCATCTCCACGCTTGCCTACACCAGCCACTCACTTGCCTACACCAGCCACTCACTTGCCTACACCAGTTACACGCTTACCTACACCTGCTACACGCTTACCTACACCTGCTACACGCTTACCTACACCAGCTACACGCTTACCTACACCAGCTACACGCTTACCTACACCAGCTACACGCTTACCTACACCAGCTACACGCTTACCTACACCATCTAAACGCCTGCCTAAACCTTCTTACAACATCTACAACATTATCACATGTGATTGCCTACAGTTGTTTCCATCATCATCATCCTCCTCATCATTGCATGTTGTCCCATCTGGGGCATAGGCCACGAACAAAGGCTCTCCAGGCATCCAGGTCCTGTACCAATCTCTCTAGCTGTCCCCAGCTGAGCCCACTCTTTTTGGGGTCTGTCTCCCGTTCCCTTCTCTAGGTCATTTTGGGTCGACCTCTTTTTCTCTTGCAGGGGGTTGCAAGTGAGGGCTTGCCATCACACACCGTAAAATAGTTGCGTTACATTCACGACATACCATCACACACATGCATGCAACTAAATCAATGTGTCCAACTACAGTCAAAGTATGTCACATCTTCTTTAGAGTCCATGGCTTTGGTGTAAGGGAAGCAAGTTGGCCATAGCTGTAAGGGAAGCAAGTTGACCATAGCTGTAAGGGAAGCAAGTTTACCATAGCTGTAAGGGAAGCAAGTTGACCATAGCTGTAAGGGAAGCAAGTTGGCCATAGCTGTAATGGAAGCAAGTTGGCCATAGCTGTAATGGATGCAAGTTGGCCATAGCTGTAAGTCTAAGGGAAGCAAGTTGGCCATAGCTGTAAGTCTAAGGGAAGCAAGTTGGCCATAGCTTAAGTCTAAGGGAAGTAAGTTGGCCATAGCTGTGAGTTTAAGGGAAGCAAGTTGGCCATAGATGTAAGTCTAAGAGAAGCAAGTTGGCCATAGCTGTAAGTCTTAGGGAAGCAAGTTGGCCATAACTGTAAGTCTAAGGGAAGCAAGTTGGCCATAGCTGTAAGTCTTAGGGAAGCAAATTTACTATAGTTGTAAGGGAAGCAAGTTTACCATAGCTGTAAGGGAAGCAAGTTTACCATAGTTGTAAGGGAAGCAAGTTTATCATAGCTGTAAGGGAAGCAAGTTTACCATAGCTGTAAGGGAAGCAAGTTTACCATAGCTGTAAGGGAAGCAAGTTTACCATAGCTGTAAGGGAAGCAAGTTTATCAGAGTTGTAAGTTTCTCTCATGAAAGAACAGCGCTGCATACTTCCTTCATTAAGTAAGCCAGCTTTTGACAAACGGGAGGTGGGGGGGGGGAGGAATACCTTGAGTTATCTGCAGACCTCCCTCCCCGCCCTTTTTCCGCCACATCTAGGGGAAAAGTAGGCCATCAATCTTTGCTGAAAATCAAGTTGGCGAGGCCAATCACATAGCTCCCGTCTGTACAGACCAGACATTACAGAACCGACATTGCGTAACACATGCGACATGTATGTACATTACAGCTTAGCCATAGCTTTGACCAACACTACATAACAGACATTACATAACATATAATGTACATATACATACATAACATTGCCATAACTCCCTCCTTCTGACTGTGCAGACCAGACATAGCATAACACACAGAACATACATGTACATCACGCCACACTCCTGTCTGTATAGACCAGAGACATAACATAACACATATAACATACATATACATCACGCCATAGCTCTATCTGTCTGTATAGACCAGACATTACATGGCTCAAACAATACACGTGTTCATGACATCATTCCCATGTACCCCTAGCTGTAGAACATTACACAGACACGCATACATTTAAAACCTGATCATATCTTGGCTCGGTTTTATTTCTATCATTGTAAAAGGTCGTTCGTGGATAAATCTTCTCAGCGAGAAGTTAATTTTGGACCGGGTGCCATCAATTCGTGTTGATAAATAAAGATTGAAAACTCTTTGTTTGAACGTTGAGCATGCTTCTTACTGACTTATGATCTGTTATAGTAAAACTCTTAAACATCTTAGGCTCTCCTACCATTGTAAACTTAAGCCTGGGTATTCTCTCAACCGAAATGTCTCCAAGTGGCGGCTTCTCTGGTGTAGAGACCAAACTTAGGTCACTAGCTTGGTCTAGACTCTAGACTATATTATTTTTTCGTTTTCAGTCTGTATAAGATTAACTCTCTCCAAAAGTCTAGAGTTAATATCTGAATTAACCATACATTGTGATGTACTTCTTGTCAGGCTTGTCCATGGGAATGTTTTTCCCATGGGAAACGTCCCATGGGATGGGGTGGGACAGGCATAAATATTCATGGGATGGGATGGGATGGGACAGAAAAATATGCCCCATGGACAAGCCTGCTTCTTGTACCTGAATTAGCCATACATTGTGATGTACTTTTTGTACCTGAATTAGCCGTACATTGCGATGTACTTCTTGGATCTGAATTAGCCATACATTGTGATGTAATTTTTGTACCTGAATTAGCCGTACATTGTGATGTACTTCTTGGATCTGAATTAGCCGTACATTGCGATGTACTTCTTGGATCTGAATTAGCCATCGGATTACTCAAAATTATATCGATGTAACACATTCATCAAGCGAATAATTTGGGACCAAGAATTTCGTCACTACCCAAGCCAATAGCCTACACAAACATTCAATGCAAATATCTAGTTAAAAACTAAGTCTAGTAACTGTTAGACGCCCTCTCATTGATACAATTGAGAGCATTATTAAAGCATATCTAAATGTACAGGCAACATGTTGATGTAACACAGCTAAGATAATATCAAAATAAGGTTATAATTTATACAGTAATAAATTTTTTTGTTATAAATAGTATAAATAAGTGTTTTAATTTTAATTACATTCTTACAACGTTTTTTTTCCCCTTTTCTTTCTTCCTTAAATTTTTTTTTTAATGCGCTAGCTTATTTTACTAGGTGTCCCTTTCTCTCCCTTGAAATTTTTCTTTAAAAATTATGTTTTAGTTTAACTTGTTTTATTTAGCATTGGGTTGTATTTAAATAGCGACCTTCAATGGAAGGGGCGGGTCCACGATAGTTTTTCAACTCTCTGAAGATAGTATAATTCTCTTAATGCAGGTTCAGCCTTGTTGTGGCCATGAAATGCTATGTTTAATGGCTGTCTTGTTGTGGCCATGAAATGCTGTTTTGTTGCTGTCTTGTTGTGGCCATGAAATGCTGTTTAATGGCTGTCTTGTTGTGGCCATGAAATGCTGTTTTGTTGCTGTCTTGTTGTGGCCATGAAATGCTGTTTTGTTGCTGTCTTGTTATGGCCATGAAATGCTGTTTTGTTGCTGTCTTGTTGTGACCATGAAATGCTGTTTTGTTGCTGTCTTGTTGTGGCCATGAAATGCTGTTTTGTTGCTGTCTTGTTGTGGCCATGAAATGCTGTTTAATGGCTGTCTTGTTGTGGCCATGAAATGCTGTTTAATGGCTGTCTTGTTGTGGCCATGAAATGCTGTTTTATGGCTGTCTTGTTGTGGCCATGATATGCTGTTTTATGGCTGTCTTGTTGTGGCCATGATATGCTGTTTTATGGCTGTCTTGTTGTGGCCATGAAATGCTGTTTTGTTGCTGTCTCGTTGTGGCCATGAAATGCTATGTTTTGTTGCTGTCTCGTTGTGACCATGACATGATGTTTTGTTGCTGTCTCGTTGTGGCCATGAAATGCTATGTTTTGTTGCTGTCTCGTTGTGACCATGACATGATGTTTTGTTGCTGTCTTGTTGTGGCCATGAAATGGTGTTTTGCTAAACAAGTAACAATATCCAGTAAGGTTGTTCCTGGTATCATTACACGTTTCCCTGTCATAGTCCAACAAAGCTGAGCTTTTAACGCCAATTATTTTATGTAGCAGGTAGCACTGCCTGGTAGCCTAAAATATGTTGTCATGTTGGATCGTGTCATTACATAACTTTTGTACCATTTCCCGCCACTTTTTAAAACCTAATAATAATTTGGATGTTATTTGGAACACATTAACAGCAAATAACGTGCAACAAAAGCCGTACCTTTTTTGACTGGAGAATGAATAAACTATCAGTGAACGCAATAAACTATCAGTGAACGCAATAAACTATCAGTGAACGCAATAAACTATCAGTGAACGCAATAAAATATCAGTGAACGCAATAAACTATCAGTGAACGCAATAAACTATCAGTGAACGCAATAAACTATCAGTGAACGCAATAAACTATCAGTGAACGCAATAATTTTTCACAACTCGGAATTGGAATCATTTATTTGTTAGCTGGCACACACATCTCCTTAAGATGTTAGTTACATCTTGTTAGCTGGCGCACATGCGGCACACATCTCCTTTAGATGTTACATCTTTGTTAGCTTGCACACATCTCCTTTAGATGCTACATATTGTCACTGTTAGCTGGCACACATCTCCTTTAGGTGCTACATATTGCCACTGTTAGCTGGCACACATCTCCTTTAGATGCTACATATTGCCACTGTTAGCTGGCACACATCTCCTTTAGGTGCTACATATTGCCACTGTTAGCTGGCACACATCTCCTTTAGATGCTACATATTACCACTGTTAGCTGGCACACATCTCCTTTAGATGCTACTTATTGCCACTGTTAGCTGGCACACATCTCCTTTAGATGCTACTTATTGCCACTGTTAGCTGGCACACATCTCCTTTAGGTGCTACATATTACCACTGTTAGCTGGCACACATCTCCTTTAGATGCTACATATTGCCACTGTTAGCTGGCACACATCTCCTTTAGGTGCTACATATTACCACTGTTAGCTGGCAAACACATCTCCTTTAGATGCTACATATTGCCACTGTTAGCTGGCACACATCTCCTTTAGGTGCTACTTATTGCCACTGTTAGCTGGCACACATCTCCTTTAGATGCTACTTATTGCCACTATTACTGCTCATTTCTTCCTTAAAGTTTTCTTCATAAAATATCTGGAAGAGAGAAAATTCACATTAGCTCTTTAACCGCCATCTTTGTAAGACGTTAAAAAGTTGCCCCCCCCCCCTTTAAAGTCAGAAACTGATGTCTGTAATATTTTAAAACACAGCCAAGCCCCTCCCCCACGTCTGACTCCAGCACGTGCATTCACTCTCCCCTCCTCATCAATCTTTAAAAGTGGCTTTTGAAGACCCCCTCCCTCCCTCTACTGCCCTCGACACACACGTTTTTTTCTTTTTCTTTTTAAATATTTAAAATTTATTTATTAAAAAATATTCCAGCCCTGTTTTTATTGGTGTTTCCTGTCGTAAAAAAAGTTTCCCCTATATTGAAAAGATCTTTGCATATCGTTCGTTTTATCTACGTCACTTTGATGGAGGTCACGTGATGTAAACAGGTAAATACAATTTTCCATGGGGAAGAAAGAAGGCAGACTTCTCCTGGACAAACTATTTCACTGAAATGAACTGTGAGGTTTACACGGTACAAGCCTAACACATGGGGGGTTAGGTTGTTAGAACCCTAACACATGGGGCGTTGTGTTGTTACAAGCCTAACACATAGGCTTTGGGTTGTTACAACTCAAACACATGGGGGTTAGGTTGTTAGAACCCTAACACATGGGGGGTTAGGTTGTTAGAACCCTAACACATGGGGCGTTGGGTTGTTACAAGCCTAACACATAGGCTTTGGGTTGTTACAACTCAAACACATGGGGGTTAGGTTGTTAGAACCCTAACACATGGGGGGTTAGGTTGTTAGAACCCTAACACATGGGGCAATGGGTTGTTACAAGCCTAACACATAGGCTTTGGGTTGTTACAACCCTAACACGTGGGGCGTTGGGTTGTTAGAACCCTAACACATGGGGCAATGGGCTGTTACAAGCCTAACACATGGGGCCTTAGGTTGTTAGAACCCTAACACATGGGGCGTTAGGTTGTTAGAACCCTAACACATGGGGCGTTGGGTTGTTACAAGCCTAATACATGGGGCGTTAGGTTGTTAGAACCCTAACACATGGGGCGTTAGGTTGTTAGAACCCTAACACATGGGGCGTTGGGTTGTTAGAACCCTAACACATGGGGCGTTGGGTTGTTACAACCCTAACACGGGGGCGTTGGGTTGTTACAACCCTAACACGGGGGCGTTTGGTTGTTACAACCCTAACACATGGGGCGTTAGGTTGTTACAACCCTAACACGTGGCGTTGGGTTTTGAAGTAAAAGTAAGGACTAATCTATTACTATATCACTGAGAAAAAGTGAATTCAGTATAAAGTATATGGGAAATATTTCTTATAGAAATTTCTTATTTTTTCTGCAATGAAAACGTGGCTCTTAGAATCTGATTGTAGAATCTGATTTCTACCTTTTTTTATCGCCCATCTTGAGCATAAGTGGGCCTATTGGGACGATTGGGCCCATTGGAACGATTGGGCCCATTGGGACGATCTGGCCCATTGGGACGATTGGGCCCATATGGACGATTGGGCCCATGGGACGATTGGGCCCATTGGGATGAGAGGATCCATTGGGATGAGTGGGTTCATTGGGATGAGGGTCCCATTGGGACGAGTAATGTCACTGGTATGTGTAAGGTTATTTTGACTACTGAGCCTATTGTAACCAGTGGGCCAGTGACCATTGATTATTGATGAAGGGCCGGCCTAAGGGAATTGGAGGCCCTAGGCGAAGTGAATTTGGTGGCCCTAGGCGTGGTGACTTTGGTGGCCATAGGCGTGGTGAATTTGGTGGCCCTAGGCGAGGTGAATTTGGTGGCCCTGTGAATTTGGTGTCCCTAGGCGAGGTGAATTTGGTGGCCCTAGGCGAGGTGAATTTGGTGGCCCTAGGAGAAGTGAATTTGGTGGCCCTAGGCGAAGGGAATTTGGTGGCCCTGTGAATTTGGTGGCCCTAGGCGAAGGGAATTTGGTGGCCCTATGCGAGGTGAATTTGGTGGCCCTAGGCGAAGTGAATTTGGTGGCCCTAGGCGAGGTGAATTTGGTGGCCCTAGGCGAAGGGAATTTGGTGGCCCTGTGAATTTGGTGGCCCTAGGCGAAGTGAATATGGTGGCCCTAGGCGAAGTGAATTTGGTGGCCCTAGGCGAGGTGAATTTGGTGGCTCTAGGCGAGGTGAATTTGGTGGCCCTGTGAATTTGGTGGCCCTAGGCGAAGTGAATATGGTGGCCCTAGGCGAAGTGAATATGGTGGCCCTAGGCGAAGTGAATTTGGTGGCCCTAGGCGAGGTGAATTTGGTGGTCCTAGGCGAAGGGAATTTGGTGGCCCTGTGAATTTGGTGGCCCTAGGCGAAGTGAATATGGTGCCCCTAGGCGAAGTGAATTTGGTGGCCCTAGGCGAGGTGAATTTGGTGGCTCTAGGCGAAGGGAATTTGGTGGCCCTGTGAATTTGGTGGCCCTAGGCGAAG
>MUZC01002217.1:227508-243041 GCA_002072015.1 Radix auricularia
CAGTTACTTGGGTAGAAAATATCCAAGAGATGACGGAAATGTCATTGATAAAGATTTATTTACAGACCCACTTTAGGACTGCGCCGTCGTGTTATGTGTACCCAAAACAGATCGTGGACGTGAGAAGTATAATTTATGGCAACTTGGAAAACTAAATTGAAATATTGGAATCGTGTTGAAGTTTTAATAATAGAATAAATAGTTTTTAAAAATTAATTTAGGAAAACTTTGCAAAATGTTAAAATATGCCAAAAAATTAAAAACTATGTACTCTCCCTTGCCGGTATATTAAGAAGAAATCGACTCAAGACCAATATTCCCTGTAAGGTTTAGTGGTCTATTTGCAAAGTGAAAAAACTTGTGTGCAAAGTTGCGCAGCATCCATTTTTTGTGCAAAATTTTACCTAATTTGATGCGCGGCAATTCTAAACTAAAAAAAAAAAAATAAAGCAAATATGATCAACAATATGCACGACAAGCTATTCAACAATTTATTTAGATATTAGAAGTGACTTAATTTTTTGCAAATATTTTAGACTTATCTTATTTTTTTTCCTCAAAATTTCGAGAGATATTTGAAAGAAATTTTAAAATTATATTATCTTATCTTAGATATACAGACGCTCCTTCTACGCATTACCCCAGCCGCCTAACTATTGTCTAGTTAAGGTTGGGTGACTCGGGGACCTCAGGCCGCGAGAGCAAATCCTCACCTTCGTGTGGATTCGAACCCGTGACCATCGGTATGACAGTCGAGAGCGCTACCTCTCGACCACCATTAATTTTAGGCTACCCGTTAGTGTGTATTAAAAAAACAACATTTAATTGCCTGCTCTGCTTTTTTATCCACATTTACTAACGACTGCGTATGTCACCGACATAAGTTCATTATTGTTGAACAAATAATAAAACCATTTGCATTTCCATTTTCCATCCTCGCGATAAATCACGTGACAGACAAGTGTTTGTTTACATTGGTATCATTTTTATTCTTGATTTTTCGCTGCTGAAGACTTCTTGTTTATGTTTCAGGTTTTTCCAAACATTGATTTACTTATGTCTATTTCTATTATTTTCTATCATGGCTTAAGTCAAGTGCAATCACACTTGTTATAAAGCAACATATTGTTTTTTCATTATAATCATACACATATAGGCATGTTGAGAAAAATATAATTATTGTGAGAGTTCATTATTTCTCATTTTTCGGTGTGACAATACAAGTCACAAGTCAATGTCAATAATATAAGGTTACTATTTATAGTTTATAGCTTTTCTTCAAATATCATCAAAGTGGATGTCATTCACCCTTCCCCCCTTTCCTTAAGGAATTTAACTTATATTTTAAATTATAAATTAACAGGATGCTGCGGATGCTCAATGTGGCACGAAGAAAATTCCCTTAAAATATTCACAGAAATTATTTAATGAAATTGAAAACAAGGACATATAATTTTTATTATTAATTATATTTTATATGTATATCTTCAAAACATAGATAATTTGGATCAAGTTCTGGTGGGTGGTGGGGGGGCCGTATATATGTATAATGCAAGGGCAGCGTGTTACCTGGCACCACCAATTAATTGAAGTTATAGTGCCCACTGAAGTAAAGAATTACGTCTCAATTACTGCAACCATTTTTCGTTCACGCGTACCCCCCCGCCCCCCCATATTTCCACCCAATGTGTACAGGGTGTTGAACATGACAGTGTACACAATGTTTGTTGGTTGACTTTGAAGACATAGGCAAGACGTTTACAGCCAACATCTGGTCACTGTTGTACTCCCCCTGTTTGTTGATGTTTCCCGATACTGCACGGAGCAGGCCTCGGTCTATGTGTGCCGTGTATATAGTGTGGCATGCCACTTTCTATGTGTCCCGTGTATGTAGTGGGGCAGGCCTCTTTCTATGTGTCCCGTGTATATAGTGGGGCAGGCCTCTTTCTATTTGTCCCGTGTATGTAGTGGGACAGGCCTCTGCCTATGTGTCCCGTGTATATAGTGGAGCAGGCCTCTATGTGTCCCGTGTATATAGTGAGGCAGGCCTCTTTCTATGTGCCCCGTGTATATAGTGGGGCAGGCCTCGGTCTATGTGTCCCGTGTATATAGTTGGAGAGGCCTCTGTCTATGTGTCCCGTGTATGTAGTGGGGCAGGCCTCTGTCTATGTGTCCCGTGTATGTAGTGGGCAGGCCTCTGTCTGTGTCCCCGTGTATGTAGTGGCGTCACACATGGCCGGACACCCCTGTCACAATCTGTCACACTTTCTCCCCCCTCCCTGGAGTGTGACGTACTCTATGGACGGTCCCTATAGACTATAGCTATGAGATGATCTCCACTTATCCATTCTTTTGTTACTTGTACTAACAACAAATTACACAAACTATTTGTGTAAGAAGACAATAGATTTAATTTAAGCTTTATTTATGAACTAATAGTATTAGTAATACTAATAACAGTAGACTTTTCGGCTAATGACTAATGCCTTCATCAGTACAATGACAATAACATATATAATTGTACTAGAGATTATTGAGTCAGAAGGTCTTTGAAACTTGCAGTTTTAAGTGTACCAATAACATTGACTCAATGAAAACAACACTAAAATGAATACATTGAAATCTACATTTGTTAATGGAAAAATTTCATTTTTTGAAAGCAGTTTGAATGGAGTTAGGGAGATGATGGTGCTAAACTTAATACGATTCCAAAACCATCTCATTGAAATCACACAAAGCCAAGTAAACACAAAGTCACATAACACTACCATTCTTCTTTACAATGTAAATTCATCATATTCAATGTATTAAAAGATTGTTTCAAAATATAATCAGAAATACCCAAAATGGATCATTCAAGCTGTACACATTCTGTGAGACAGCATTCAGTCAGAACTGATGGATCCACATACCAGAGGATCAGAATCTAGACAGACGTCAATCTGATTGAAGGGTCAGGGTCACCAAATTTATTGTACTTTGTTTTATGAGCCTTTTTCAAAATTAGTCACAGACATAATGGCATAAACCATATTGTTCATTCTCTTATATTCCAGTCCCTGACTGTAGACCTGTGTGCCACTACTGAGGTTTCTCAGGCTTATCCATCTCTTGAGGGTCAGAAGGCCATCGACTCTAGGTCCATAGTACATATCCCAGACTTGAAACTGATAGCCATCAAAGCTGCTCATGAGGCTGGCCATGATGTGCTGCATGCAGGAACTCGGGATGGTCATATCTTGAAGGTGAGCTGTCTGTAGTAAACAAGGGCAACCTAAATAGTTATTTATTTTTATTTTTTTTGTGGGGATAGTTTTGATGGGGAAAGGGGCAGATAAAATGAAATTGTTGCAAAAAGTATTTTTTAAAAAAAAAGGACTAATATTAAGAGAATAAGTATATTCCATCCATATTTTTACCCAAAGTTTCCCAAGATGGACTCACACTCACATTGTGGCATTTCAGGTGTGAGTCCATCTTGGGAAACTTTGGGTAAAAATATGGATGGAATATACTTATTCTCTTAATATTAGTTATTTGTTAATAGGAAGACAGAATACATCTGTAGGTCATTTTAAGTAGTTTTTGATAATGACTTTGTCTATTCTCAATGACTCCATCTTTAATTCCTGATATCAAGTTTTTGTTTGAAATGTCAGATTCTCATTGGTAAGACTAAGACAACTGTTGTGAAAAAGCTAAACCTGGGAGTGTCAGAGCAAGTTCTGGACATTGTCAACTCTCAAATTGAAGAAAGAATTTATGCACTCACAACAACAAAGGTCGGTGGATTACATTTTCAGACTCTTTCGAGACCTCATTGTTTTTGCCCACCGTTTCTTTCAAGAACATTTTTTGTTCTATAAAAATTTCACTAGAAAAATAGCAAAAATGAGTTATTAATATTTATTTCAAATCTAATTAATAATTGTTTAAAAGAAATGAAATCAGTAATTAATGAAGTTTTTTATTTTGTATTTGTTTTGATGTCTAGAAAGCTTGAATGAAGTTAGTAATATCAGTTTTATAAGACAGATTGATCTATTTTATTCATCACCTCACTGTCTTAATTTTAAAAGAAAATATTTTAATTAAAACCCCTTTTAAATATCGCCATCACCTAATATTTTGTTGAACATTTCAAAGAAATGATTTGGTTCATCTCTTACCAGAAAAACTTTTCTTTTAAAATTTTATCTTCAATTTTTAAAATTTAAAGCAGCATTTTGACAGATAAAACATTTAATGACACAATAGCTATCATATTGTATTCAACATGTAAACAAGAGTAACATGTTTTGATTGTGTTATGGGCAGGCCTATTTGATATCAACCAACCACTGTAAGAGTCACAGCACGTGTTCTGAGTGCGTTGATGGTGTTGATCCCCTCTGTGGCTGGTGTGTGATGGACGCTCGCTGCACGGTCAAAGAAGCCTGCCCGCCGTCGGCCTTCAATCCTTATTGGTTATCCGCTGCTCAAAAAACTTGCCTTAACGCCTCGGATGTGGAGCCCAATGTTATCAGCTACCAGAGACTAGGAAATGCTTCTAACACTGACCAGGTGCTGACCAGTGGTTTAATTATAAAGCATTGGAGAACTGTACATTACATTTAAATAGGTTATACATGATCCTATTCAATACCCTATTAAGTAACCTCCCTTTTTTCTGCCTACCCTTAGGTAATCAGGATATGGATTATACAAAATACACATTTTATTTTTCATTCCTAAAATGCAAAAAATTGTTTTTGATCTGTGTAAAATTTTAAAAAGCAATTATTAGAAGGGAAAAATGTGGATATTTCCTGAAATGCAATCAAAATTAGAACTATTAAATTATTATAATGTGTCTGACCTACTACAGACTATGACATTATCTTGTGTCTGACCTACTACAGAGTATGACATTATCTTGTGTCTGACCTACTACAAGGTGTGACATTATCTTGTGTCTGACCTACTACAGAGTATGACATTATCTTGTGTCTGACCTACTTCAGAGTATGACATAATCTTGTGTCTGACCTACTACAGAGTATGACATTATCTTGTGTCTGACCTACTACAGAGTATGAAAATATCTTGTGTCTGACCTACTACAGAGTATGACATTATCTTGTGTCTGACCTACTACAGAGTATGACATTATCTTGTGTCTGACCTAATACAGAGTATGACACTATCTTGTGTCTGACTTACTACAGAGTATGACACTATCTTGTGTCTGACCTACTACAGAGTATGACATTATCTTGTGTCTGACCTACTACAGAGTATGACACTATCTTGTGTCTGACCTACTACAATAACACTGTCTTGATTTACAAAAAAAATAATCACAGATGCTCAAGTTCTCCCTCGAATCGGTGCTTCTCACCCCGTCAAATGACCTTGAACTTGGATGCATATACCAATCGGGAGACATGAAACACAGCACTCAGGCGTTCATCAGCAACGATCGCTTTGTCAGCTGTCCACTGCCCCATGTGGGCAAACTGTCCAAAATACCCCAGGGTAAGGGTGAGTAATGTTGATGTTGTATCTTAGATGTGAGTATAGAATGTATGAGACAGTGGTCCCAATGGGTCACTTGATACTCAATACAACACAACACAACAGGCTTTTATATAAGATGTCAAAGAAATGATCTATATTTCTATAGGCAACTTTCTTCCTTGAGGATAATTGCTATATTTGTAATAATTTAAAAAAAATTCTTTATAATAATCATTTCTTGCACATTAAGGGATATAAAACATTGTACTGTTAGCTGAGGGATATAAAACATTGTACTGTTAGCTGAGGGATATAAAACATTGTACTGTTAGCTCAGGGATATAAAACCTTGTACTGTTAGCTGAGGGATATAAAACATTGTACTGTTAGCTGAGGGATATAAAACATTGTACTGTTAGCTGAGGGATATAAAACATTGTACTGTTAGCTGAGGGATATAAAACATTGTACTGTTAGCTGAGGGATATAAAACATTGTACTGTTACTTTAGGGATATAAAACATTGTACTTTTACTTTAAGGATATAAAACATTGTACTGTTACTTTAGGGATATAAAACATTGTACTGTTAGCTGAGGGATATAAAACATTGTACTGTTAGCTGAGGGATATAAAACATTGTACTGTTACTTTAGGGATATAAAACATTGTACTTTTACTTTAGGGATATAAAACCTTGTACTGTTACTTTAGGGATATAAAACATTGTACTGTTAGCTGAGGGATATAAAACATTGTACTGTTAGCCGAGGGATATAAAACATTGTACTGTTAGCTGAGGGATATAAAACATAGTGCTACTAGCTGAAGTTTGGAAGTGATGCTACTTTTTAAATTTGAGATTCAAAACTTGGTCCAACTTACTTAAGTAACAAAAAATTTAAAAAATGACCGAGATTTCATTTTTATTGAAATATTTTTAAAAACTTGTTTCAGATCATGAGAAGCTGAATGTACATTTTCATGTGAAAGGAAAGTCAATAGTTACAAGGAGTGTAGACATATTTGATTGTAATAAACACTCATCGTAAGTAGGACAAGTCTTTAGACATAATGTAGACATATTAGATTGTAATAAACATACATCGTAAGTCGGGCAAGTCTTTAGACATAATGTAGACATATTTGATTGTAATAAACACACATTGTAAGTAGGACAAGTCTTTAGACATAATGTAGACATATTTGATTGTAATAAACACACATCGTAAGTATGACAAGTCTTTATACAGAGTGTAGATATTTTTCTTTTATAATCAACATACACGATGTGTAAGACCAGTCCATGTGGATATTTGAACTATCTGGTCACTGCCATTGAAGTGATGAGACAGATATTCACTTGTTGCACTCATTGTAGATATATTTAAATCCTTTTAGTTATTTATTATCTGGCAAGCAAAAATGTCTGTTTCAATGTAAAAGAAAGCCCTCCTTCTCAAAACAACTTATGTCAGTAATAAAAGTTGGTGCTTGTATTCAAATCCATCAGATTAAGATGAATAAAGCCAGTTAGCACTAATGTATATTGTTCAATATTTTGCTATCTCCTTGCAGCTGCACAAGTTGTTCTGGTAGCCAGTACAAGTGCAAGTGGTGCTACTTACAAGGAAGATGTGTTGAAGACAATGTCACATGTGTACATGTCAATGGATCAGTAAGTCCTGACCTATATAAAATATATATAAAAATGAAAGTATGTCTGTCTGTATGTCCTTTATAGCTGACTGAACCATTCAACCGATCACCATGAAACTTTTGGAGACTTTTTAGTACGCTCCCGTGAGGGTAACTGGCAACTTGTTTTTCAAAATTTAACACTTATGGGCGCCCATGATTTTATTTTTTTCTTATGTGAGCTTTATAAAAATTAGTTTAAGCGATAGCTACTGGGTAAATTGATGGATCTTAACCAATGTTCCCTTTAAGCTGCGGGGTTGCCCCACCGTGCAGACATTTGACCGACACCATGCAGTAGTTTAGATTTACTGTGCAGCCAATTTTGTAAGATTTTACATACAAAATGGATACTGTGCAGCTTTGCACACAAGTTTTCTCACTTTGCACATGGACCAAAAAACCTTAGAGGGAACGTTGATCTTAACCAAACTTTGCATATAGCAGCTTGGTAACCAATATTGAAATACTTTAGGGCAATGATTTCCTATGTCCATTCCTTCAACGTTTAAAATGTTATTTGCCATTCATTTATTAATGATCTTGAGGCATATAGATAAATATATCCATTACAAAATTAGATAAATTGAACAGGTGTTTTGAACTTTATATTTTGCCCCTATAAAATTTAGTTTATTAATTAGCTACTGATTAAATGAATTGATCTTAACCAAACTTTGTGTATGAAAATCTCATGGACACTTAACTTCTCATGTCAATTTCTTTGGGGCCTGGGGCCTTAAACGTCTTTTCTGTATACTCTAAGATATTATTTCCCACTCAATTTTTAATGATTTTGAGAAATATATCCACGATGAAACTGAATTTAAGTTAAATGAACAGGCAGGTTTTCAAAATATACATCTAGAACCAAATCAGGCAGAGGGCCCCTTAATGTGAATTTTCCCCCTATGTTAGCTATATAAAAATTATTATAAGTGTTAGATAATGAGAAAATAACTGGAATTTGTCCAAACTTAGTATATAAAAACTTAAGAGCCTATAGTAAATTACTATAGGGCACTGAACGCCTAATGTCCATTCCCTCAGAGCTGGGGGAAATAAATTTTGAGAAATATACCTTGAGTACAATGGCAATATAAAAAGTTAATTATCACTCATTTGGGGGCCAGGGCACTTAATATAGTTTTTTCTTCTGTAAGCTTATTATTTATTAATTTATTTATCCGTTTGCTCTAAAACTTGGACTCTTTTTTTTGCACATATCCACGAAGGTTTCTGGCTTAATTGTTTTTAAAACATAACACTCATTGGTTTCTTTAAATTTATTCATTTTTACTGAGATCATTGCAACGCTCAACGTGTCTGCTAGTAATAAACATAAATTAGACCATCAGGGAATCATAATAAATTATTTATCACATTGTTGCAACAGTAAATACATCAACAGGTTTTGAATATATTATAATATATAATATATTATAAATCTTGACCCAATTTTAATTTGATAACTTACAAGCTTGAAGTCTGTAAACAATTCAACAACAAAAAGAAAACGAGAAAGAAGATCAAATTTAACTAAAAATTATCATCAGTGCTCAAATATTTAATTATTTTTTAAATAATCCATAACCATTGAGTTTAGGATTTTAAATTATAAAATGTTAAGAACGCATTATAAAAATAAAAAGTAGTTAAAATTTAATTTCCATTTGTTCTTATAATAAAATTTTTTGTTGCTCTTTCAGGACAAATGTCCCCAAATATCTCCCCCAACAAGTGGTAACCCTGGTATCCTGGTGCATTCTGGGTTAAAGAAGCAGATCGCAGTGTTAGTGAGGAATATTTTTGTAAGTTTATCCAAGATCTAATGAGCTGTTAGTATAACAGGGTCCCTCTTTAGCCTCACTTTGCACTTTGATGTTTTGAGATTTATGTTGCTATGTGGGTTTTATCTTGATTGAGAAAAGATGGAACTCACTAATGAAATAAAGACTTATTAACAAAAGTTGAGATTTTAACAGGAAACAACATGAGGATGGAGCACCTTGCATTAATTAGAAATGTACACAGGAGATAAGACACAATATAGTTGTATCATCAGGATCTAGTTTCTGTAACAAAGTTTTAAATTATAATTTACAACATTTGTTTCTGAATCTGATTAAATTTGTAATTAGTTCTCATAAAAATTATTCATTACTTCTCATAAAAATTATTTTTATTACTTGCACCAAGATTTTCAGAGAAAAGATAGAAACATTAATTACTAATCTAATGACACATTATTTTGTTCATCCAGCCTGAACAACTGGCCAATGTAAAATGTTCATTTACTCATTCCGGCCAAACAACAACAGTTCAAGGTACAATCACATCATCGTCTAGTTCCAGTCTTACCTGTGAGACAGTACAGGTAATAACAGCACATCACTGTATTGGAAGTAAAATAAGAAGACATTTTTGTTTATAGACATTTTGTGTGTATTATAAAGTTGCATAATGTAATGTGTTAAAACACTTGCCAAATATGATTCCTAATATTTTACATTGTCTCTGGATGTAAATTTACAAGATCTTCATAACTTTCTAAAATATATGGGAAAAGACCAAAACAAACATTTTAAACCTATTGTGAGTTTATCAAACTTCCCTTAATGATTTGATTTGATTGATGTTGACAGTTCAGCTTTGAAGGGGAAAGCCCCTACACCATAGCAGATTTTAAAGTGACTTGGGGAAAACAAAATCTTCCATTGGATAATCCAAATGGCATACAAGGTGAATAATTTAGTACTTATTTTAAAATTAAATTTGAGCTACTTCAAGTAATGTTTAAGGAACGAAATATTGCAAAAAGGTATATTACAATATTATTCTTTAAAACAATGCTATTAAAAATAATGTTGTTAACAATAAAATTATTTGATGGTGTGCTTCACTTGGAACAATATATTTTTTTAAATTTATTAGTTTAAAACTGACAGCAAAATCTTTTTAAAAAACAAATTTTGTTCAACAAACAGTGAGAATCTACAAATGTATGCACATGGTATCCTACTGTGGCCAGTGTTTGTCCATGGATCCAGAATATGAGTGTGGCTGGTGTGAAGGGTCATGTGGCACTGCCACGCCCTGCGAGGGAAAGTGCTTGCTGCAGAAAAACTGTACCAGCAGTTGGTTGGATCGTTCAGCTACTTGCCGTAATCCCCAGATTACAAGGGTTGGTAACATGATTTCAAATTTTCAACTTTGCTCGTAGCAGGCATTATCATTAACATTTTAAAGTACTTTTACTTAACCATAAAGTTTTTGGTAAACATTTGCCCCAGTCCAGTAAGGATTTTATGTTTATTGCCATCAACTGGTTATGAAATTGATAAAAATGCTGTAAATGTATTTATATTATTATTGTCATACTGACTTCATCTTGTAGGTTAAGAATGGTTATTTTTTGCATCCAAATGTCTTATGTTTAATATTATTTACCCGTAGTTAAGTACTATTATTTTTTTCAAAAATAGTATAATGAAAGCACATCTTAAAAAAAAAGACAACGTAAAAACTACCACAAAACTTCGCAAACCGAGTGAAAACACTGGCCAAGTCAACTGCCAACGTTTCTGGAAGTCTACTAAAGCTTCTTTTATTAAATGAAGAGTTTCTATTTTCTATGATTTCATTACTAAAGAGAGTGCTATTGAGGCGCGCTTTATCACCCTTTGGGATTAGAGACAAGGCGTGCATTACCGTGCTTTGTCACATTAAACGTTAACCAAGAAATTGCTCAGATTTATGAGACATACCCAACTAACAATTCTTATCACAGTAATAAATTAATTTCAGCAGAATTGTTTTATTAATCCTTCTGGTACAGGGCGCGTCTTTTTCATCAGGCGAATCATTTACTCTGGATTCCGAGGACATGTATTTGCCAAATAGAGTGGTACCGGATATAAATAAACAAACAAAAGGATATAACCTTTCACCTTAGTCTCGGGCATAATGTTAAACATTAAGGGGAATAGTAGAATTTAATTTTGCTTTTTAAATTATGAAAATGGACTAATAAATTAATTTTCTGTGCAGATCTGTTTTGTTGTTGCCTAGCTATGTTTTTAATGGTACTTAAACACACTCGATAAAACCTATTTTATTTTTTATTTAAATAAACTTTTTATTATATAATAAATTTTGTTTAAATAAAAAATCAATAATATATTTTATCCTTTTTTTATTGATTTCACCTCCAGAAATAGAAGCTTTATGCTTTTTCTAACACGTCTTATTCTCTAATCTATAGTTAGAATAATTTCTATCCTCGTAAATTTAATGTATTGATTAATGTAAGAAAAGTGTAAACCAAAAAACAACAGTTTTGTTAACATACTTTTTCCATTTCTACACAGATAATTATCGAACTCTATTATCAGTTGTTTAAAACAAAAAAGCTGAAGGATAATTTTAAAATTCAAATTTTACTTGTTCCAAAATAATATCCGTGCCCGGTGAAATTATTAGCAAAATAATATCTGGTACTCAGGGAAGTATTACAAAAAATTAGGTCTGTTCCAGATGGGTCAATAGTTAATATAGATGCACTCATATGTGCATATTTAAAATTATTCATCTTATTAATTGTGAACAGTTTAGTCCTGCTACTGGGCCCATTGAAGGGACAACACTCTTATCTGTGACTGGCATCAACTTAGGAAAGTCTTACTCTGACATTACAGCAGAAGTGGCCGGCAGACCGTGTACCATCAAGGCTGAACACTATCAACCATCCACCAGGTCAGTTCTTATCATCTGCATCATCAACAGTGACATACTTTTCAAAACCAAAGTTTTCAAGTTGTGTGGAGAATTTATGTTAGCATTTATTTTTTTATCATTTGCCTTCTGTTTATCAAAATACTTATAATTTTTTTAAATTGATACCTTAAAATTCTTTAGTTTATATTTTTAAAAATTTCTAATAGTTTTATTCAATGTGATTTTTTTTGGTCCTCTCCCAGATTTCTCTGTGAAGTTGGCCAAGTTAAGACTGAGTCCAAGGGGATCATCTCTGTAACTATAGATGGCCAGTACACTGCCAAATCTGACTCTGAGTTTGTCTTTGTGGTCAGTTCTTGAAATCAAACTTTTAACAACCATAATTTTCTCAAACATTTGCAGATGAATTCAGTCTGAGTTATCTTAATAATAAGTTTATGACTTTGTCATTTATCATCATTCCTTTTTTAAATAAGTTTTCTATTCCTACTTGAGAATGACCTGAAGCTGATCTTACGGAATTGTAAATTAATTTTGATGTAGGATCCAGTGCTCACATCCCTGACACCTAAAGCTGGGCCAAGGTCAGGTGGTACAACCTTGACCTTGATAGGAGATCACCTGGATGCTGGAAGTGAGACCAGTGTCAAAATGGAGGGGGGCATGTGTGAAGTACTGAAGTGAGTGGCCAGAAATTCATTTCATTGTAAAATTATCAAATATTTTACTATCAATTATCAACTATTTTACTATCTATTTATCAAATAGTTTACAATCTATTTATCAAATATTTTACTATCTATTTATCATTTTCACATTTTTACTTTGCATGTTTATCACGACTTAAGATTCACATTTACATAAATGTGTATTTTGTAGATAAAAAATTTGTTGGTCCTAAAACTGATAGTTTCAATTATTAAATAGCTATTTTTAAAAATTATTATTTTGAATTGTTACTTTAAAAATAAAACAAGTCATTATATAAACTGAAAATTTTAACTTCAATAAATTTTAACATCAATATATTTTAACATCAATAAATTTTAACATCAATAAATTTTAACATCAATATATTTTAACATCAATAAATTTTAACATCAATAAATTTTAACATCAATAAATTTAAACTGACACAACAAAGGATTCAAATTATTTTTCTGGGTGGAGCTTGCAATTTCTCTGCTATTTAAATGAGCAGGGATGGGATGGTTATATGGATATGGAATCATATGAGAAAGTTTCAATGTAAGTATGAGGCCAGTTTAAATATTATTGTAAGGCAAGGGGTTTAGGGAGGAGTTGTGCTGAAAATCTGTATGCCCTCCCCTTGGTTTGTGTCATGAATGGCCTTTTACATTAGGGCTGTTGTACCGCACATTGGATCTATCCATCTGCCTTCTGATTCTTGAATTTTACTAACATGGTAAAAGGAAGTAGAGAAGTTTATTTCGTGTATGTTTTCAAGACGACCTGGACAACTGTCCCCAAAATATTAGTTAGCACATCCTAATAAATAGTCTAATATTAACTTAATTATTAACTATATGTGTTACAGGGCCAACAAAACCACCTTAGAGTGTAAGATACCGGCCCAGTCAAGTACCAACACCAATGTCAGAGTGGAAGTCAGCTTTGGTGGCTATAGGAAGGAACTGAAGGAAACATTCACATACAAGCCTGACCCCACCGTCACAATGATAGAACCACTGAAGACCATTTTGAGGTGAACATACTTGTATTTTTACTCTGGTCAAAGTTCTTCTTCTTTAGCTCAGTGTCACTATGAAACATAAGTGAACTGTTGACTCTGTGAAACATAAGTGAACTGTTAACTCTATGAAACATAAGTGAACTGTTAACTCTTTGAAACATAAGTGAACTGTTAACTTTTGAAACATAATTGAACTGTTAACTCTTTGAAACATAAGTGAACTGTTAACTTTTGAAAAATAATTGAACTTTTAACTTTTGAAACATAATTGAACTGTTAACTCTGTGAAACCTAAGTGAACTGTTAACTCTGAGAAACATAAGTGAACTGTTAACTCTATGAAACATAAGTGAACTGTTAACTCTGTGAAACATAAATGAACTGTTAAGGGGAGGTGCGGGTCAAAATTTGGCAAAAAATTACATTTTTAAGGATTTCTAGTTTTTGATTTATTTGGTTTCTAAAGCCATTTTTTAATATAAATCATATTAAAAATTTTGTGATATTATATTAGAACATATTTTAAAATATTATTTTATTAACCCTATAAGGGGGTGTAAAGTCGTATTTTGATACTAAATACAGTATTTTTACGGTCTCCATTCAAGTACTTGAAATCATCCCACCCCATCGAAGGTGGTATCAGTGGAAAGCTGGATTTCTCTAGATTTAGATGAATATAAATTCCCGACCAATCAAAATTTACACAATCTTGCATTTGTTGATTCGCGTTCAAGAAATGACACTTTCTTGACCTACTTATCGGGTTTCCGCATTTCGTATGCATAACCCTTGACCTTTCAATAAACCAAGGATTTTGATTGGTTATTGCGGTGGAAATTACTTTAGACTACTTCCGTTTCTACGTAAACAAGAAAAAATGTTCGGATAAACTATTTTCATATAATAAAATTCAGAGTTTTGTGCTATAGCACAATGCTATTATATTAACACTAAAACTACTTTTCTTATCGATCACTTTAGCGTGAAATACGTAAATATGAAGGTGGGTCTTGTATTCTCATCACTCGGACTCGGTCTCAAACTAACTAAAACTTATAATAATAGAAGTCTCAAGTCTCAAGCGTCTTAGTACTCCTAGCGTCCATTCCAATATAGTATAGTAATAATAAGAACATATTACGTTCATGTAATAAAAGTAAAATTAATAGCTACTGTCTACTGTGCTTAATTTTACCCAAATAATTTTTAAAATATTCTATGAGCTAGCGTATTTTTGTCACTAGAACTAGTGATAGCAATAATAGTAATAGTATTAGTATTTACTAGAGATAATAAGACTAAGACAAGATATGCATTGGACAGAATTAATAATCAATAAATAAAACTAGACCTAGATTGCTATTTAACTTTAACCCGTGCTCTTGCTAGGATACATCTGTAGATAGTACATAAAAGATAACCCTGACAAAAAAAGAACAACACAGGCCCAAGCCCAAGCACTTTCAATTTGAAAGTATTTATTGTGAATTCAATTCAATTTTATTGAAGTCAAAGTGTATAAATCTTAGTATTCGAAGTGTTAAATAATAACTTAAGATCTACATTTATGTCTGCAATGAAAATTCAGCTTTGGGATTGAGACTATAAAGTAATTTTGAACTAAAAATGAAATAACTGCACGAAGCAGCGAAAATTACAGGCGGAGAGTAAAAGTAAAATACTTTGAAGGGACACTAAGGAAAATATTAGAGGAGCTAGAAAGTAATGTGTAAGATCAAGCTTAAGCTACTCAATCATTTTATGTACAGTAATTATACAAAATAAAATTTTAATTTAATAATTTCTAGAAATTTTGTCGTTTTTTCAGTTTTCTCGCTTTCGATGTTTTTGATCACTTAAACCCTTATAACTTTTTAATTAA
>MUZC01002217.1:247683-356348 GCA_002072015.1 Radix auricularia
GAAGGAATCACAAAGAAATGTTCAGGTTGTGCAAAACAATTATCAAATCCAGCACAAGCTACACTTCATCCGTGGGAATGGCCTCACAAACCATGGCAAAGAGTGCATGTGGACTATGCAGGACCATTTCTTAACACTATGTTTTTAGTGGTGATAGATGCACACACTAAGTGGGCTGAGATAATTCCTACAAGTTCTACTACATCGTCTACTACGATTGATATACTTAGAACTATATTTGCCAGATTTGGATTACCCAATCAAATTGTTAGTGACAATGGACCACAATTTGTAGCTGAAGAATTTAAAAGATTCGTCACTAATAATGGTATCAAACATATTACCAGCTCACCATACAAACCTTCCACAAATGGACTTGCTGAAAGATTAGTACAAAGTTTCAAACACGCAATGAAAGCTTCTACAAGTGACTCCGGAAATATTGTCACAAAATTAGCAAGATTCCTACTTGCATATCGTAATGCTCAGCACAATACGACTGGCGAATCACCTGCACAATTAATGTTTGGCAGACAACTTCGTACCAGAACTTCATTGGTCAAACCAAGTATTGACGAAACCGTATTCAAGCAACAAGCTGAGCAACATCGAGTCCACAAAGGACAATTCCACGAATTCAGTCCAGGACAAACAGTCCTCATCAGGAATTACAGGAATCCAGACAAATGGATTAGTGGAACAATTGTAGAGAGATCTGGTCCGCTCTCCTACGTTGTTGAAACGTATCCAGGGATAACATGTCGCAGACATGTCGATCAAATTAGATCATCATCGGCACACATCCCTCCAACCATTCAAAGGGAAGATTTATCGAGATGGTTCCCTCCTCCTCAGGTCGCAGAACCAACTTCAACTTCAACAAACAAAGACGGTGTGCCGAATTCATCTATTACTGACACCTCAGCGGTAAAGGAACCAACAACAATTCAAACCACAACAGAGTCAATGAATACTTCTGAAAATGTTTTGAGAAGATCATCGAGACAATCAAAACCCACAAAAAGACTCATAAATGAACTTTAAGTTAATGCGTGTGTGTTTGAATTGCATGTACATAATGACATTTTTTTAAAGGGGAGATGATATAGTGTATTACGAAATGTAATTATGCGAATGAAGAATCGCACTTCCGGGCATTACGGATGAAAATAAGAAAACATGGCGTTCAAGGTTAAAAGCTAACGTCTTGCTTGTATTCTTACAGATTATTTGAATGTGTCCTTTCTTTGAACAGTTTCTGCATATGGCGTCCTTGAAATGACATTCAGACCTTTTATGATTAGTTTTACCACAAGAGTGGCAAGGAGGGTATGCCGCACTCTTTAATAATTTTCTTTTATTTATGAAAGACACTTGTTCTTCTTCATTTAATCCTTTATGTATGGACGTGGCATCCTTGGTAGCTTGCTCCATAGCCAAAGCCAATTCCACTGCCTTATCCAGAGAGAGATTCCTTTCCTGTAATAATCTTCTTTGAATAGCGTCATCTTTGATGCCAACCACGAACTTATCTCTTAAGGCTTCATTCAAATTGTCTTTAAAATTGCAATATTCTGACAATTTTCTAATTTCTGCAAGGAATGAACTAACTGATTCCCCTTCCTGCTGAATTCGTCTGTAAAATTTGAAACGTTCTACAATCTCCAGTGGAGCAGGAGACAAGTGGTCTTGAAGAATTTTACACAAATCTGTGTAAGATTTTGTGGATGGAAGTTGTGGTGTTGTCAATGACCTTAATAAATTGTACATTTTGGGTCCTATTGACAAGAGAAGTATTGCTGTTTGTTTCACGGGAGCTGTGTCGTTCGCCATGAAGTAAGCATCGAGCCTTTCTTTATTTGCTGTACTTGCTTGTTCATGTAAGTCTTGATATCTATTCATGTAAGACTTGATATCTATCCATGTAAGTCTTGATATCTATTCATGTAAGTCTTGATATCTATTCATGTAAGTCTTGATATCTATTCATGTAAGTCTTGATATTCATTAATGATTGATGTAAGTCACCAGTCTGCCAACATCTGTTTCATTTATGTTATATCGAATACGACTGCGATAAAGCTTGTACATAAAATACAAGACACACAAAGAAATTGTGAAATTAAAATAATACATTAAAGCTTTATTTATTCACTAATACAACAGTAGACATTTTGGCAAATGCCTCCGTCAATAACTTACACAAATATTAAATTTTTATTTACATAATATAAGACACTCTGTCATGGAAATATAATTACATAAAGATAAAAAGAAGAAATAAACACACACTAAAAAACATGATGTAACAAAAGGGAAATAAGAAGACTGAAATAAACAAAATACTCAACCTGTCAACAAATGATCCTCTCAAAAAAGGGAGGCTAACAATACAAAACTAAGCTGAACTGATGATGTATATATTTATTATCTCATCATTGTAATGGCTGCATTCATTGATACTTTATGTTGTCAGTTTATTTTAAAGCAATAGTTTTTTCAACTGACATTTTCAAATTATACTTTAAATTATCCCATAATAAATGGGCCCTCCTCCCACATGAGGTATTTTAAAGTAGTGGCTTTTTAAAGGTTTGAACTTCCACAGGTTTCAGAAACCAAAAATTTTTCCACAAATTTTACAAGACATATATTCTAAGTACAACAATATAAGAGAATGTTTGTATTATTTGAATAATTATTTCTTATTTGCATAAATGCTGAAATTTTAGTTTGACTCACAAAGATTTGATAAAGTCATTAAATTCACTTTAAGAATATTATGTTTTTAAATTTCTTAAGTAATTAACTTGTATTTAATAATTTATTTTGCTAAATGGTCCACCAAAAAGTAAATGGTCCACCAAGAAACTTCCCCTCACAAAAGATAAACAAAATTGTCTTTGAGAATTTAATATAAAAAAAAATTTCACATTTTCTTTTCACAAGAACAATTAACATTTAAATAATAGTGATCTCATTTCATTTCAAACTATTAAAGGCTTTTTGCTGGTTTAATAATGGTTCAAGTGTATCAGATAATAAATGTCAGACTCAGCTCTGTACATTATTTTTAAATGTAAACGCTTTCTTTAATAGTAAGTTTAACAGCAAGAGTTGATTGTATTTCTCTTGTTTCTGACAGGGGAGATTTCGCGTGGTGAATGTTTTGATGGCAAGTGTCAGCGTGTTTGTGGGAGACGATGTGTGTAGTCAGCCCTCAGCCAGTGACACGGCGATAACATGTCTGCCACCCAGTAGCACACCGACAGGAACTGATGCTAGCGGGAGGGCACCCGTTACAGTAAGTAGCATCTCCTTGGAAGGGTACCCGTTACTGTAAGTAGCATCTCCTTGGCAGGGCACACTTTACAGCAAGTAACATCTCCTTGGGAGGGCACCCGTTGGACGGCACCCATTACTGTAAGTAGCATCTCCTTGGGAGGGCACCCCTTACAGTAAGTAGCATCTCCTTTGGGAGGGCACCCGTTGGAGGGCACCCATAACTGTAAGTAGCATTTCCTTGGCAGGGCACCCATTACAGTAAGTAGCATCTCCTTTGGGAAGGCACCCGTTAGAGTAAGTAGCATCTTCTTGGGAGGGCACCCGTTACAGTAAGTAGCATCTCCTTTGGGAGGGCACCACTAACAGTAAGTAGCATCTCCATGGGAGGGCACCCGTTACAGTAAGTAGCATCTCCTTTGGAAGGGCACCACTTACGGTAAGTAGCATCTCCTTGGGGGGCACCCATTACAGTAAGTGGCATCTCCTTGGGAGGGCACCAGTTACAGTAAGTGGCATCTCCTTGGGAGGGAACCAGTTACAGTAAGTGGCATCTCCTTGGGAGGGCACCAGTTACAGTAAGTGGCATTTCCTTGTTAGTCCTTGGTTAGCTGTCTTCCAACATGTTCATCACAACTTCACATTTTGGCAGTACTGAATACAGATAAGCAGTTAGCTATGTTTATGATGAAATTGACTTTAAAAAATAAATGAAGAGCACAAGGGAATGTCACATTTGTGTAGTTTTGAGATATTCAAATTTAAAGGTTCAAAATTATACAGATTTCTTTTAAATTAACTAAATAAATTTGGATTTTTTAATAGTCAAATTATTTTCACAAAAAACCACTTTCAGTACATTATATTTTTTACTCTCTATCAGATAACTAAAAAAATTAAAAAATGTCGCATAGCCGTTTTTTCCCTTGAGGTCTTCAAATGTAAACATGACAATTTTATTACAAATAACATTACATTTTGTTTACAGTGTGAGCATAAATCCTGTATAGAATTTTGTTATATTGAAACACATTCTCTACAATTAATACCTTCACTATTAAATTATTTTGTTGCTGTAATTCAGTTTTCTAATGGTTTCTCTGACAGGTTCACATCGGCAACCTGAGGTCCAGCCCAGGATATCTCAGGTATTTCTCTCCCACTGAGACCAGCAAGCCCATCGCCCTTGGTGTTGTTCTCGGTGTGGTGGTACCGATTCTCTTCATCGTCATTCTCCTGACCATCTGCGTGCTGCGCAGGCACCGAAAACACAAACCTGATCAAAATTACATTCCTGACGTGCTTAAAGATTATGAGGGGAAGAAAGCAGGGGAAGAAGAGATGACCAGCATGGATAACCTCCCCATTAAAGTGGACATGAATGGAGGCCAGCTGGACAAAAATTCAGGTAAATTATGCCTGGGACAATGCCGACCTGTAGGGAAGAACAGGATAAATAAAGTAAGAAACTGAGAGGTTGAAGGCTAAGAGGTCGGCCAAGAAAGAGATGGTTGAGTGCAGTTCAATAAGATATACAGCTGCTGGGGTCCAGACATGAAAGGTTATGGTCACAGATTGGTCAGAATAGATGACAGTGACTGAGCAGACAAGGACCCTACAAGGCCAAAGTAGACAGCAGTATTAGTGGAAATTTGGTTTAATGACTGGGGGGAGGGAGGTGATTTACTAATGGCAGAAAGTGTTTTAGAAATTTTATCATTAATTTAATTACAATTCTCTCAGCAGAGTTGAGGAAGCTAGAAACTAATGTTTCTCTAAAAATGTATTTAAAAAAAATGACATATTGAACTGTCTCTATCTAACAGATTCCTAGCCTTACATCAATGACATATTGAACTGTCTCTAACAGATTCCTTGCCTTACATCAATGACATATTGAACTGTCTCTATCTAACAGATTCAACGCCATACATCAATAAAATATTGAACTGCCTCTATCTAACAGATTCCTCGCCTTACATCAATGACATTTTGAACTGTCTCTAACAGTTTCCACTCCATAAATCAATAAAATATTGAACTGTCTTTATCTAACAGATTCCACTCCATACATCAATGAAATATT
Source organism: Radix auricularia (assembly GCA_002072015.1). NCBI lineage: Eukaryota > Metazoa > Mollusca > Gastropoda > Lymnaeidae > Radix > Radix auricularia. The sequence continues at coordinate 253,052 of MUZC01002217.1, forward strand.
GAACTGTCTTTATCTAACAGATTCCACTCCATACATCAATGAACTTCTTGGCAAGTTTGAGGAGCCTGTATTAAAACAAAGTATTGCTGCTGCTCTTATTTCACGTAAAAAACTGACCATTGGGGACTTGGTTGGAAAAGGTAATTAGCCAACCATAACAAACTTTAAAACTTGGCATTCAAATTAGGTGTTGAAATTGAACAAGAGAAATTCTCTCAAATATTAATCCTCTCAGAGGGTAGAAGATTTTTTTGCTCTTGATAAAATTGTGCTGTAAGAAAAGGTTTTTTCAAAGAATATATTTTACATAAAAGCATTTTTTAAGCGCATTTTCGAGATGTCGAAATCGCTATTGCACCCGTTTTGTCCGTCCGTCCGTCTGTCATCACCCTTGATCTCAGCATCCATAAGTCCTAGACCCATGAGGTATATATGTTTTTTGTATGCCCTGACCTGCCATTTGTGCATCAACACTCAGTTACTCGATCCGTTAAAAAACCCCGTTAAAACTACCAAAAAATATTTCGAATCGAGAGGTAACACTAGCGCAGGGAACGGCCGCCATTGCCGGAAGTCGAATGCACAATCCTTCCAGCATTGAAGAGTGGTGCGAAAGGGTGCAAAAGAATTAGTTGTTTTTTTTTTAGTTGACGTCATTAGAATATGTGTAAAAGTTTAGAGAGTTTTACGTCATCATTTGTGGTGACTTGTAATTGGATTAAATAGAAAATAATTTTTTTTTAAATGTTAAGAAATGACTTTTAAATTTAAAAAATGTCAGGTATATTCATTACACAAGAAAATTCATAAAAATATTTCTAAAATCTAAACACAATTACTGATAACTACATAATTCTGATATCTAACATAAGTACTGATACATAATACGAAAATGCGCTACCACGTCCTGAATTCCAATAGGTACCAGGCTTAACATGATTTTTCTTTCATGCACAGGGTACTACGGTGTTGTTTATAAAGCAGTCTACAAACACTCAGATTCAGACAAACAAGCTGATGTGGCAGTTAAAACATTGCAAGGTCAGACAATTAATTCCATATTTGTGGCAGTTAAAACATTGCAAGTTCAGACAATTAACTCTGTATTTGTGGCAGTTAAAACATTGCAAGTTCAGAGAATTAACTCTGTATTTGTGGCAGTTAAAACATTGCAAGGTCAGACAATTAACTCTGTATTTGTGGCAGTTAAAACATTGCAAGTTCAGAGAATTAACTCTGTATTTGTGGCAGTTAAAACATTGCAAGTTCAGACAATTAACTCTGTATTTGTGGCAGTTAAAACATTGCAAGTTCAGACAATTAACTCTGTATTTGTGGCAGTTAAAACATTGCAAGGTCAGACAATTAATTCTGTATTTGTGGCAGTTAAAACATTGCAAGGTCAGACAATTTAATTCCATATTTGCTTGACAAAAAATGTCGGATTGAGCATCTATCCTATTAACATGAGTTGTGTTAAATAAAAACTTGATAACTGTTTGATGAAATATCAATTTGAGTTCTCCCAACATGCTGAGAAGCATGAACATTATGACATTGTTCTCAAGATGTCTTCCTATTCTTGTGTCACCAGCTCGCAGGTCTGAAGCTGAAGCTCTGCAGCAGTTCTTGCAGGATGTGGCAATGGCCAGAGACCTGTCCCACCCACACCTGCTGCGTGTAGTGGGTGCTGTGGTCAGTCTGAGTGATGACCCTATTGTCGTCATGCCATTCATGGCCACTGAAGATCTAGGATCATATGTAAGAGAACCAGCCAAGGTGAGTCAGTTTCTTTTTGATACATGTCATTTTGTCTTTATTTGTAAAGAAATCTTAACCTTGACATTCACATTTTTGTCATGATTTTCTATAGGATCTACATTACCATGAGTGCACTTTCTTCTCCTTCAAATTGAATGCCACCCTGCCCATATCATACTTAGAAATTATACTTTTGGACTACTGATTTTAAAACTAAAAAGATTTTTAATCTGATAACTAAAATTACTTAAAATTAAATAATACTTAAAGATTAAACACTTGACACAAAAACTTAGTCGAAGCCTCTAAAATAAATATTTAAATGATGTAATTGCTAAAGATAACAATAAAAACTTATGGTCCTTTATCAAATGTAAAGAAATGGAGCTTACAGGAATAGCCCCACTAAAACTAAACACATATTCTGTAGGCCTGAGATTAATCTTTTAAGGCCTTGGCTAATACTTTGAAAACCTGCTCCATCTGCTGAGCAGTGCCATACAACATTGTCTTCACGGGGGACTATTTTGCCTCCCGTACCTCCCCGGCTATGTCAAGTATGGGACACGATGCCAGCAGGTGTGTGACCGTCTCAGAGGCTTGGCTGCAATGATGACAGTTCGAGTTCCTGTTGTGGTCTAGCCTGTTAAAGTAAGATTTGGTTGGGCAATGCTCAGTGCACATTTGAGTCATTAAACTCTGATGTTTGAACCCCCCCCCCCCAACTGGGCTGATCGATTCAGCCTGGGCATGTTAGCAAAACCCCCCTGGCCATCGTATTGTCCGCCGACTCCTGGTACCACTTATTCCTAAAGAATAGCCACACTAAAAGGCTCAAATAATAAAACCTATAATGACAATGAGACTATGAGACGCAATAATCCTCTGTGTTGAAAGAGCATCTGTAACAGATAAGATACCTCATGAGTTATTTTCACATATCAAGATTTGAGATGCTGTATTTGTTTACAAACCAGTTGTTAACTTTTTCCATGAAACCAAACTCTCCTCACTTTTATTTTATTTCTTATCAAATTTCCCCAGTCATTGAGTTTGACTGACCTGGTCATCTACTGCCATCAAATAGCTGATGCCATGAGTTATTTGGAGAATTTACGCATTGTACATAGAAATCTGGCAGCTAGGAATTGTATGTAAGTAAAAAGAGACAACAAAAAAAGTTTTCTTGCTTAGTGCTCATGATTATTTATCACTTTGAAATCCCATTATATCTGACCATATGTTTATGTGAATTTTATCTGACCATATGTTTATGTGAATTTTATCTGTTGGGGCAGGGGAGGGGAGGGGTGGTTTTAAAATAAAATATCTGTATAAAAAATAAAAGTATTTTCCTTTTATTTTTCCAGCATACTAGAAGAAGATGGGAAAGCAGCTTCTATTAAATTAACAGATTATGTGGTGACAGCGAGTTTATTTCCACAAGATTTTTACATAGCAGAGGATGGAAGCACATCGGAGTTAGTCCGATGGATGGCGCCAGAAACTTTGGAAGATTTTATCTTTTCATCACAGTCAGATGTGGTAAGTGCTGGTTACGTTATTAAGGGTAAAGTAAGTGCTGGTTACGTTATTAAGGGTAAAGTAAGTGCTGGTTACGTTATTAAGGGTAAAGTAAGTGCTGGTTATGTTATTACGGGTAAAGTAAGTGCTGGTTACATTATTTAGGGTAAAGTAAGTGCATTCGGTTGGCTGTGTAGACACATGTGGCCATTCCAGGGCACAATATAAATGGCCATGGTTAAAGCTATAAAAGAAAATCTCAAGATGGCATCCCAAAGAGAAAATCTCATGATGGCATCCCAAAGAGAAAATCTCATGTTTCCAGTAACTGCAGCAAGACTTGTGATATCCCTTATATCAACCTGATGACATTGTCATTTTGTCACCATCTGTGTAGTTAACTAAAATAACTACATGCCAGGGAATTAAAAAATATATCATTTAGGTTTCATGATCATGTTGGAAATAAGAGAACTGGAAACTGCTTCTATTGAGCTTCAATTGGCATTGCTTGCTATTAAGCTGTGTGCTTGAACATGAAGGCTTTACAGCTTAATATTTTATCACATTACAACTTAATTTTTTTGGCACCTGTATAATGGATCATGTGATCTCTGTCCTTAGTGGTCCTTTGGTGTTGTGATGTGGGAAGTCCTGACAAGAGGTGTGGAGCCTTATCCAAATACTCAACCTCAAGCTGTTGTTGTTCAGGTCAAGGGAGGCAAGCGATTGCCTAAACCTAAACAATGTCCAGAAAATATGTAAGTAGCTGGTTTATATAGCCCTTGTATTTATTCGCCAATCATCTCATATTTGAACCAGATTTTTTCTCCATTCTTATTATTCGTAAGGACATATTTGAAGACCAAGTTATTTAGCAGTCTCTATATTTTAACTTAACATGCATTCAGTGTGGAAGACATTTGTGAAGGAAAGGTTTATCTTGTGTGTCATTCTTTAAAATGTTTATTATCATATAGAATAGGACAAAGATAAAGCCTTCTACAAAAATACAAAATACACAAACAAATTTAATTACACAATTTAAGTTTGTGTATTTTTAATATGTTTCATAAAATGTCACCTATTTTTATTTTATCTGGCTCTTAGAATTTTTTTTTCCATTATGTTTTTAGAATTTTATTATTAATTTAAGGTTTCTTTTACCTTTCATAAATTGAATATTCTGTCAATCCTTGTTTCAGCTATCAAATTATTCTTTCTTGTTGGGTTGTCCCACAACAAGACAGACCAACATTTGCAAGGCTAATGGAGTTGTTAGCACCTTATGTCAGTGAAACCCAAACTGATGGGAAAAGAGAGTCGCAGCCCTTGACGACATCTGTTGAAGTAGGGGGAGTTGATGAATACAAAGATCTTTTTGGCTAGCATTAATTGAGGCTGCTAGTTTTCTGGATGACAAGTTTGTTTCAGCTACCAAATTAAATCTCTATGGCTCAGTCATTTTCATCTTTTATAATTTTAAATACAATGAATTCATCAACAATTAAAATCAGTATTTTCCATATGAGCACAAAGAAATGAGAATTGAATACTTACCTGATTTGATCAGGACTTGTGCCTGCCTACAAGACTACTGCTATTCAACGGAGATATTGAGCCATATTTTATTGGCTTACCAAACAATATGGACTTTTAGGAGTACAGCCATCAGCATTTTAGTAGTGAATTACAAAAATTTGAGTGCAATAAATTCATTTGTGAAATATTTGATAGTTGTGATGATAGTTGGCCAATATAGTGTACTAGGAGGGAGGGCCCATTGAATTTATCAATATATGCCCATTGATAATATAAATAGGCACCCATGATATGATATTTATAAAAATTAGGACTTCATTTAATTTTCTTCATTTCTACCTCCTCTTTAGAGTCAATATTTTATTACCATCTAGTTTTATTTCAAAATTGATCTCATTCATGAAAATTGCTGCCCTTAGATCTCAAACCTAGGACCAACATGAGACAGCAACCATAGTTCAAAGTCAAAGCAGATCACCATCTATGCAACACATTTTGTCATGCATATTGACCCAAGGTTTTTGAAAAGAACCAGAATTTTATATTTAGTTTTTTAATAACTTTTTTTTTACACATGACAAATTTTTATACTGTGAGTCATTTATTAACAGGTATATTTTTTAATGAAAGATTTTCTGGTGTTTGCTTTAAACAAGGAGTGTGACAGTTGGGAAAGCTGATGTTGGTTTGTGTCATACATGTCACTCACATTCTTGTATCAACTGTTGACTGTTAATTTTAAAGTTGACTGGAAGAATTCATTTAATGAAACTTTTTAAACCAAGTCAATAATAATTTAATAAAAAGCCACTTAAAATTTTGATTTGATGAAACAGAAAGGCTGCCCATATTATGCTTTTGTATAGATAAAGAAAATCAAGTTTAGACAAACTTTATACAATTTTATTAATTTTTGTAATGACATTTTATGTCTTAGAAGTGGTGCTGTTAAAATTCTGCATAATCCACCAATGGAAGTCAGTGCTTTGATTGTTAAACTTCAAGAAATAAGGTCATTGTACAAATGTAAATACTGAAATCAATTCTTTCTTAATACAATGTTTGTGCGTACATGTGTACTATAATCAAGAGGATGAGTGTCTAGACTTTTGATTTTTTTTAGAAAACAGTGTCAATAGAATAATTTTTAAAAAAAATTCCTCTTATTCTGTGTCACCCAGCACAGAAAGTGGTGCTCAGTTAGAGTAATGGTGCTCTTAAGATGTTCGTGGTTCAGACAGTGGTTTTTACTGTGACCTAAGATGTTAGTGGTTCAGAAAGTGGTTTTTACTGTGACCTAAGATGTCAGTGGTTTAGACAGTGGTTTTTACTTTAAGTTTCTGTGTTTAAGACAGTGGTTTTATTGATATCTACGGTGAAGGGGCTAAGACAGTTATCCACTCAGTCAGTGCTACTACCTGTCATGGTCCTGTCCACTCAGTCAGTGCTACTACCTGTCATGGTCCTGTCCACTCAGTCAGTGCTACCACCTGTCATGGTCCATGCTGAAATCATTGTGGGGCTCTTTCCTCTGTATTTCTGACTAGAGATACAATTAGTATTTGTTATTAAATTAGAATATATAAAAGATTCAGTGTGTGACTGTTTGAACTTGTAAATACCTAAGCCAGTGTTCTTAAAATGCCATTTGTTGTGAACGATTACTAAACAAGTTCAAGTGATATGTGACACTAGAGCTTCTCTTGCCTCAAGCTGGTCCCTGTAGACTGTAGAATATCTCAAGTCAGGAAGTGGAACCCAGTCCAGCAGTGTAAAATCATTGTGTATTTGTACTGTAACAAGTCTCGTCATTTTTATAGCATTTATTGCTCTTTAATCCCATTTGGTATTACTAAATCAACATTTTATGTTTACAATTTATATTAACCTTTTAAATGCAAGGCTTTAAAAAAAAAATATTGAAAGCCATTTCACTGTATGCAAATTGAATAATTTGCCTTTTCTACAATTTATGCATTTCAGTTGTACACTCTATCATAATTTTTTTTAATGCAATTTTTCCAGCTTGGTCATCTAACTGAAATAATACTTCATTGATTCTTCAAGTTTCTTTTCCATTTTGGTTATTATTTAAATAAAAAACCCAGTCATCCATTCTTCAAAACATGATGGTGGGAATGTTTTTATGTTTGAGAAATGTAAGACAGACCTAAGCCTTACTCCACAAAGTGTCTTCAATCATGGCTCATTGTGTCTAACCTGCTCTCACCCACTAGGATTATTGACACAATTCTTCATACAACACTAGTCATTCATGGCTTGAAGTTTGGGAAGATAATGGAAGGAATCTGTTAGATGGCTCAGTCTGGTGTGATTTACAACAGGGAAATTACAAAGATATATACCACTCACATGATTAAATATAGACCTCATCGCATTTAAGGTTGTAACATAATATTTTACAAGTCTCTACAAGCCAACATCATTTTCTAACAAGGTATTTTAATATATTTTTCATATCAGTTTTTATAAGTGCAATTTTTGATATAATTTGAACTGACTGTAAAAATGTTGTACTATAATAGTGTTATGTTGACCACAAATATTTTGTGTACATTTCATCACACCAAGATCACTATGTATGCTGCTGCTTTGGAATAAAGCATTTTGTTAATATTTTTTCCAGCCACTGTTGGTGACAAGTGTCTCTATAATCAACAAGATATTGAATCAATCAGGAACTAAAAATTTATATAAAATAAAAATAATAATAAAAAAAAGTAATATAACATTGATATGCTTTTGAGCTCATGCAGTTGCCAAACTATTGTTGAGTTCAGCTCTCACCGGCAATTTTTAATCTATTGTAGACAAGTTTCTTATTGCTTTAAATTAAGTGATGGCACATCATCTATTGTACCATGAACGTGTCCTCTAGCAGCCAGACATGTTTAGCCAATGACTGCCAACCATGTGTACAACCATCAAATTAACTTAAGGTTGCCCTAAATATCTCCTATTTAATTGATGTATATTCTATATATTGTACAAATTCTTCACCCTAACACACATTGTGTTATATTGGGCTAGTTTAGGAATCTCTGCTTTTACTCTATGAAGGTTAAGAAAAGAAAGAGAAGAGTTCCCATTCTTGTCACCATCAGTTGGCTTGTGTCTGCATTCATCATTATATTAAACTCATCAAGCTTTTTATAGTAAACTTTATTTATTTATACCAATTTCCTGCCATTTATCAATCTTTATGTTGTGTTGTTTACTTAAGGAAATACTTTAGTGTCCTCTCATAACAAACATAAAAAAAGGAATTATGTCTTATAAAAAAAAAAAAAGGCAATGTTTTCTTTTTTTTAAATCCCTGTTTGAAGAGCCTAGTGGCTTCTAGAATATGTGCCATGTCCCTCTGGGTGCCATGTCCCCCTGGGTGCCATGTCCCCCTGGGTGCCATGTCCCTCTGGGTGCCATGTCCCCCTGGGTGCCATGTCCCTCTGGGTGCCATGTCCCTCTGGGTGCCATGTCCCCCTGGGTGCCATGTCCCCCTGGGTGCCATGCCCCCCTGGGTGCCATGCCCCCCTGGGTGCCATGTCCCCCTGGGTGCCATGCCCCCCTGGGTGCCATGCCCCCCTGGGTGCCATGTCCCTCTGGGTGCCATGTCCCTCTGGGTGCCATGTCCCTCTGGGTGCCATGTCCCTCTCTGTGCTATGTCCCTCTGGGTGTCATGTCCCTCTTGGTGCCATGTCCCTCTTGGTGCCATGTCCCCCTGGGTTCCTTGTGCCCATGTCTGCCAACCCAAGTGACAATGAGCAGTCATGGCACCAATGGTAACCTACATATTTGCATTTACTAGATGACATTTAGTGGCCTACAAACAAGTTAATTTTTAGATTTACTGAGGTTGGGTAGCGAAGTCAATAGTGCGCTCGCCTCACAAGCTGAGGGGTGTGGGATCGAGCCCACGAAAAGCCTCTGTAAAAATTATTGGAAATGACTAACGCTAAGAAAGTCCTCCGCTTACCTGGAGAGGGATGGGCGCCGCCAGTGTCTAGCAAGCCCGAGAATGTTCTAATGGAAACATGGGCACTAAAACAAATTTTAAAAAAAAAAATAAAAATAAAATAAAAAACTATGGTAAAGAAATTGAAATAATTTTCAGAGCCATTTATAAGGCTAAACAAACATGTCATACACACTTCAACAATAGGAGGACTAAGTACAACTCAATGATACTGCCACTCAATACTTATTGAGCTATTAATATCTAACAAGAGATTATAAACTACACAAAGTAACATAAGCACAAGAATTTTACTGTCTGTATTAGAGATCATTTTGAATAAAATTAACTTAACCTTTTTATTTTATGTAGCCACCTACCCCACTCCTGCCATTAACAAAATTTCCCATATAACACACATGTAGTCCCTCAGAGCTGCATATTTCATGACTGACCTCTGACCTTTTGCCAGTAGTCATTCTATCAATTTTTAAAGATTAATAGCTTAAATCACTTGCATGTTTCTTTACAGAAATTAATTATAATAATCTTAACAAGTTCTCAGACCTGTTTTTCTGTTTGTTCTCTCTAAAAAAAACATTATTATACATTAAGTATTTTTTAAAAAAGATCATCTTGAATTTCAGTGTTTTAAAATAAAAAAAATAAAAAAATGTTCCTGATGCATAACTGAAATAACAAGGTATTTCTTATTTACAATATTATACATCTTTAAACATCTTACAGATTGTGGTTACCATGGACAGAAGAGACAAAACAATATTCAATAAAGAGTTTAGTATTTTATTATTTCACACAATTTTTGATTGGACAATGAATAGAGTGGCAGTTGAATAATTTCAATAACAAAGTGCAATAGAGAAGGTGCAGTCCGTTGCTGGCTTCACAAGCATTGCTACATTCATATTCTTAACTGATGCAACACAAGTAGTGAACAATTACAGGTTCACATCATATTTAGAAACCTAGTAACGTATGCCAGTATTTAAATAGTTTTAGATTCTATATTTAATTTTGAGTGAATTCAGCGTATAAAATAAAAATAACGAATAAAATAGGTGGGCAATCAGATAAACAAGACACTGGCCAACAAAAATTAACACAACAGGTGAAATTGGCAGTTTAATTTTTAATGTAATGCAGATTCATGTAAATTTTAAAGTAAATAATTAAATAAAATAGACTTGTATTGCAGACAGAAATGATATAGTTTCACTCAATTCAGGAATTACTTCTTTCTGATATATGAAATTTAATTGAAGTGCACATGCTTCCAATTACCTCTGAAAACAAAACAAATTCATCTCCGGGACAATTGCATAAAATTAATGTAATTAAAGTGTTCAAAATCACATATATTTAGCACAATAATTAGAACTTATTGAGAGGACACAGAAAATTAATTTTAACATGTTAAATTTCTGCCTAAATCAACAAAATATTAAAATTTTTGATTGAAGAAAAAAGCATGATCTAATTATAGCACATATCTTTGTCATTGATCTGTCTTGTCTTGCCACATGCATACAGTATTAGTGTGGATTCATTTAGCATCTATTTCTTTTAAATAACAGTTATTAAGTCTGGGATAAAGAAGAATTATTGGTTATTTCAATAATATATACACTGAGCTGGTATAGGTGAAAATTCCGTTGAAATGATTGACAAAAATTGCACTTGTTTCATGGTTTCATAAAATTATACCAACACATGATTTCACACAAAAGCTCACAATCACAATGGCAGTTAAAATTTTGCTGAAAGACAAAATCGAATGTTATATACAATATGGAATGACTTCATTCAAGTGAAATAATTGAAATGTAAGTGGACCAAAATGAGAGAAATCTTTTTCAAATCAAATTTTGTTAATTTCAATGAATAATGAATGCACTGAAGATTGTGATCTAAAAATAGAACCTTCATGAAATTCAGGACAAGTTAATGTTAGGTACTAGTAAGAAGTTACAAAAACACAAAATCTGCTTTGACTGAATGGCATTTTAACATACAACTCCTGCAACATTTATGCTGCTGTACCTGCTTTATACCAAAAAAAAACAAAAGAAAGAAACAAAAAGAAAGTGTGAAAAAAAACAAAAGAAAGCATGAAAACAAACTTAAAACACCGACACCCTAAATGAGGTTTTACACTGGAAAACTGGAAATTAAGTATTTTCATTATCTGAAAGTTTATGTTATGAAAAAACAGAATGCTGTCATGGCTGATGATCATTGACTTACTGAAGCAACCTATAAATCTCAATGAATTAACTATACCAGAACTACTATAAGTGAATCACTGTGATTCTATCAATGTATTTTTGTTTGTTTTATGTCCTCAGAATGTGTCATACACAACCAACCTAATTAATGGCTATGACTTATTTAGTCAGTTCCTAACAGCTAATTAATGCATATGACTTATTTAGTCAGTTCCTGGCAGCTAATTAATGGCTATGACTTATTTAGTTTCTGGCACCTAATTAATGGCTATGACTTATTTAGTCAGGTCCTGGCAGCTAATTAATGGCTATGACTTATTTAGTCAGTTCATGGCAGCTAATTAATGGCTATGACTAATTTAGTCAGTTCCTGGCAGCTAATTAATGCCTATGACTTATTTAGTTTCTGGCACCTAATTAATGGCTATGACTAATTTAGTCAGTTCCTGGCAGCTAATTAATGCCTATGACTTATTTAGTCAGTTCCTGGCAGCTAATTAATGGCTATGACTTATTTAGTCAGTTCTTGGCAGCTAATTAATGGCTATGACTTATTTAGACAGTTCCTGGCAGCTAATTAATGGCTATGACTTATTTAGACAGTTTCTGACAGCTAATTAATGGCTATGACTTATTTAGACAGAGGACCCATTTGGAGAGAATTACAGCACAAAGATGTCACAGTGAATACTCACAGCTTCAGAGATTTACCTCTTGAGTTCCCCTTCAGTACCAAATCAGTTTAAGGCAAATGCAATTTGGCAATGGTGGAAAAAAATATTCTGATAACTTAGTTTACAATTAATGTTGAATTACATCACATATTTTAACTTAAGTAATCTACAGTCAGTGATGACCTGTTAGTGACCTGTCAATGACCTACCACTGCCATGTGAAACATTAGACACACTCCAAAAAACTATTATTTATGTTTGATATTTAAATAGAAGAACTTGTTTCAGCTCACTGCTCCTTGCTACCATTAAAAGTTTGTTTCATAGCAACAGCACTGACGCAGATTATAAATGAACCAAACAGCACTGACGCAGATTATAAATGAACCAAACAGCACTGACGCAGATTATAAATGATCCAAACAGCACTGACGCAGATTATAAATGAACCAAACAGCACTGACGCAGATTATAAATGAACCAAACTGCCATTTGCCTATTGTACTCCAAGTTTTTGACTCAAGTGAACACACAAATAACTTCCATTGTTGATTTTTCTGTGGCTTGTGATAAATAATCAAAGAATCCCAACTCTTGTCTGTCATCTACCTCATGACATCACATAAATATTGTTTGTCTGCGTACAGCTCTTTCACAATGTGACCTAGAAATGGGAGAACATCTCTAATTGTTTTATTGGCATCTTGGGCAGAGACAATGGAAAAGTCTATTGTACTCGTCCACTGGGAGCAGGATTTGGATTTGCGAAGGACTCGCAGGTCGTTGACACTGGAACTGGTGGACAAGCGATGTGACGGGTTGGTGCGTAGGGTGTCCGAGCTGAGGATTTGGGACATGAGAAATGCTGACAAGGCTCTGGCCAGGAGACGCATCCTGAAACAAAATGTTGTAACAATCCCACAATGAATCATTGATGTTATAGTAGATGAATAACAATAACATGCTAACAGGGTATGTATGAGCCTGACAAGACATCACAAAACAACTAACGTTTCGGCAAAGAGACTTCTTAAACAAACAAATAGAACAAAAACAAATAAACTAATATAAATGGAGGTAAAAAAATAGATTTTTAAAATCCACGTTTTTATAAGTGGACTAAAAAGAAGAAAATAAATTAAAACTTATAAGTTCAAGTACTTTAATAAATATGACTAAAAACGTGGGGCGGTCGCTTATCAGGTTTTACATATGCAGTTCCCTCATTCTCTCACTTATAGATCTCTCTTTTGCCTTTTAAATTATACCTCTTTAATTTTTATATCAAACACCTATCTTTGTGTTGTATTTCTGAATTAGAATGTGATTTTGAAGCACCCGCCCCATGTTTTAGTCACATTAAATAGAATTACTTGAACTTATAAGTTCTAATTTATTTTATTCTTTTTAGTCAACTTATAAAAACGTGGTTTTTTAAATTATTTTTTTTTACCTCTATTTATTTGTATACCAAACACTGCATAAGCGCCCGCCCAACGGGGATGATGTCAACAAGCAGATAGATATATATGGTATATGGAGATAAATTAAAACATGGATTAATTTAATTACTGTACATTCGATCAATCTGAAATTTTGATACTATACATTGTCATCCAAGATCTATCTGTGGTAAAATTTTTGAGTTCTCTAGGACCATCAGATTGGTTTAATTTTATGTTGGAAATTTTGTGGACAGACAGGAACGAAAGCAAGTTAATAAAAACATGGTAAAAAAGAAATTAAAACTTAGCTGCTGTTAAATCCAGAGCCAAAGAAAGCCTACATTTACAACACTTTATGTTATTCAATTTTTGTTTTAACAGACCCACAATAAGTAATTTATGTTGTATCAGACTTATAATGAGTTATTTATGTTGTACCAGACTTATAATGAGTAATTTATGTTTTACCAGACTTATAATGAGTGATTTATATGTTAAAAGACTTATAATAAGTAATTTATATGTTAAAAGACTTATAATGAGTAATTTATGTATCACCAATCTCACGATCAGTTGGATGTTTTTATAAAATTAAATGGAGTTATCAATATAACAAATTGTTGATTTAAAAAAAAAAATAACCAAAACATCCATAAACATGGATTTTGTTTTGATTTATCCCTCTCTTATTCCTTTAGTGTATATTCATCTTTGTGCTGCACATATTTTTTTTGCAAGAGGTTGTAAAATTTCTATTTAAATAATTTTAAACTTAAACATTTCTCATTTTAAAAAAATACATTGAAAAAATTATCCAATCCCAGTAAAAAACATTTTTTCATTTGAAAATGAAACATTTTCCAAACATCCTCTTTCAAACTTAGATCTCTATTACTTTAAATTTAGTTATCTATTACTTCAAACTTAGATATCTATTACTTCAAACTTAGATATCTATTACTTCAAACTTAGATATCTATTTCTATTTCATTCTCAAAAGTCAATTACCAAAATCTTCAGACAAATCTAAAAGAAAGACCGACTCACTTTTGAGACAGTGGTGACTTTTGTCCTAAGCCGATGACCCCTAGAAGACCCTTGCCTGTTCTCTCCTGGCCGACCTCATTCAGGTGACTCGTGAACCTGCTCAGGATGTTGACGGTGCCTGTGAGGGGTGGGGGAGACAACTCTACTTGTCGAACAACCAAACGTAGTAAGAGATGCCACCAGAGAATAATTTTAGCCTCATCTTCAGCCCTGTTCAACAAAACATAAACTAAATATTGTTTCTAGGCAAGAATTTTAAAAACTCTTTCTGTGCTTGAATAACAAAAATCCTTGTTGGTTCTATATCACAGTTATTGAGTAAATAAGGTAACGATTTAAGAACTTCTACTATTGTTAAGGTATAAATAATATGTTTGTTTTATTCTATAATAATTATTTAAATGAATATTTATCATTAAACTAAAAGGCTCCAAGTAATTGGTCCAAAGTTAAGTTTTTGACCAGTTGAGTCAAGTTCCAATAAAATTGGAAAGACGAGTGTGAACTTTAGGTGAACTTTTGTTGTACCTCCTTCATGATGAGCAGTTAGTTCATCCTTGTGTTATAAATCTAATGATAACCTTAACCTTAACCCTTACTTGAGGTGAACTTTTATTGTACCTCCTCCATGATAAGCAGTTCATCCTTGTGTTATAAATCTAATGATAACCCTAACCTTAACCCTTACTTGAGGTGAACTTCTGTTGTACCTCCTCCATGATAAGCATTTCCTCCTTGTGTTATAAATCTAATGATAACCTTAAACCTTACCCTAAATCTAGACAAAACTCAACTTTAACTCATTAGCTCCTGATGCGACTAAATGCGTCCTTATAGGCGTCCGTACGGATGCATCCAAATGCGTCTGTTCGCATGGCGACACACTCTCGCATTTTTAGTTTAAAATAGCATCAAAATCTTGCTTTCCTCGAGACTTCTGGCTTTTGTGTGATTCTACGAGATTTCAACAAAATTACCGGATGTTTTTATCTTGTTTCACTTTCGATCTCTATCGAGTGTGTGTTCACCCGAGGTGTCGAAAATCGCAATATTGGTCTTTAATAGTCATTATTTCGCAGTGCACATTATATTATTATTAAACTTATTTCATTTCTGGATGTGTTAATCATTTTATTTTTTAAGATAAAAGAATATCTTTAGAAAAGAAAGCATTTTCCTAATGAAATCAAAAGCTTAATGAAATTGCTTCCCTTTTGTCCGGAATATGGAATAGATACGGAAGCTAGGAGCTATTGAGTGAACCCTAAACCTAACCCTTACCCAAACCCTAACCCTTAGTTAGTTAGTTAGTTATTTCCTCTCGGGCCGAAGACGGCACATAGGGCAGAGGTCATGGATTTCCATTTTTGACGATCCGTTGCTAATTGTATCAAGTCCTGGTTATTTCTTAGACCCATGGTTGAGCTTTCTCTTATGATTGTTCTACGCAGGGTTTCTTTTGGTCTTCCTTGTTTTCTTTTGCCTGTTGGCGTCCACATGAGGGCCTGACTTGGGAGTCTTCTCTTGTCCATTCGAAGAACATGGCCGATGTAATTCCATCGTCTTCTCCTTATAAAATTTGACACATATTCTTGGTTGGTTTCTTTTCTTATTGTTTCATTTGATTTGAGATCACTCCATTTTATATTTAAAATTTTTCGGAGGCATTTGTTTTCGAATGAAACTAATTTTTTTTCTATATATTTAGTTGATTTCCAGCTTTCGCATCCGTATGTTAGTACAGGGATTACACAGGAATTGAATAGCCTAAGTTTTGTATGCTGTCTTATTGTCCTTGATCTCCAAATATTTGTAAGTTTGTTGAAAGCACTTGACGCCAACGCAATTCGAGTCATTATCTCTGATGTTGTATCTCCATTATATGACATTTTGCTTCCCAAATAAGTGAAATTGGTTACTTTCTCTATAGTTTTATCATTAAGTTTTATATCATTGGGTTGGTTGGTGAGGTCCATGATTTCTGTTTTGGTTGTGTTGATTTCAAGACCAATTTGATTTGAAAAGTGCTGGAGACGATCTGTTTTTTCTTGGATGTTCAAATGCGTTGAGCTTAAGATAGCCAGGTCATCTGCAAAGTCAAGGTCTTCCAATGTATTGTTTTCGATCCATTTTCGACCCTAACCCTTACCCAAACCATAACCCTAACACTTACTTGGGGTGAGCTTTGGTCGTCCAGTCCAGTATCTCCTCCATGATGACAAGTTCATCACCTAATTTCTGACAAAATGGCAACTTGTGTTGCAGGTAGGCGTACAAGACCAGGAAGGCGTTCTCCGTCAACGAGTCCTGCACGTAGCCGGCCTGGTTCAGCTCCGGGATTTGGAATATAGTCAGAATGAATGGCCACCCTTTGAGGCCAGAGCTGGACTGGTCCACTAGAAGATTTTAAGACAGCCATAAATACTAGATCTCTTTCATGTCAAAAACTTCATTTTAAATAAATGTTATTCAAACAAAAAAAAGTTTGGTTTAATAACTATTTCTTGTAACTATCAACATTCAGGAATAAGTTAATCAGTGGGTAATTATTTCATAACTTGGCTAAATTATAGTTAAAGGGAACAGATTCCATAGCATATATTAATCTTTTACATAAAGCTTGACTCATTTATATCCCAGCAAATAATAACTTAATTGGTTAACATCAAAGACCTACTGACAACTCAGAAATGTTCAAACTCAACACAATAGTAACCTGTTATAATTTATTAATCAGCATATTTCTATTCTAGTGCTCTTACTGCCAACATATAATTGTATGTTACTGTTGTATGTTTCTATTCTAAAGCTCTTACTGCCAACAAAATAAACTTCTATCCCAGTCTCTACAATAGTGGACATTTGTCTGAGTGATGCCAGGGATCTGGACGCTGCCTTCAAGCAGGGGACCAGCAGCAAGCTGTGAGGAGATGACCGCAGCCAGCTGGTCAGTGAGGTCATGATGGCCGCCAGCCAGGGGCCCTCAGGGTTGCTGTTGTTGAGCAGACTTAAGATTTCTTTCAATAAGTTGGCAGACTCCAGCTCCTGGTCTCCAAATGTTGGCACTACCACAACAAAGTAAAACTATAGTTATGGCCCAGTGACATCATGCAAGGGAAATAATACATGAGGAATGATGCAGGGGAAATAATACATGAGGAATGATGCAACTAATCATACTGTTCAAAGTATTGAGTTCATATATTGAAAACGTCCTAATGCTGTGTCTGAGTAAAGACCAGGATGTGCTCCAATAAGTGACGCTGACCTGTGGTTTCAATGGCCTCTATCTCGGACATTGTGTTGACCAGGACAGTACCAAAGACCTCAACGTTGATTCCTGGCATGTAGGTCACATGACACAGCTGCTGGGCCACACAGTGCAAGTAGGTCTCTCGTTTGATGGACACTGTCTCACTCCAAGGGACGTCAGCATAAAATCCTGAGACCTTCTTCAGCAATCTAAGGGAAGGAGACAAATAACAGTGAGACGGAGATACAACCTGCACACTGTACATGATCTAAAATGAGGTATTGAAATGTTCCATTGAAATGTTCCATGAGAGGTATTAAAATGTTCCAGTGAAATGTTCCATGAAAAAGGTATTGAAATGTTCCTTTGAAATGTTCCATGAGAGGTATTGAAATGTTCCATGAGAGAGGTATTCATGAGATAGGTATTGAAATGTTCCATGAGAGAGATATTGAAATGTTCCATAAGAGAGATATTGAAATGTTCCATGAGATAGGTATTGAAATGTTCCATGAGAGAGATATTGAAATGTTCCATGAGAGAGATATTGAAATGTTCCATGAGAGAGATATTGAAATGTTCCATGAGAGAGGTATTGAAATGTCCCATGAGAGAGATATTGAAATGTCCCATGAGAGAGATATTGAAATGTTCCATGAGATAGGTATTGAAATGTTCCATGAGAGGTATTGAAATGTTCCATGAGAGGTATTGAAATGTTCCATGAGAGAGGTATTGAAATGTTCCATGAGAGGTATTGAAATGTCCCATGAGAGGTATTGAAATGTTTCATGAGAGGTATTGAAATGTTCCATGATAGAGGTATTCATGAGATAGGTATTGAAATGTTCCATGAGAGCGATATTGAAATGTTCCATGAGAGGTATTGAAATGTTCCATGAGATAGGTATTGAAATGTTCCATGAGAGGTATTGAAATGTTCCATGAGAGAGGTATTGAAATGTTCCATGAGAGGGGTATTGAAATGTTCCATGAGAGGTATTGAAATGTTCCATGAGAGATATTGAAATGTTCCATGAGAGAGTTTAAAATGTCCCATGAGAGAGGTATTGAAATGTCCCATGAGAGAGATATTGAAATGTTCCATGAGAGAGGTATTGAAATGTTCCATGAGAGAGTTTAAAATGTTCCATGAGAGAGGTATTGAAATGTTCCATGAGACAGGTATTGAAATGTTCCATGAGATGTATTGAAATGTTCCATGAGAGAGGTATTGAAATGTTCCATGAGAGAGGTATTGAAATGTCCCATGAGAGAGATATTGAAATGTTCCATGAGAGAGGTATTGAAATGTCCCATGAGAGGTATTGAAATGTCCCATGAGAGAGGTATTGAAATGTTCCATGAGAGAGGTATTGAAATGTTCCATGAGAGAGGTATTGAAATGTCCCATGAGTGAGATATTGAAATGTTCCATGAGATAGGTATTGAAATGTTCCATGAGAGGTATTGAAATGTTCCATGAGAGGTATTGAAATGTTCAAACAGAGGTCAGAGTAATAAATGAGATGAGTATCCCAACTGACCGTAGTCCTAAAGCTAATAAATGAGATGAGTATCCCAACTGACCGTAGTCCTAAAGCTAATAAATGAGATGAGTATCCCAACGGACCGTAGCCCTAAACCTAATGAATGAGATGAGTATCCCAACTGACCGTAGCCCTAAAGCTAATCGTGATGACCTCTCTGCAAGCACACACTTTGCATCACACAACTGAAGGAACCAATTGCAAACACGAGAGAATCCCTCCTGTGTCACCATGGACCAATCAAATTGCTCGGCCGATGTTAATAGCTGACCCATTTCTGGATTCTAAAAATAAAATAATGTTTTTACAAAAAATGTACAATAGAAACGTAAAAGATAAAATAATGTTTACAATATGTACATTCAAAATTTAAAATACCGTTTACAAAAATGTACTATGAAAACTTAGAAGATAAAATACTGTTAACAAACATATACTTTTGAATAGTTCCAAGAATCAGCCTTTAAAATTCATGCCAGCACAATATATCAATGAGGAAATTTCCAAAAATACAGTTACAAGTTATGCTCGCTCTTTGTATACAGAAAATAGTTGCCTCCTACACTTATCTATGGATTGTATATGACATTTGTTCTATATGACATTGTCTAACTGCTGTATGTAAAAGACACTGTATAGTACATGCAGTGTGTACTTGTACATGCAGTGTGTACTTGTACATGCAGTGTGTACTTGTACATGCAGTGTGTATGTGTACATGCAGTGTGTACTTGTACATGCAGTGTGTACTATGTGTAATAAACTTGGGGTCCACTAACTCTATTACATACAGTGTTTACTTCATTTAAGAACTCGGGGTCCACTAACCCTGTTACATACAGTGTGTACTTACGTCTAAGAACTCGGGATCCACGTAACACTGTATGAGTAACACAGCCAGCCCAGCCTGCACAAGGGACACAACTTCTGGGTGGGCCTGGGATCCAAAAAATTTGTTGACATCTGACCAGTTGATCTGGGGAACGATGTGACCAATCAGAGAGAAACAGCAAGGGGAGGCTACTTCCTTCACCTGTGGAGTAAAAATTTAGTTACTCTCAAAGCTGTCGAGGAATTTGTGGCGGAAAATGTAAGAAACAGTTGTTGTTGTTCTCATAATGCAAGCTGTGTGTTAGTATTTAAGCAGTGTATATGAGAAGTTTGCAGTGTATAGAAAGGTATGTCATATGCAACAGTTATGTGCCCTGTAGAGCATACGTGTGTGTGCAAGCTACAACCAGCAGGCTGTAATACAAAGGAATCACCAGAGGACCATTATTCTGATTGATTGCGAGTTTCTTTTCTTTCTTTATTTTTTTGGTATTGTTTTTCATGGATTTACAGTTCAGCTTGTATAAATAACTTTACTGCAAGTTAGCTGCAAAAATCGACTCCTAAATTCATCTTATAAAAATTAACAGTTACTTTGAGAATTTTTTAAAAACCTTTTCATTAATTTTAATTTTTTTAATGTATATTTTTTTCCAAACTTTTCTGCTCACACGTTGAACATAACTTTAAAAATATATAAAATATCATATCTCTTAAATGACAATGGTTCTCAGTTGTTGTTGTTGTTTTGTTTTTTTTTGTTGTTTTTTTTTTGGGGGGGGAGGTCAAATTTTATAACTTAAATTTTACAATGGTAAATAACTATCTAATTTTTAATTAAACATAAATCAGGCTTCAAATATGACGGCAATATGGTTATCTTCTGTACCAGTTGTCTATTACACCTTTTGCTTGTTATACCAGTTGTCTGTTGTCTGTTGTACCAGTTGTCTGTTGTACCAGTTGTCTGTTGTACCAGTTGTCTACTGTACCAGTTGTCTGTTGTACCAGGTGTCTGTTGTACCAGTTGTCTACTGTACCAGTTGTCTGTTGTACCAGTTGTCTACTGTACCAGTTGTCTACTGTACCAGTTGTCTGTTGTACCAGTTGTCTACTGTACCGGTTGTCTACTGTACCGGTTGTCTGTTGTATCAGTTGTCTACTGTACCAGTTGTCTACTGTACCAGTTGTCTGTTGTACCAGTTGTCTACTGTACCAGTTGTCTGTTGTACCAGTTGTCTGTTGTATCAGTTGTCTACTGTACCAGTTGTCTGTTGTACCAGTTGTCTGTTGTATCAGTTGTCTACTGTACCAGTTGTCTACTGTACCAGTTGTCTACTGTACCAGTTGTCTGTTGTACCAGTTGTCTACTGTACCAGATGTCTACTGTACCAGTTGTCTACTGTACCAGTTGTCTACTGTACCAGTTGTCTACTGTACCAGTTGTCTGTTGTACCAGTTGTCTACTGTACCAGTTGTCTACTGTACCAATTGTCTATTATACCAGTTGACTACTGTACCAGTTGTCTATTGTACCAGTTGTCTACTGTACCAGTTGTCTGTTGTACCAGTTGTCTACTTACCAGTTGTCTGTTGTACCAGTTGTCTACTGTACCAATTGTCTATTATACCAGTTGTCTACTGTACCAGTTGTCTGTTGTACCAGTTGTCTACTGTACCAATTGTCTATTATACCAGTCCCCACAATTTCTTCCATACCTTGGTCATTGTGTCCAACAACTGGAAGTCTGGTCTCAGCTCCCCCCAGGGAAGTTGCTTGACCTCTGACACAAAGACACTGATGAGGTGAGCTCGCGTGGACTTGGTACAAATGGCCGTCATGTAGTACATGAGTAGAAGGGACAAAACTCCACTGGCATTTGGGCCGTGGTGATCTGTTCAAAGAAAATCATTTTCAGGGGTTAATGTCACTATTCTGAAAACCACTTTGAGTAGAAAAGTAAACAAGTTTATAATTTTGAAAAGTCCATTTACAAAAGAATCCAGTCAATATGGTATGTAATATTGTTTGGACCCCGGCAATAACTCACCGCTCATCTGCTGGTATATAAAGAGTACAGATTTACTGAAGGTGGACACCATATGCACAGCGAGGCCGTCGTCTGTTTCAACCCAGGGGACAGCGAACGTGCCATCGGCCTGGAGAAGAGGCTGCAGCCAGGGTGAGACGACCACAACCAGTGGTTGCCATAGCAACTCCATAACTGAAAGATAATAGGAAAAACCTGAAGCCACAACAATCTGAGAAC
This sequence comes from Radix auricularia, assembly GCA_002072015.1. NCBI lineage: Eukaryota > Metazoa > Mollusca > Gastropoda > Lymnaeidae > Radix > Radix auricularia. Next base: position 275,168 of record MUZC01002217.1, read on the forward strand.
AGGACAACAGACATGCCAAAAAATCTACAGTGTTAGTGTTAAACACAAGACCTGCCAAAAAACCTACAGTGTTAGTGTTAAACACAAGACCTGCCCACTATATTTTTACTTGGTAAACCCAATGGCCCATCAATAAACCTTATAATTATAAGACACAGTAGAAAGAATGTCAAATAAGATTTTAGGTCTGACATATTTAAGCTAGACAATCAAATTTGCAGTACAGGAACAAACTAGTCCAAAGAACATAATGTATACATCACATAGCACATACATCCAACAACAAGATGTAGCAAATACGTAGCACAGACTTTCAAAATTAAGATGTAGCCAACATGTAGCATAGAAACACAACAATATGATGTAGCCAATATGTAGCACAGACATTTCAGCACTAACTTTGATAGGGCGACATGACATCTGATGCCTTCATGATCTTCGTGATCAGACTGCGAGTGAGGGCACCAATCATCATACTGATGTACGGGACGTATCTGCCCCAGCGGGTGTAGAGGCCAAAGGTTATGTTGCTGCCGTCATTCATCCTGGTGTGCATGAAGTAGGAACTCAGCCAGTCCAGCAGTTCTTTGACCTGATACAAGAGAACAAGTGATGGGGGCTTGGACAGAACTACCGGAAACTGAGACAAGGTGGAGGAAATGAGGTGGTGGGGCTGAGGTGGTGGGGATGAGGTGGTGGGGATGAGGTGGTGAAGATGAGGTGGTGGAAATGAGGTGATTGGAATGAGGTGGTGGAGATTTAGTGGTGGAAATGAGGTGGTGGAGATGAGGTGATTGGAATGAGGTGGTGGAAATGAGGTGGTGGAGATGAGGTGGTGGGGATGAGGTGGTGGATATGGGGTGGTGGAGATGAGGTGGTGGAAATGAGGTGATTGGAATGAGGTGGTGGAGATGAGGTGGTGGAGATGAGGTGGTGGATATGGGGTGATTGGAATGAGGTGGTGGATATGGGGTGGTGGAGATGAGGTGGTGGAGATGAGGTGATTGGAATGAGGTGGTGGAGATGAGGTGGTGGAGATGAGGTGGTGGAGATGAGGTGGTGGATATGGGGTGATTGGAATGAGGTGGTGGAGATGAGGTGGTGGAGATGAGGTGGTGGATATGGGGTGATTGGAATGATGTATTTGAGGTCAATTTGTTCTTAGTCTTGAAATGTTCTGATATCTCCTGCATGGAGTTACTTGCTTTGTTTTCTATTATAAGGAAGGGTGGTTATTTTCATAAGGTCCTTTTATAAAGCAAGAATGATTTCCCCTGATTTGAGCAGATTAAACAGACTGTCCTAATGTGAGCAGACAGAACATTCAGCAATTCAAATTATTAAATACCAGTAGCTTAGTGCTATTTTTTTTGGACTAAAAGTTTTTGCGAAATCACATCTTCAAAAAAAAAAAATATATATAATAACATCCACAAAACTTCGACAAATGAGCAAAAGCACTAGAAGAAAGTAAACATCTAGTTTTCCGGAATTTGACTAAATGTTCTCTAACAGAGTTTTTACTTTGTATGATTTCCTTACTAAAGAGAGCAATATTGAGGCACTCGTTACTGCGCTTCAGGCTAGAGGTGAGGCGCGCATTACCGGCTTTAAATCATTTTTTTAAAAACAATTAAGAAAAAACAAATAGCTCTAAGCACTTTAACACTTAAACTTTTCACCCCTTGTTAAGAAATGAACTTTTCCATACCTGGGCAGTAGCTAAATATGTGTCCACTGAGGCCTCTATCTCCCCCACATTGAAGGTTGAGAAGGCCCTGTCCCTGCCAGCACTGGCCTGGACTGACCTGTCGGTGAAGCACGTCTTGAGCAGAATCTCCCAGACCTGGGTGTGAAGCAGTTCAGCTGCTGATCCTGGGAGAGTGTCAGTCAAAAGAAAAAATTAACATTAGTTAGGCCGCGGGGTGGGGTGGGGGTGTAATATTAAATCATGAAACTCTTGGCATTTCAGTTCTTTTAAATTATTTGCTGACAATGTCAAGTTAATTAAATCATAGATTTGATCTAAACATATTCCTAGAATTCTAAGGATAGAAAAATTATTTATTAACAAACAACTGACACAATGATGACATAATGTAGTGAAGTAATCCATTAAGACCCATTAAGATGGCTTGATGCCTGGCAAACTTTTGGTCCAAGTGTTGGTTGTTTAACCAGGGAGACATTGCCCCCAACAACCACATGAACTTATTGTTTTTCTTAACTCAACATGCATTATGTGCTGTTGGGTAAATGACAGACTGATGCTTTAGAATTTTGTGTGTCTCAGACAATAAGCCGAGGTTCAATAAATATAATGTTTCAATTAGGCTGGTGGTACATGAAGCTGGACAAATAATGAGACTTTCAAATGTATTGAAAAAAACTTGGTTAATTTTTTTATATCTGTCACTAGATAATTCTGATTCTGTAAACCTTAATGCACTCATATTACATAAAAACTATATTGATATGAAAGTAAGTGGTCAAGATTTGGTTAATTTGAAAGAAGATTTCCCTGTTGTTATTTATGTTGCTAGTTATTGTGTTCATGCATTTTTTAAAAATTGGACAGATGTACTTTTTGTAAAGAATTTGTATTGATGGACAAAGCCCTAGAATTGTCTGTTTTTAACTTCACCATTAGTTTAGACAGAGGAGGCTTAAAGTGTCCACAGAAACCTTTAATGGACTTAGTTTTCTGTAACTATTGTGTTGCGAGTAAAGTGACTACAGCCAAGTACTGACACATTATTTTCAAAGGAGGAAATCAGAGAAAAGTGGCAACAAGTATAACAAAACATATAGTAGTTAAGTGTGAGTATTAATATTGGAGTGACTCTTTGATTGCTTATTCCTAGTAATGTTCAACATTTATAATAACAATTACAGCAGTGCATACAGATTTCAATAAACAAACAAAAAAAAGCTACTTTTTTATAAAAAAATCATTGGCGTTTATGTTGACATTCAATAACAAAATGTTAAGTAACAGCATTTTTAGAGAAGTAATAAGTGTTATTAGGAGGGATAATTATTGGTATAGCAGTGGTAGAACACACAACACAGGGAGGTCAGAGGCTATAAGTACATGGCTTATAAACACTGACTTCAAAAAGCTGTGTATACGCTTTGTGTACAGAGGGAGTCTTGTGTACAGAGGGAGGGTCTTGTGTACAGAGGGAGGGTCTTGTGTACAGAGGGAGGGTCTTGTGTACAGAGGGAGGGTCTTATGTACAGAGGGACAGACTTGTGTACAGAGGGTCTTGTGTACAGAGGGAGGGTCTTGTGTACAGAGGGACAGACTTGTGTACAAAGGGTCTTGTGTACAGTGGGAGGGTCTTGTGTACAGAGGGAGGGTCTTGTGTACAGAGGGAGGGTCTTGTGTACAGAGGGAGGGTCTTATGTACAGAGGGACAGACTTGTGTACAGAGGGTCTTGTGTACAGTGGGAGGGTCTTGTGTACAGAGGGAGGGTCTTGTGTACAGAGGGACAGTCTTGTGTACAGAGGGACAGACTTGTGTACAGAGGGAGGGTCTTGTGTACAGAGGGATGGACTTGTGTACAGAGGGACAGACTTGTGTACAGAGGGAGGGTCTTATGTAAAGAGGGAGGGTCTTGTATACAGAGGGATAGACTTATGTACAAAGGGACAGTCTTGTGTATACAGAGGGGCCAGTATAAATGAACTTTAGAGAGTGTCTAAGACAGAAGAGTTCCTACCTTGTAGAATCATATGTACCACCATGTAGAGGTTAGAGGGGAAGTTGGTCTCCAAGAGAGCAGTTAAATGGGACAGGTAGAGCTGCCAGAGAAAGGACATTACTTGTTGAGATATAAATAAGTCCATCTGTAACAATCTTTTTCAAAATCCTAACTGAATCAAATCTTTCGAGTGACAACAATTTTTAATTAAAATAATTGACATGAGGTTTAATCCACTCTTAATCCACAGATCTGTAGACTTTATTATTATTAAAGGTTGATTTTCTCATAAATTATCCAATTACAACTGATATCCATTGGCCAGCATTTTTCCCAGTGGCCTGATCCACTTTGGCCACATTCAAGTGTTTTGATAATTACTTTAGTTTGCCCACATTTTTTAGACATTAGAAGCAAGATAAGCCAATTGCGTACCTATTTCATCTTTGGCTGTATTTGTATTTCCTGCTCAAGTTTTCTATAAATGTTCATTCCACTTTTGAGACCCCTTTTAAAAACTAAAATTGATCTAATCCACTTTAAAAACAAAATTTTAAAAAGAGTGTACAGCCTCAAGTACAAAAATAAAGATGTACACTAAATTTTCACTTATTTTTTAATCTTACGCTACAGACCAACATACCCCATAGACCTACTCACCCCATAGACCTACTTACCCATCCACCTACTTACCGCATAGACCTACTGACCCCGCAGATCTACTTACCCCACAGACCTAATACCTGACAGACCTACTTACCCCACAGACCTACTTACCCTGCAGACCTACTTACCCCACAGACCTACTTACCCCACAGACCTACTTACCCCACAGACCTACTTAACACACAGACCTACTTACCCCATAGACCTACTTACCCCACAGACCTACTTACCCCATAAACCAGCTTAGCATTAGGCTTGGGTTCAGCTCCACATGACATAATGGCTGAGCCTAGTGTCTCCACAAAACGTTTCCTCTCTTGTTCACTGGCTGCACTAGAAGCCAGCCACTGGGAGATGTTGAACTAGACAACAAGAGAAATAACATCAACTGAGGAAAGTGTTGACTTATGATTACAACTGATAGTCAGAAATAACATCAACTGAGGAAAGTGTTGACTTATGATTACAACTGATAGTCAGAAATACAAGATTAGCAACCAGATTTTAAAAATAATTTGTAAAAAAAATTCTTGCAACTGCCTGTGAGATAGATTAATAAAATTAACTACTGATACAGGAGTCCATCTTATACTGACCTTGGACAGGAGAGTGAAGACCAGGTCCAAGTTCTGAGACTGAAGAACCTGCAACAACTGACCATACATATTGACAAGATTGTCAGGGCAACTGTTGGGCACAAAGTGAGGTGACACCAGGCCTGCCACAGATGGCCTGTCCAGACACAATTGTAGGACCAGGCTTGTCTGAGTCTCATCTTGGCTGATAAAATACTGTTAATGATAGATTCTTTCTTTAATAGGCCCTTGTTTAACATACACTTTGTTTACCAAACACTTTGTTTACCAAACACTTTGTTTACCATAAACTTTGTTTACCAAACACTTTGTTTACCATAAACTTTGTTTACCAAAAACTTTGTTTACCAAACACTTTGTTTACCATAAACTTTGTTTACCAAACACTTTGTTTACCATAAACTTTGTTTACCAAACACTTTGTTTACCAAACACTTTGTTTACCAAACACTTTGTTTACCATAAACTTTGTTTACTTACACCATGTTTACCATACACTTTGTTTAACATACACTTTGTTTACCATACATTTTGTTTACCATAAACTTTGTTTACTTACACCATGTTTACCATACACTTTGTTTACCAAACACTTTGTTGACCATGCACTTTGTTTACCATACACTTTGTTTACCTACACCATGTTTACCATACACTTTGTTTACCATACACTTTATTTACCATACACTTTGTTTACCTACACCATTTTTACCATACACTTTGTTTACTTACACCATGTTCACCATACACTTTGTTTACCATACACTTTGTTTTCCATACACTTTGTTTACCAGACCATTTGTCAACTAACTTTCTTTAGACACTTAGAAACATTAAGTGACATAAGATGTGCTCAATGGGAAAGGTCTATTTATATCCTCTGATGTTTATATTACTGATGTTAAAGATTATATCATTACAACGAATACATGTATACATTAATATGATAAAACAAAGGTTTTATTTGAAATTGATAAAGTATGAAGATATATTTTTTTTATATCTAATGATTTATATTTCTAAAGCCAAAAATATATTTATTGCCATGGTTTATTGTCCTTCTCTGAGCATTGTCATGTATAATGTTATGTGTGTGTGTGTGTGTGTGTGTGTGTGGTTATATTGATGGATTTATTATATTTAAAAATTACCTGGCCTAATATTTCTAAGCATGAGGCTAAGAATTGCCTGGTTGGAGGATAGAAATCTGTTTGATCACACACTAAGCCAGCCAGATGGAAGAAAAGGTGGCAGGCGATATCATTTAAATTTCTTATCCTGGAGTTATCTGTACTTGACTGATGCTGTTTGATTAACATGCTAAACAAAATTTGAAAAACATTTTAAGAAATAGTTTGATATCATTAATTTTTTTTAAAAAACACTATCAGAAATAGTTTTATATAATTAATATTCTTTTAAAAACACTAAAAGAAATAGTTTTATAAAATTATTTTTAAAAAAAAAACACTATAAGAAATAGTTTTATAAAATTATTTTTAAAAAAAAACCACTATAAGAAATAGTGTTATATAATTAATTTTTAAAAAAAACACTAAGAGAACTAGTGTTATATCTCTCAATGTGCTATAAGGTTTTCGGAAAACTTCCGCCTCAGTTTTGTAAGAATTTCCCAAATCGCGATCAACTGGATATGAAATTTAAAAAATTGCGTAAAATCCATTTATATTATTAATGTCATACTGACTTCATCTTTTAGGATAAGAATGGCTATTTTACGTATCCAAAAGACCATCTAGAGTTTAAAACTATTTTTACTTGCAGTTTAATACTATTATTTTGGTAATAAAGTATAGCAAAATCACAATTTCAAAAAAAAAAAGTAAAAACTACCAAAAAACTTCGCGAATCTAGCAATAACACTAGTGAGGGAAACGGCCACCATTTACCGAAATCAAACACATCTTCTTTCATGCACTGAAGAGTTGTTTTTAGCGCATTTTCGAGAAGTCGAATGCGCTATTGCACCCGTTTTGTCCGTCCGTCTGTCATCACCCTAGATCTCAGCATCCATAAGTCCTAGACCCATGATGTATATATGTTTTTTGTATGTCCTGACCTGCCATTTGTGCATCAACACTCAGTTACTCGATCCGTTAAAAAACCCCGTTAAAACTACCAAAAAACATTGCGAATCGAGAGATAACACTGGCGCAGGCAACGGCCGCCATTGCCGGAAGTCTTAGTATTATCAAAAGTATTAGTTTTTTTTTGTTGACGTCATTAGAATATGTGTAAAAGTTTAGAGAGTTTTACGTCATCATTTGTGGTGACTTCAATCAAGATCTTAGCGGCCCAGGTGCAGAAATTGAAAACTTTTTCGAAAAAAGCTTCAACATTCAGCTACTTTCACCAAGATTAGCAACCACGATCTATCAAACAACAATTGACGGAGTATTTGGGCGATTAGCTGATTACAATTTAGAATGTTTCATTTATGAGTCCTATTTTAGTGACCACAAACCACTTGTAGTTAGATTAAAGAGAAAATAAAAAAATTTAAAATGTAAAGAAATGACTTTTAAATACAAAATTTTTCAGGTATATTCATTACACAAGAAAATTCATAAAAATATGTCTAAAATCTAAACACAATTACTGATAACTACATAATGCTGATATCTAACATAAGTACTGATACATAATACGAAAATGCGCTAACACGTCCTGAGTTCCAAAAGGGACCAGGCTTAACATGATTTTTTTCTGTGATTTTGTTTCTAAAGAGAGTTCTATCAAGGCGCGCTTTGGTAATAGCGGCGAGGTGCGCAAAATCGCGCTTTTACACATTAAGAGTTAAAATTAATATTTCAAAAACACTATAAGAAATAGTTTTTAATAATTTATTTAAGGGTTTCTTTAAAAAAAAATCTTTAGATATTACTTTGTAGGATATGTTAAAAAAACTCAGCCTAATATAAGTAATAAACAACAACAATTTTCCACTTTACGTGATTGCGTTCTCAGTGTGAACAGCTGCTACACACAGGTTTGGTGCCGTGGGCAGGAGAGATTCTATCATCACTTGATTGTATTCAGCTCTGTTCTCTTCCAGGCGTCGCTGCACAATCTCATTTAGCTCCTTGACCTCAAGCTGGAAAGTATTTTAAAAAAGTAAAGCACATTAAGACAGAGTCATTGCGTGTGTTTTGGAGAACCCCTGGATCTTTTCTCTTTTGACCTGACTCCTTTTAATTTGATTCTTTACATATATTCATAATTTTGAATATAAAATAAATATGTGTCAATCATTGTGTTCATATTTATGTAACTGTTTTGTTTCACTAAGGCTGTGGCTAATCGTTTTGTGGGGTTATCACAATTTGTGATATTTGTTGTATTTGTAAGGGTGCAATTATTTGTTAGTGGTCTTTAATTTGTGGGAACAACATTTGTTGTTGAGAGGGCCATTACTGTTGAGAGGACCATTATTGTTGAGAGGACCATTATTATTGAGAGGGCCATTACTGTTGAGAGGGCCATTATTGTTGAGAGGGTCATTATTGTTGAGAGGACCATTATTATTGAGAGGGCCATTATTATTGAGAGGGCCATTATTATTGAGAGGGCCATTATTATTGAGAGGGCCATTACTGTTGAGAGGACCAATATTGTTGAGAGGGCCATTATTGTTGAGAGGACCATTATTGTTGAGAGGGCCATTATTGTTGAGAGGACCATTATTATTGAGAGGGCCATTACTGTTGAGAGGGCCATTATTGTTGAGAGGGCCATTATTGTTGAGAGGACCATTACTATTGAGAGGGCCATTACTGTTGAGAGGGCCATTATTGTTGAGAGGGTCATTATTGTTGAGAGGACCATTATTATTGAGAGGGCCATTTTTATTGAGAGGGCCATTATTATTGAGAGGGCCATTATTATTGAGAGGGCCATTATTATTGAGAGGACCATTATTATTGCGAGGGCCATTATTATTGAGAGGGCCGTTATTATTGAGAGGACTATTATTGTACTGGGATGAATTACTTCCAGGGGTATCACACTTTCAGGGCTACAAAAACTTCAGGGAGGATCAAAGCATAAAAAACAGTAACAATATTGTCAACTATTTCTCTTTCACATATAGTTCCTCATATTCCTTTCCCACAGCTTCAGAAGTAACACACAAATTCTTTTAGTTCCCCACCCAAGTAATGCACAGAAAGAAAATACAAAGTGGTGACATTCACTGTCTTCCCTAAACATTATCCTTGATATCCTTACCGTGACAGGAATAATTGCTGGGCCCATGCATCTATGCATTGGATTTACTTTACTCTTGCACTCAGCTATCAAACTTATCTGAAGTAAATAAGGGAGACAACTGACATTTTTTTTAAACCAATGAAAAACTTGGAAATGTGAATGGCTGAACTAGAAATCTGACTTCACAATTATCTTTTTAAAAAAAATAATGGTGGATATTAAAACTCTACTTAATTTCTTTTGGATATAAAAAGTGTAGCCAATAAATAATATTAAACTATTTCTTCAGCTTTCAGACTTCCCATTCCCGGGAACTAATTTTAGAAACACTTGCCAGTACAAATTCTGCAGTCTTGTTGCTATGTATAAACTAAATTTAAATTTAGCTATAAATGTTCTTAAGATAAAACTTACAGTTTTCTTAACATTGGAATACAAGGTGGGGATGAGCTCAATGTACGTGTAGTCCAGGGAACAATGGTGGGCCTGGCGATCAGAAAATATCCTGAAACACAGAGGACAACAGATCAGCTGACAGACTGGCAAGTAGGTCAAATATGGCCGACAGTCTTATATGTTACTGTTGACCCGCTGTAGAATTTGCCTGCAGCTTTTATAGTGTGCAATTAGCCATTATTAATTATACAATTGAAATGAAATTTCGTAACCTAGATTAGAACTTTATTTCAACCTCCATTAGACTTAAATTATTTGGTATGACACCATTCACCAATTATATACTGATTGATGTGACACCATTCCTCTATATACTGATTGATGTGACACCATCCCCCAATTAAATACTGATTGATATGACACCATTCCTCTATATACTGATTGATGTGACACCATTCCTCTATATACTGATTGATGTGACACCATTCCTCTATATACTGTTTGATGTGACACCATTCCACTATATACTGATTGATGTGACACCATTCCTCTATATACTGGTTGATGTGACACCATTCCACTATATACTGATTGGTGTGACACCATTCCTCTAAAGACTGATTGATGTGACACCATTCCTCTATATACTGATTGATGTGACACCATTCCTCTAAAGACTGATTGATGTGACACCATTCCTCTATATACTGATTGATGTGACACTATTCCTCTATATACTGATTGATGTGACACTATTCCTCTATATACTGATTGATGTGACACTATTCCTCTATATACTGATTGATGTGACACCATTCCTCTATATACTGATTGATGTGACACCATCACCCAACCATAATCTGAAAATTCACTTATATTTAGTCCATCATTAGTCCATTTATGTTATTGACATATGTACCCTCTCAATGCAAAAGACTTCTATTGATTGTAGCTTACCACCCCATTGAAAGTTACTCAAATCAATTATAATTTATTACATCACAGATGTACACTTATTAAATACACTTATGTAAAAATAATTTACTATTGTTGTTGAAAAGCTCATAAACACAATGAGGTGTGACCTACTTTGTAAAAAGAACAAGTACTTCCAGGTCTCCTTTGACCATTTGTATAAAGGAGTGTTTGTCCTCAACAAGGCTTGGATTAATCAGGGGAACAGCACTCTGTATGTTGGGGACAGGGGGCGGGCCCTTTGGAGGATCGTAGCGTCTCAGACGGCGCTGAATTCTCTCTGTGGCTGCATAAAAATATATTTTGTACTTTGGTTAGTGATTCATAACAGAGAACCTTTGATAGTCTACTGTGCTGATTTAGTAGATTATGAAAGTGATAGAGAAATGTAAAAAAGCTGAAAAATGTAAATACATATAATACATCATGAATAGGTGGAGGGAAGAGGGCTATGAGAGTTTTGGTACAAATGGTCAGAATACACATGATGTCAGTTAAAGTATTACCTCACTTGTGTGCAGTGAGGGATTATAATATTTTTATTATCAAATATTTTTTAACATAAAGTACGCCAGTACTTTGTATAAGACAATTATTTCTATCCTGTAAGTTTATTTTATTTTAAAATTCTCTTGAATAAGCTGTGAATGTTAACTCTTAATGTGTTAAAGCGCGATAATGCACGCCTCGCCGTTATTACCAAAGTGAGGTAAAGCGCGCCTTGATAGAACTCTCTTTAGAAATGAAATTATAGAAAAAATTTTTTTTCAGTTTTTGAAAGAAGATGTATTCGATTTCCGGCGATGGCTTCCGTTTCCCTCGCTAGTGTTTTCGCTCAATTCACGAAGTTTTTTGGTAGTTTTTACGTTTTTTTTTTTTGAAGATGTGATTTTGCTATACTTTATTACTAAAATAATATTACTTAACTACAGGTAAATATAGTTTTAAAGTCAATACAGTCTTTTGGATACATAAAATAACCATTCTTATCCTAAAAGTTGAAGTCAGTATGACATTAATAACATAAATGGATTTTACGCAAATTTTAAAATTTCCTAACCAGTTGATCGCAATTCGGGAAATTCTTATGGGACTGAGGCGGAAGTTTTCCGAAAACCTTATGGCACATTAAGAGTTCAATTCAAATTTCAAGCTTGTGATGTAGTAATTACCATTTCCAGGCTCATTCATTGTGTTCCTTCGACTGGCAGCTTGGGCAGCTGTCTTAAGACATGTCAAACGCTTCTTCCAGTCTGCTGCTAAACAACTCAGGTTGTACTGAACACCTTCCAGGTCCATGAACTCTAACCAGGGGCCCTGGGAGGAAAGATACCTGTAGGTTACTTCAAGTATTATATAACCAAAAACTGCAACCAGGGGCCCTGGGAGGAAACATACCGGTAGGTTACTTTAAGTATTATATAACCAAAAACTGCAACACAGGACATATTTAGAAAATATTAGGCTACTGGCCTCACTGCCATATCCCATTGGTCTCACTGACATATCCAACTGGTCTCACTGACATATCCAACTGGTCTCACTGACATATCCGACTGGCCTCACATATCCTACCTCACTGAAATATCCGACTGGCCTCACTAACATATCCCACTGGCCCTGACATATCCCACTGGCCTCCCTGACATATTCCACTGGCCCTGACATATCCCACTGCCCTCCCTAACATATCCCACTGGCCTCACCGACATATCCTACTGGCCTAACCAGTCATAGCACGTCAACTTACCATAAAGCCCTGGAACACCTGATTAAGCCTTGATGCCTCATACTGAGGGGGTAGAGCTGGGAGGTACAGATTGCCATCATGAAGTCTAGGCTCTTCCAACCAGAGTTTGTAGGTTTGGTAGAGCCTGATGGGGTAACACAAACAAACATTTTAGTGAATGATCAAATGTGGAAAAACTAGATAGACAAAATTTGTTCTAATCAACCATTTATTTCATGTTCAAAGTTTTATTGTTGCATTTTGTGTTAGATGGTGTAACTCTTGTGTTAGATGGTGTAACTCTTGTGTTAGATGGTGTAACTCTTGTGTTAGATTGGTGTAACTCTTGTGTTAGATGGTGTAACTCTTGTGTTAGATTGGTGTAACGCTTGTGTTAGATGGTGTAACTCTTGTGTTAGATTGGTGTAACTCTTGTGTTAGATTGGAGTAACTCTTGTGTTAGATGGTGTAACTCTTGTGTTAGATGGTGTAACTCTTGTGTTAGATGGTGTAACTCTTGTGTTAGATTGGTGTAACTCTTGTGTTAGATTGGTGTAACTCTTGTGTTAGATTGGTGTGACCCATGGGTAGGTTGCCTCTATTGTCTAGCCAGCATTTATTGGTGTGGCCTATGTGTAGGTTGCTTCCCCTTACCTGGCCAACATTTGATGAAACTCCCTGGAGCTGGAGTACTCAACGCTCTCTTCCAACAAGGGGGAACAACTTGGGCTGGTCTCGAGCCCTTGGAAGTCTTCACTGGCTGGTGGTGTTCCAGGAACAGACCTCCTCTTTTTCACGCCCTCAGAGGCAGGATCAAAGTCCATGTGGAATGCTGATGTGTCGGTCAAGCGCTTCCTCATTCGTTTGATCATGGTGTTGTAGGTGGCACTCTCAAAGAATCTCTCCCCTACACTGGCTCTATGTGCAATGCTGGTGAATGAAACAATGTAGGTGATAAGTCGTGATGGTCTAAGTCAAAATCTTTAGGCTAATGAACCTCAAAGTTTTTACTGAATGGCTAAACAGGTGAATAGGTGTGATAGTACATGTTTCTATTTTATTTTGACATTGGACAGTTGTGGAACTTTTATTGGACAGTTGTGGAGCTTCGATGGGACAGCTGTGGATCTTTTATTGGACAGCTGTGGATCTTTTATTGGACAGCTGTGGATCTTTTATTGGACAGCTGTGGAGCTTTAATTGGACAGCTGTGGAGCTTTAATTGGACAGCTGTGGATCTTTTATTGGTCAGCTGTGGAGCTTTAATTGGACAGTTGTGGAGCTTTTATTGGACAGTTGTGGATCTTTTATTGGACAGTTGTGGAGCTTTTATTGGACAGTTGTGGAGCTTTTATTGGACAGTTGTGGAGCTTTTATTGGACAGTTGTGGAGCTTTAATTTGACAGTTGTGGAGCTTTTATTGGACAGTTGTGGAACTTTAATTTGACAGTTGTGGATTTAATTTGACAGTTGTGGAGCTTTTATTGGACAGTTGTGGAACTTTAATTTGACAGTTGTGGAGCTTTTATTGGACAGTTGTGGAGCTTAACTTACATTAAAATAGAATAATCTTTCCTTTTTTTGCGGGTTTGAGAATTTACAAAAATTATATTTTCATATTGATGATGTAGATATGTTATAAAGACATTATTCTATAAGAGGATCTCAGAAATAATGATCACACTCATACTTGGATTCAAACACTTGTCTCCCTAGATACAAGGCAAAGAATCTCTGCCACAGGATGGGCAGCAAGGGATGGTCAAATGGTGTGTCCAGCGCCTGCTGTGCCCATCTGTATATGGACAGTCTGCTGGACGATGGAGATTGTTCAAGTTGGAGTTTTAAGACTGCTGCCTGACAAGAAAAGAAATGGTTGATGTTACAAGAGATAGCATAGAGATTGTGACAACTTATGTTGCATAAAAGTGTTGCCCAAACTTCCACCATCTTTGTATTTCTAACAACAATTTTTGTTACCCCTCATAAAAAAATTGCATATTCTTTCATAAAAAAGGTAAAATATAATTATCATTTCATTTTTTAGTTATTAGTTTAGCAAAATAATAATAAATTTAAAAAATCCATTCATAATTAAATTTAAGCTCCTCCTTGCATCCAGCCACACTCCCACGCAGGGCTTCCCAACTTGTTAAACCCAGCCACACTCCCACGCAGGGCTTCCCAACTTGTTAAACCCAGCCACACTCCCACACAGGGCTTCCCAACTTGTTAAACCCAGCCACACTCCCCTGCAGGGCTTCCCAACTTGTTAAACCCAGCCACACTCCCATGCAGAGCTTCCCAACTTGTTAAAACCCAGCCACACTCCCATGCAGGGCTTTCCAACTTGTTAAACCCAGCCACACTCCCATGCAGGGCTTCCCCACCCAGCTCTACCCACACCCTCCTTAGACTGGAATCCTCTGTTGTACAAAATGCCTTGATCTCTTGTGATATCTTTCCCGGCTTGTATATTAACTCAATGCCAGCTGATAATTTTTGTAAAGGGATACTAAAGAATTATAGTACTTCTATCAGATATTTGGTTGCAAACATTCAAAATGGAAAGAAAAATTCCCATGCCATGATCAATAAAATGTTTTAAAATTTTTACTGCCAAAGATAACAAAAAGATGCAAAGAAAGCAAATTGGATTATGGTTGTTATGGATTAATTTAAAATAAATAGTTAACGTTTGAAAAATTACTGAATAATTAAACGATAATTTTGATGAAAGCTGAAAATAAGATGTATGACTTCATTAAACTGAAAATTTCAAGCAAAGTAACAAAAACAGGCAATTCACATTTTTTCGATGTAGATAATAGTAGTTATATATAATGTCAATAAAATTGAATTTTCTATTAATTAATTAAAAACATTGTTTAATTGTTGATATCATTTTCCTTATAAAACAGCTTATTTTAAAGTTTACACTTTAAGAATCATTTTTTTTTAAATGGAGAAGTTTGTACGTAAAAAAGCAACTATTATTTTAATATTAATAATTGATTATTGATAAATCTTTAATAACATTGAAAATATTTTCCATAGTTTTAATTGCCGTTTTATCTTTAATCGAAAAAATTTTTACCGATTAATCGAGAAATTAATTGATAATTTCTGCAGCCCTAATAACTATATATCTTTTTTTTTAAAATGCTTATTTAGAGTTGACAAATAGATGAAATACATATAAATACCCTCAGTGCATTATCAATATTAGGCCGACTGGGGGCATGTAACTCCATTATCAAGGACTGCCATAGACTGGTGTTGACCTCATGCTCTCCCTCTACAAACAAGATCATGTAGGCCAGCCAAGGGAAGTCTGGGAAGGACGCACCATCCATGTAGGACGGGAGGGTGTTGGAGTTGGCGATCCAGCTAAACATGGACGTCACAAGGCCCTGGCGGCTCTTAGCAGCCGCACAAAATTTCTGAGGAATAACAATTGAATAAATTTGTTTGTTACCAAAATCTTCTATCTAACCCAAATAACTTGCCAGTGGAGAAGAGACACATTTTTTGAGATTAGGTAAAATTATGAGCATTCATGCCACTTTGATTAATTTTAAGCCATGCAAGAAAGAAATTATTTTTAACATCATTCATCACATAGATGCATTACATAAAATATATGTTAGTATTTAATCTCTAGTAACATGTACAATCTACATAGAAGAGAAGCTGAAAGTATCATTTTATTTCTGGTCTTTGAGTTGTTGAATATATTAGATGTTACAATGTCCAGGCAGCAGTCTGATGGAGAACATTCATCCTGATGTCCTCAAGCTTAAATTTTGACTTATGTTCTGATCACTATGACAGGGTGAGGTGGGGCTAATGTCTTGTTGTCTTATGTTCTGATCACTATGACAGGGTGAGGTGGGGCTAATGTCTTGTTCTGTCTTATGTTCTGATCACTACAAGAGAGTGAGGTGGGGCTAATGTCTTGTTGTCTTATGTTCTGATCACTATGACAGGGTGAGGTGGGGCTAATGTCTTGTTCTGTCTTATGTTCTGATCACTATGACAGGGTGAGGTGGGGCTAATGTCTTGTTCTGTCTTATGTTCTCATCACTATGACAGGGTGAGGTGGGGCTAATGTCTTGTTGTCTTATGTTCTGATCACTATGACAGGGTGAGGTGGGGCTAATGTCTTGTTCTGTCTTATGTTCTGATCACTATGACAGGGTGAGGTGGGGATAATGTCTTGTTCTGTCTTATGTTCTGATCTCTACCAAAGGGTGAGGTGGGGCTAATGTCTTGTTGTCTTATGTTCTGATCACTATGACAGGGTGAGGTGGGGATAATGTCTTGTTCTGTCTTATGTTCTGATCACTACCACAGGGTGAGGTGGGGCTAATGTCTTGTTCTGTCTCATGTTCTGATCACCATGACAGGGTGAGGTGGGGCTAATGTCTTGTTCTGTCTTATGTTCTGATCACTACAAGAGAGTGAGGTGGGGCTAATGTCTTGGCCAACACATGGTGAAGCACTTCCCGCCCAAGGGGTCAGGGGTGCTTATAACTGCACTTACCTTGTAATTCTCTTTAAAAATGTCAGAAATCATATCCAAAACTCCCTTCTTGACAAAACTCCAGCGTATCAAAGTATCTGCCACATAACAGCTGTTCCTGTAAAGCAAATCATGATATATGACATTATTGTGTTTTAACAGAGTACTTCAATGGCCTAAAATAAAAAACCCAACCCATTTTTTAGGTATTTACATAAAATAGCCAACCAACCTATCTGTGAAGTATTTGCAGACTTTGAAAATTGCCTTCAACCAGAAAGAGATGACCTGGTCAGCTTTGTGATGTGTTAGATGACTGGTCACTTGAGCCTGGAGAAACAGTGAGAAAATTATCTCTATCAAACTGTCTCCAGTCAAATTAGTTTACTTTGTACCAGCAATAATTCAGCCACGGTTATTTATGCAAGATGAAACCATACACTGGTTAACAATAGGGAGAAAAAATCCAAGATTACATTTTCTAAAAAAATATAAATATAAAGAGATCAACAGAACGGGATTTTGACCAACCTGAATCATTTGAGTCAGTTGCTGCGTGACTATCCCAGGGAATTCTACAGTCATGATGGTGGACTTGGTTGACTTGATGAGAGATTCATCTGCTGCTAGCAAAGTCTGGAGGATTTGGCAGAACCTTACAAAAAAACAACAAAAAAAACAACAATAGTAGTACAAATTATTTAAAAAATGAAACATGAAGAAAGGCTAATAGCTGCATCACAGTAAACCATAAATATTGAATACTTTTAATAAACAGCAGGAAATCAAAGGGGATGTCTACAAGTTTATGTGGGGAAGTAATTTAATAGAATGACACTCCACCCCCCACCTGTTGTCTGTAGAAAACTACAAAATCTTTGTTAACTCTTTTTCTCTGGACCAATGCTCCCATTATTGATTTAAAAAAAACATTTATTACGTATCAATGTTGCCATTTTCAATTTATTAAAACAGGCTTGTTTTATTTCTTTTCTAAGCTCTTTGACTAAAATTACATTCAATGTAATCTATAATTATTTCCCTTAAATAAAAAAAAGTCTCAAATTTTTAGTTTGAACGTGTTTTCACTGCAACAGAAGAGTATTAAGCACTTGTTTTTAATTTTGTTGTAATATTTACAAACATGGAGATGGAACCCGTCTCATCCGGGGAGTGATCTAGTATAATTATAAATACCACGATGAAGAAACAAGTAAAAGGTAAAGTCATTTTTTTTATGTAGATTCAGATAGTCATTTTCTAATTCATGATGAATCATTCGCCTAGAATTAGTAAAATTGACAATGAAGTTTTATAATTCAAGTGCTGATCTACAATTAGCTCTGATGTTTTTTAATTTATGTTTTTTTTTTAAAATGAGAAGTTATTTCTGTGCGCTGTTATTATGAATATCATTCAGAAAAAAACACCTTTATATTAAATTTTGGATTTCAAAAAAGTATATTTGTATGATTCTGAATGAGGTTTTAAACCTAAAAAAAATGTGCATTTTTTAAATTTCATTTTTTATTTTCACTAAAACAAAATCATATTATATAGTAAAAATTAAAAATTAAAAAAACGAGTCTGTGTTGCCTTTAAACAGCATCATTTACTCCTTAATTCTCTACCATGGACATCATTAGATAAGACAAATTTAAAGTTATTCATGTATACAGAAAGCATGGTAGTGCAAAACAAATTTTCATATTGGGAAACTTCATGGGAAGACGGAAAATAATTCTTCAGTTAATCTGTACCAACATATCAAACATATTGAATATCGATATAGTCAGTCTCATAGGACTAGCTAACTATCAATGATAAAATCTTTCTAGGTGAGGTCTCATAGTAGCAGCTCTTCTGTAACATTAGTTGAAACACAAGACTTAAATAATTTTGGCTATTCTCTCAACTACAGGTCAGAGTGTATCAATGGTATAATACCAGGGAGACTTACGTTGGGTTCTCTAACAAATATTGTGGAGCGTCTATGAAGAGCGGCACAACACACCCCAGGACATGTATGGCTGTGGTGTACTGGCAGCTGGAGGTCAGGGACAACAGCAGGTCAAGGCCTTCAGATATAAAGGCTGTTATGCTGAAATAGATTAATTAACTGTCAGAATAATTAACTATCAAAGTATTTCATGGAATTCTGAGTGTTACACATGAGATCATACATAATGTTCCTGTTTTAACACTACATATGAGAAAAATTATCTCTTTCAGGCCATTCTTTCATAAAAAATATCAATTAGATGTCTGAATGTAGAACATAGAACACAATATTAACTAGATGTCTGAATGTAGAACATAGAACACGATATTTGAACTAGATGTCTGAATGTAGAACATAGAACACAATATTAACTAGATGTCTGAATGTAGAACATACAACACGATATCAATTAGATGTCTGAATGTAGAACATACAACAAAATATTAATTAAATGTCTGAATGTAGAACATACAACACGATATCAATTAGATGTCTGTATGTAGAACATAGAACACAATATTTTAATTAGATGTCTGAATGTAGAACATACAACACGATATCAATTAGATGTCTGAATGTAGAACATACAACACGATATCAATTAGATGTCTGAATGTAGAACATAGAACACGATATCAATTAGATGTCTGAATGTAGAACATACAACACGATATCAATTAGATGTCTAAATGTAGAACATAGAACACGATATCAATTAGATGTCTGAATGTAGAACATACAACACGATATCAATTGGATGTCTGAATGTAGAACATAGAACACAATATTATCTAGATGTCTGAATGTAGAATAGAAGACAATATTAATCCAAACAGTAAATGTTAACTAAGAGATTTCTTATCTCAAGCCCCAGAAGTTCTAAAGGTCAAAGTTCAACTGTAGGTCATCTAAATAATTTCCTGACAAGCGCTCATCACCACCTACTCCTTGATATGTTACAGCTAACCCTGACTCACTCATGTCCAATGGTTGTCATGGTGACGGCAACACAACAAGCTATTGGTATATCTTATAGCTAACCCTGACTCACTCATGTCCAATGGTTGTCATGGTGACGGCAACAAAACAAGCTATTGGTATATCTTACAGCTAACCCTGACTCACTCATGTCCTACGGTTGTCATGGTGACGGCAACAAAACAAGCTATTGGTATATCTTACAGATTACCCTGACTCACTCATGTCCAATGGTTGTCATGGTGACGGCAACACAACAAGCTATTGGTATATCTTACAGCTAACCCTGACTCACTCATGCCCTATGGTTGTCATGGTGACGGCAACAAAACAAGCCATTGGTATATCTTACAGCCAACCCTGACTCACTCATGTCCTACGGTTGTCATGGTGACGGCAACAAAACAAGCTATTGGTATATCTTACAGCTAACCCTGACTCACTCATGTCCTATGGTTGTCATGGTGATGGCAACACAACAAGCTATTGGTATATCTTACAGCCAACCCTGACTCACTCATGCCCTATGGTTGTCATGGTGACGGCAACAAAACAAGCCATTGGTATATCTTACAGCTAACCCTGACTCACTCATGCCCTACGGTTGTCATGGTGACGGCAACACAACAAGCTATTTATATATTTTACAGCCAACCCTGACTCACTCATGTCCTACGGTTGTCATGGTGACGGCAACAAAACAAGCTATTGGTATATTTTACAGCCAACCCTGACTCACTCATGTCCTACGGTTGTCATGGTGACGGCAACAAAACAAGCTATTGGTGTCTTGTTGTTGATGGCTCTCTGCAGAGGCAACAGCCAGGTGTCGAGACCAAGAGCCGGAGGTTGGAAGTTGACATCGACAGCCCCAGGGGAGTGAACTTTGACACTTTGCTGATGAAGCTTGAGGCGAATGGCCACGTCCCAGGCCCAGTTGTTGAATTTCTGCTCAGGACTCTGAGCAGACGTTATGTAGGCAGCCATCTTTCAAGAAAAGACAGAGGAACACATGAATTAAAAATATATTTCTAACATAAGACATAACAGAGCTAAATCTTTAGTCCTAGCCATATCCCCTCACAACACACACACATGTAGTTCTAGCAACACCCTCCCCCAACCCCTACTTTACTAATGTGTAGATCTGAGGCTTTGAACAAAAATGCTCAATAAGATTTATAGAATGATAAAAAGACCATGTTAAGTGTGGGGACCATGTTAAGTTTGGGAGCTGTGTTAAATGTGGGGACCATGTTAAGTGTGGAGACCATGTTAAGTGTGGAGACCATGTTAAGTGTGGGGACCATGTTAAGTGTGGGAGCCGTGTTAGGTTTCGGGACCATGTTAAGTTTGAGAGCTGTTTTAAGTGTGGGGGCCATGTTAAGTGTGGGGACCATGTTAAGTGTGGGGACCATGTTAAGTGTGGAGACCATGTTAAGTGTGGGAGCCGTGTTAGGTTTCAGGACCATGTTACGTGCAGGGACCCTGTAATGCATAAAAGAAAACCAACCGATTTCATGCCCTCCATAATGAAGAAGCCAGCCTTCTTGTCAGAGATGAATCTTGTATATGCTTCCACCAGTAGTAGTGCCATCTGGCGGTGAAATCTGATGTCTAAAACCAGACGCCCGGTCTGAAATTATTAAAAAAGTATCTCCTAATTGTAACAAAAGTTAAGACTAAAACAATAATAAAAACAACAACTTATAAACAAAGATGTACAGGGTTTCTGTATAAGATTAAATGAATAGGGTTTTGTGTCATGTCAAATGTACATACATGGTTTGTGTGTTAGATCAGATGTTTAGGGTTAGTGTTATAGGGTTTCTGTTAGATCAAATGTTTAGGGTTAGTGTTATAGAGTTTGTGTGTTAGATCAAATGTTTAGGGTTAGTGTTATAGGGTTTGTGCGTTAGATCAGATGTTTAGGGTTAGTGTTATATGGTTTGTGTGTTAGATCAGATGTTTAGGGTTAGTGTTATAGGGTTTCTGTTAGATCAAATGTTTAGGGTTAGTGTTATAGGGTTTGTGTTTTATATCAAATGTTTAGGGTTAGTGTTATAGGGTATGTGTGTTAGATCAAATGTTTAGGGTTAGTGTTATAGGGTTTGTGTGTTAGATCAGATGTTTAGGGCTAGTGTTATAGGGTTTCTGTTAGATCAAATGTTTAGGGTTAGTGTTATAGGGTTTCTGTTAGATCAAATGTTTAGGGTTAGTGTCATAGGGTTTCTGTTAGATCAAATGTTTAGGGTTAGTGTTATAGGGTTTCTGTTAGATCAAATGTTTAGGGTTAGTGTTATAGGGTTTCTGTTAGATCAGATGTTTAGGGTTAGTGTTATAGGGTTTCTCTTAGATCAAATGTTTAGGGCTAGTGTTATAGGGTTTCTGTGTTAGATCAGATGTTTAGGGTTAGTGTTATAGGGTTTGTGTTTTAGATCAAATGTTTAGGGTTAGTGTTATAGGGTTTCTGTTAGATCAAATGTTTAGTGTTAGTTTTATAGGGTTTCTGTTAGATCAAATGTTTAGGGTTAGTGTTATAGGGTTTCTGTTAGATCAAATGTTTAGGGTTAGTGTTATAGGGTTTCTGTTAGATCAAATGTTTAGGGCTAGTGTTATACTGTTTCTGTAAGATAGGGTTTGTTATACTTACTTCCTCAAAGACATCCCAGTTCAATTTGGCCAGTATGGTCTGTGCCAGCTGGTGTTCTGCACTGGGCAAGTCATGGTTCAGTATCCACTGCCGTAGTGTCAACATGTCAGGGTCAGTTGGCTGCCAGATGCTGATTGGCAGCTCAGAGAAAAGGTACAGAGCCATCTGGTGGAAACATAACACATAGTTAGCGGCCCAGGATGTTCACTGTGTACTATGTATGGATGTCATACACAATTTAGTACTTGTGTAGAGTACTGGCTTTCAGATTGTATTGAATCATTATGTTTAATAGCGTGGAGTAATGGCTTTCAGATTGTATTGAATCACTAAGTTTACTTGTGTGGAATAATGGCTTTCAGATTGTATTGAATCACTAAGTTTACTTGTGTGGAGTAATGGCTTTCAGATTGTATTGAATAACTATGTTTACTTGTGTGGAATAATGGCTTTCAGACTGTATTGAATCACTATGTTTACTTGTGTGGAGTAATGGCTTTCAGATTGTATTGAATCACTATGTTTTGCTAGTGTGGAGTAATGGCTTTCAGATTGTATTGAATCCCTATGTTTACTTGTGTGGAAGTAATGGCTTTCAGACTGTATTGAATCCCTATGTTTACTAGTGTGGAGTAATGCCTTTCAGATTGTATTGAATCACTATGTTTACTTGTGTGGAGTAATGGCTTTCAGATTGTATTGAATCACTAAGTTTACTTGTGTGGAGTAATGGCTTTCAGATTGTATTGAATAAATATGTTTACTTGTGTGGAATAATGTCTTTCAGATTGTATTGAATCACTATGTTTACTTGTGTGGAGTAATGGCTTTCAGATTGTATTGAATCACTAAGTTTACTTGTGTACAGTAATGGCTTTCAGGTTGTATTGAATCACTATGTTTACTAGTGTGGAGTAATGGCTTTCAGATTGTATTCAATCACTATGTTTACTAGTGTGGAGTAATGGCTTTCAGATTATATTGAATCACTAAGTTTACTTGTGTGGAATAATGGCTGTAGCACTCTAGACAGTCAGTTGAGCCACCAGGCTATGGAGTCTGCCACCCAACCGACCATGCTTCTGCTGTGCTGGCAACAAACAATTTCAGAACTAAATAACAAAAATGGCCACTTAAATGTTTGACTGACCTTCCCCAGTTTGTCCATGACCTCCTTCACCCTAGTAAGTAGAAAAGAAAGAGCCGTAGGATGTGTTTGTATGATGCTGGACAGAAGCTCACGACCAACTTTCGAGCAGAATTCTCGTGTGTGATTGCTGATGTAGGAAATCTAAGCATACACAAATAAAGATTTATTGAATGTCTATAAAAAAAAACTTGACTTTTCAAAGATTTAATATAAGCATTGGCTTTATTGAAGCTTAGCATCAATCTCATGAAAACAGGTGATAAACAAAGTTGACATTTAGTGTCTGTAATGTATAAGATAAGATGCTTCAACCAACGTTCAGTTGTGCAAATGCGAGCAATAATGATAAGCAATTTATTGAAGAAAACAACTGCAGATCAATCTGATGGTGATGTTATATTTACCTCAAACACCTCAAGGGTAATCATGTGGATGAATCCATCTTCATCCGAGGACCGGCAGCCAGCCATGTTGGCAAAGGTCGTGAGCAGGTAGATGGCTTCTGACGTTGGCATGTGCATCAAGTTATCTGCCAGTTGTTGCCAGCTGTCTGGGTCTGAGAAGATAAGTGGTCAGAGTTACAGGTGGTCACAGATACAAGTGGTCAGATATACAGGTGGTCACAAATACAAGTGGTCAGAGATACAGGTGGTCAGAGATACAGGTGGTCAGAGATACAGGTGGTCACAGATACAAGTGGTCAGATATACAGGTGGTCAGAGATACAGGTGGTCAGAGATACAGGTGGTCAGAGATACAGGTGGTCACAGATACAGGTGGTCAGAGATACAAGTGGTCAGAGATAAAGGTGGTCAGAGATACAGGTGGTCAGAGAGAGATACAGGTGGTCAGAGATACAGGTGGTCAGAGAGAGATACAGGTGGTCAGAGATACAGGTGATCAGAGATACAGGTGGTCAGAGATACAGGTGGTCAAAGATACAGGTGGTCAGAGATACAAGTGGTCAGAGATACAGGTGGTCAGAGAGAGATAAGGTGGTCAAAGAGAGATACAGGTGGTCAGAGATACAGGTGGTCAGAGATACAGGTGGTCAGAGAGAGATACAGGTGGTCAGAGATACAGGTGGTCAGAGATACAGGTGGTCAGAGAGAGATACAAGTGGTCAGAGATACAGGTGGTCAGAGAGAGATAAAGGTGGTCAGAGATACAAGTGGTCAGAGATAAAGGTGGTCAGAGACACAAGTGGTCAGAGATACAGGTGGTCAGAGATACAGGTGGTCACAGATACAGGTGGTCAGAGATACAAGTGGTCAGAGATAAAGGTGGTCAGAGATACAAGTGGTCAGAGAGAGATACAGGTGGTCAGAGATAGAGGGGGTCAGAGATACAGGTGGTCAGATATACAGGTGGTCACAGATACAGGTGGTCAGAGATACAGGTGGTCACAGATACAGGTGGTCACAGATACAGGTGGTCACAGGTACAGGTGGTCAGAGATAGAGGTGGTCAGAGATACAGGTGGTCACAGATACAGGTGGTCACAGATACAGGTGGTCAGAGATACAGGTGGTCAGAGATAGAGGGGGTCAGAGATACAGGTGGTCAGAGATACAGGTGGTCACAGATACAGGTGGTCACAGGTACAGGTGGTCAGAGATAGAGGTGTTCAGATATACAAGTGGTCAGAGATACAGTTGTTCAGAGATACAAGTTATCAGAGATACAAGTGGTCAGAGATACAGGTGGTCAGAGATACAAGTGGTCAGAAATACAAGTGGTCAGATATACAGGTGGTCAGAGATACACATGGTCAGAGATACAAGTGGTCAGAGATACAAGTGGTCAGAGATACAGGTGGTCAGAGATACACATGGTCAGAGATACAAGTGGTCAGAGATACAAATCCAATGTTCAAAGTCAAAACCTACTCTGAAGATAAGACTTGCACGTTTGGACTGGAGGTAAGAAGTCTAGGTTTAATCCTTGACCTTGATGGAGGACCCAAAGCAACTGCCACATACTGTCCAATGAAACACATGTGTAGGGCATGTCTGCCATGAACTGCCAGGATCCCAGCCTGAAGGAGAGCAATTTAACAAGAGATACAAATTTTAAAAGCAATTTTCAGGATTTCTCAGTCACTCAGTTTTAAATAAAACTTTGTAAAAAAACATTCTCAAACATTAAGAGACAAATTTGGAGATATTTAGTATTTCAATATGTTAAGTGAAATGAAACCGGTAACTTTAAAAATTATGATTTCTTTGTTCCTAATAATTGCTCCAAAACACTAATAAACTAGTAAAAGAGAGGAAAATCTAATTTGAAAAATTGGAGTAAGCACCAATGACTTTGACCTTAGTGTGGCATATGTATGTTGTTATAAGCTTTCCTCTAAATAAACAATTTAAATACAACAGTTTGGAATGAAAATAAATTGTATAAGAAATAAAATACACCAAAAAAATATATTTATAAAATAAATTAAGGAATTGATTTTGACAACTATCACCTGGTGAGAAGTATCTCATTAAATGCATATAATTTTAGAGAGTTGAAACAAAAATTGAACACAAGGGCTTATATTATGATTAAAAAGAGCTACTGCACTTAATTTCATTGCAAAAAAAAATTCTTCAATGATTATTAAAAAAAAAAAAACTAATAATTTCAAGCAAGATAAAAATTAGAACCAAGAAAATCAAGTTGAAGAGAGCCATGTAATTGGGAGGCTACATAAAATATTATTAATTATTTTCAAAACCCTATTTGAATAGAGTTGATTAATATATTACCACACAATGTTGAATGGAATGAGAAAATAACTGAACTTGAAATAACTCATATCTGTAAGATTTATGGAGTCAGGGGCTTGATATTCAGGACAAAAATGAAATCCAATGACTTTCTCAAAAATATCTTACAGTAAAACAGCAAAGAACATTTCAGGCTATCTATGGTTTTTTCCCCTGAATATAATAATTAAAACTGAGTTAAAGGTGTTTACATGTGTGAGAAATTGACAAATAAAAGTAAATAATATGTAGGTTTACTATAAATATTATAATAATTTTTTTAAAAAAATATTATTAAAAAAATTAAAGTAAATTTAAAAAACATTTATAGCAAGAGCCAGTAATAGTTAACATTTTCAAACATAAATCATTTTAAAAAATAATCTGTTCTGGCAAATGTAATAAAAAGCCACCATTTGCCATCATATAGCCACATAGAATACTTGGATTTATAAATATTGAAAATAGCTATCATAAGTGCAGTTGGAAGCTATTAAATAAACACTAGAAGGCAAACACAATGTTAATATTCTCGAAGGGAAACAGTTTCAATCCATTTACTTACAAAGTTTTAAAGTAAGGTATACCAAAAATACAGAATTAGAATTTCAGAGAATAGAAATATTTAATGCTGAGTCGCATAACTCAAAAACTTTATTTTGCTCAGAGTCATATGGTTGAGGGTAGCAATTTTTAAAAAGAATTAACCAACTACCTAAGTAGAATTAACCCCTGAAATGTACACAACAAAACCATAAACTTGTCAGCAAAAAAGCTTTCTTCAGTATAAAAAGAAAACACAAATTTATTAATTTATTTTTTTAACAAATTAAAATGTAGAATCAAAACAGACATCAAATGAAAGTAATTGAGCAAGAGTGAGACAGAGATTTTCTGAAGGCAGTAGCAGATGAAGGGGGTGAAAGAAGTTCACACTGATTGGCGCGGGTTTAGGGAACAGCATCAAGAATCCATGGGTGAAAGAAAACATGACATTTAAAAAACCATAATTCTGCAATAGATTATTCTCAAGGTTGACTCTGGAGAGCGCGCTAAAGGACAGATAAATAGATCTCTCACACCCTTATTGAAGTGGTTGCACACAGTGTAATGTTCTGAATGGATTCTGAACATCTGTCTGACAAGGGTTGTTACATATCACCTGAGTATAGCATGGGGCAGCATGCCACACAATCATGAATTTTTAGAAAATAAATTCCCTCTCACCAGGCAAATATATGATGTCCCCTTCAGCTTATCTCAATACAAATATATGATGTCCCCTTCAGCTTATCTCAATACAAATATATAATATACCTCTCAGCTTATCTCAATGCAAATATATGATGTCCCCTCCAGCTTATCTCAATGCAAGTATATGATGTCCCTCTCAGTTTATCTCAATACAAATATATGATATCCCCTCCAGCTTATCTCAATACAAGTATATGATGTCCCTCTCAGTTTATCTCAATACAAATATATGATGTCCCCTCCAGCTTATCTCAATACAAGTATATGATGTCCCTCTCAGTTTATCTCAATACAAATATATGAAGTCCCCTCCAGCTTATCTCAATACAAGTATATGATGTCCCTCTCAGTTTATCTCAATACAAATATCTGATATCCCCTCCAGCTTATCTCAATACAAATATATGATGTCCCTCTCAGCTTATCTCAATACAAATATCTGATATCCCCTCCAGCTTATCTCAATACAAATATATGATGTCCCTCTCAGCTTATCTCAATTCAAATATATGATGTCCACTTCCAACAATTATATGATGTCCCCTCCAACAAATATATGATGTCCCCTCCAGCTTATCTCAATACAAATATATGATGTCCCCTCCAGCTTATCTCAATACAAATATATGATGTCCCATCCAGCTTATATCAATACAAATATATGATGTCCCTCTCAGCTTATCTCAATACAAATATATGATGTCCCTCCAGCTTATCTCAATACAAATATATGATGTCCCCTCCAACAAATATATAATGTCCCCTCCAGCTTATCTCAATACAAATATATGATGTCCCCTCCAGCTTATCTCAATACAAATATATGATGTCCCTCTCAGCTTATCTCAATACAAATATATGATGTCCCCTCCAACAAATACATGATGTCCCCCCTGCTTATCTCAATACAAATATATGATGTCCCTCTCAGCTTATCTCAATACAAATATATGATGTCCCTCTCAGCTTATCTCAATACAAATATATGATGTCCCTTCCAACAAATATATGATGTCCCCTCCAGCTTATCTCAATACAAATATATGATGTCCACTCCAAAAAAATATATGATGTCCCCTCCAGCTTATCTCAATACAAATATATGATGTCCCCTCCAGCTTATCTCCATACAAATATATGATGTCCCCTCCAGCTTATCTAAATACAAATATATGATGTCCCTCTCAGCTTATCTCAATACAAATATATGATGTCCCTCTCAGCTTATCTCAATACAAATATATGATGTCCATCTCAGCTTATCTCAATACAAATATATGATGTCCCTCTCAGTTTATCTCAATACAAATATATGATGTCCCTTCCAAAAAATATATGATGTCCCCTCCAGCTTATCTCAATACAAATATATGATGTCCCCTCCAACAAATATATGATGTCCCCTCCAGCTTATCTATGTCCCCTCCAGCTTATCTCAATACAAATATATGATGTCCCCTCCAACAAATATATGATGTCCCCTCCAGCTTATCTCAATACAAATATATGATGTTCCTCTCAGCTTATCTCAATACAAATAGATGATGTCCCTCTCAGCTTATCTCAATACAAATATATGATGTCCCTCTCAGCTTATCTCAATACAAATATATGATGTCACCTCCAGCTTATCTCAATACAAATATATGATGTCCCCTCCAGGTTATCTCAATACAAATATATGATGTCCACTTCAAACAATTATATGATGTCCCCTCCAACAAATATATGATGTCCCCTCCAGCTTATCTCAATGCAAATATATGATGTCCCTCTCAGTTTATCTCAATACAAATATATGATATCCCCTCCAGCTTATCTCAATACAAATATATGATATCCCCTCCAGCTTATCTCAATGCAAATATATGATGTCCCCTCCAACAAATATATGATGCCCCCTCCAGCTTATCTTAATAAAAATATATGATGTCCCCTCCAGCTTATCTCAATACAAATATATGATGTTCCTCTCAGCTTATCTCAATACAAATAGATGATGTCCCTCTCAGCTTATCTCAATACAAATATATGATGTCCCTCTCAGCTTATCTCAATACAAATATATGATGTCCCTCTCAGCTTATCTCAATACAAATAGATGATGTCCCTCTCAGCTTATCTCAATACAAATATATGATGTCCCTCTCAGCGTATCCTCTATAAAAATTTCAAGTTAAATATAAAACCCTCTCCATTAATTGTGCAACCTTTGCCTTACATTTAGCTGTTGTTTTCCAACAGATGATTGTGCAAATAAAAAAAAGTGCAATGGCCAGTATATGTAAAATAATTTATAAAAAATGTTAGCTACAAGTACAATGCATCATTTTGATCAAAATGTTGATACACAAGCGTACAGAGCTAGCATAAAAACATTGGGCTGAAAGTCCACTTACATTGATGGTCTCACACGACTGGGCAGCAAGGGTGAAAAAAAACAAAACAAAGAAATAACCAAATATACACTTGAACTAAAGACTTTCCTATATACCTAGGAATATTTCTCTTAAATTATTTTGTAGCACCTAACCACTGTCTCCAAATTTTGTAGCACCTAACTACTGTCTCCAAATTTTGTAGCACCTAACTACTGTCTCCAAATTTTGTAGCACCTAACTACTGTCTCCAAATTGTGTAGCACCTAACTACTGTCTCCAAATTTTGTAGCACTTAACTACTGTCTCCTAATTTTTTAGCAACCAACTAGTGTTTCCAAACACCAATAGGCATTAAAACTCCATACATTAAGTGTTTTTAGCTTGTGCTCATATTGAGTGACTCAAAGGTTTATTCAGAGAAGCATTCAAGGTTTTAGTCTGAATAAAATGTCTGGAATGGAAGCTCTCTTTCTTTACCTGAGATTACCTTACCTCATAGGCTGTCAGTGACATTTGATTGATTGGAATTAAAAACAACGTTAAACAACCTAAACTTTTTAGTCTTATTGGATTTACCAAAGATGGAAAAAAAATTAATTTAAAAAATGACATATCAATTCTTTTCTTAACAATTATAACAAAACCAAAAGAAGATGCAGAGAAGAATATTGAAACTATTGTTTACATCAGGAAGTTTTCAAATCTTATTCACTCAACAACACTCACTTTTGGGCAGTGAGAATACTGTAAGTGGCCCTCATAAACAGCTGGTCAAACTCTATTTGTAGACCTTCAATACTGGCTGGGGCCAGGGGACCATAGTATGTTTTAAAGTTGAGCCAGTGGTCAGACACGAATGACATTGCTTGCCTGAAAAGAAAATAACAACATAACTGCCCTTATTGGAAACTGTCTTTGGGACTACTGAAATAATTTTTGTAACCGCAAGCTAAAGAATAATCAGGTGTTTTTGTTTAGGTGATCCGTTCAGAATAATTGTCTTCAGTGACACGTTAAGTGATAATTTCATTGATAAGGATAAAGAATTAAAAAATTCCTTCCAACACATTCAAGTTTCCACTACCAAAAACAAGCTGCACTGCTTATTACATGTACACAAATTATTGGTTAGACCACTTATTAGTTGGTTTGACAACAAATGTGGATTGACTTGCCTGATGAGCCTGCCCAGGCGCTTGTTGAGCTGTCTGTAACGAGCCATGCTGTATGTGGCCAGGCCTTTACCAATCAGCTGAATCAAAACAGTTGTGAGAGAGAATAATCGAATCATCATGGGCTCAGTACTTCTGCGAATGTCATAATCAACACTTCCTGTGTGACATAAACAATTATTAATGTAATGATTCCTCGGGCTGAGAACATTTTTCTACTTATCAAGAAAATACTGAGAGGCAAAAAATTTTTTAAAATATGAGGAATAAAGCAGAGCTTTGCAACTGATGATATCAAGGGAGACAATATCTGGCAAAATAGTATCTGAAAAAATTAATTTTAAAAAGCTAGTCCCATTTTGTCTAGACAGAAAGAACAGAAAATCTTCAGGTTGATTTCTTGATGTGGTCAAAAATGTGTTCAGGTTTGTTTCATCCTTAGTGTTTATTTACCTAGTATTATTGATATTCCTGATATTGATACACAAAAGTTAAAAAATTGTTATATATGTTGTTAAAATACAACCAGTTGCGTGTTTAGTGTTTTAATTTTAGCGTGCCATGAAAATCTGGGAAGTTTATGTGTTCTGTGTTACAAAAAAGGTTACAGAGCAATCACAAATCTGGAAAAGAACTAAAGAGGTTTTAAATCGATGCATGTTGCAAATTGGACTAAATGCAATAGGTCTCTACAAAATTGTATTTACATAAACCTATTACAGTGGAACCCACTTATGTCGAGCTCGCTTAGCTCGACCACCCAATTATGTCGACGTTTTTTATTGGCACCGCCAAATTCTCTCTTTGTCTTAGCATTTTCTCGTCGTTTAATTCGATTTTTTTAAGTCGCCGAAACCTCATAACACGAGTACAAAAAAGGGTCAAATTTGCCATTTAACATCGGTTAACTCGATCCCCATGACCAATCGCCAATTTTGATAATGTTAGCTATGATTTCTGTCTCAACATGGTCTGCTGGTGACGTCACAGCCCACTTGCGTTTTGCTCTCAGCGCTGTGTTGCTTCTGGTACTATGGCAATGGCCATCAAGGCCACGAAAAATATCAGCTTGCGAAATGTGCTGGTGACGTCACAGCCCTCTTGCGTTGAGACATGTGTTGCTAACTTAAATCGCCAGTTTCAGAGATGTGTTGGAGTTGGAGATTAATAAAAGTTTTTATCGATAATCGACGTTGGTTTTTATTTTAAATTTGTAAATTTCTGCTGTCAGTTGGTGCACATATACCTTTTGTTGTTAGCAAACATGTATGTACAATTTTAAAGCATGCCGTTAGCTTCATCAAACAAATAACGGCAATGCTGTTGTGTTTTAAAAAAAACTCCAAAAATATGTGCATGAACATTATCATTTATTAACGCTAGTGATTGGACGATACCAAAATCATAGGCTGCTTACTGTAAACAAGGCTCCCCAGATTTTAAAATATATAACAGACTACAGACAGTTTACCCACCCCCACTCTCAATCTCCCACACCCTTGTTGTTGGTTAGTCCTATTAGCATCAAGTTACCGAAGGAATTGTAAGCTGAGGGGATCGTATGGAATAATAAAATGTACCGTGTGCAAACTTGTTGTCATTGGCAACCATTCATCCTTCAACCTCATTTTGACCATTACATGTACTGTACTACTGCTTTGTTCTCATTGTTTCATTCATAACAAGTGGCCGTGTGCAAAAGCCATTTAACTATTGGTTAGAATTAATTAAAATATGTCAAAGTTGAAGGTTCAAAAGGAGTACCTAATTTATTTGTGTACGTTTATATAGAGAAGAGTTCGTTTTGTCATGAGTCATATATAGGTCCCAATACACCATTATTTGTGTAGCTTGTAAGGAAAATCAAGCAAGTGGCTTCAAAGGCACAGTATGGCTCAATCTGGGAATCACCGCAAAACGGCGATATATTTAAACGGTCTTTTAAAACGAACGGTCTTAACAACCTTAAGAACGAGTGAATTAAGAAAGAGTGAAGAAATAGGGTCCCGATATTCCGATACGTTTCTGATTAATCGTCCCATCACTAATTAACGCACAACACGTACATAAAGAAATTTCAAGCGCATGTTAATATTTTGCCGCCATATTGGTTTTCGCTTTAACTCGATCATTGGTTATGTCGATGCCATTTTTCATACCCCAACGCCGTCGACTTAAGCGGTTTCGACTGTACATAGGCCAGGATACAAATATATAAGTTACAGATTTAAACTTTACAAAAATATGTCACCATTTTTAAAAGTTCTTCAGTGAAAAAGTACTTTTAATGCACATATTTATATACCTTTTGCTGCACAGTCACAGCACTCAGATGTAGATAAAGCCATGCAAAGTCATGATCAAAACTCAACATACCATTGTCTGTAACAGAGGCTAGAAGTATGTAAGAAAAAACGTCTGCTAGTGGAAACTGTCCCAAGAATGCCACAACATCATTCTCATGGAGGTACAACCAAGAGTTGGATGGATCTTCATCCTGTTGGCAACACAACAGATGTAGAAACAAATGATTGGATAAACTTACAAATTCAACTTCTGTATTTATGTTATATTTGTGTCAGTTATTTGTACTAATGAATGCTTAGCTGAAACATATACTTTTGTATTAGTCAATTAATGAAGCTTAAATTTATTGTATTGATCACACTATTCGTTTTTGTGTCTTGTATTTTTTTTTCATTTCTGTATTCACGTTTCAAGCTGTATCCATTAGTGACAGGCAAACCCATTGATATCAGTTTGGCTTGTCTTGTGGGTATAGACCACATAATCTTTTAGGTTTTTAAAGGCCATTATAGAAACAATATCAATTTATGTTACAGCAATTAATTTTTCTGTTGGGATTTACATTACAACCCATATGATATGTTTTGATAAATAATGGAATGCTGAGTTTCAATTCTAGTAGCTAATTTCATCATAATTTTTTTTTGGTCTACATCCTCAAACATTCACTGACTTCTATACTCCTAATTAGTTATGTAAAAAGATTTTTTTTAATAGCTGATTTTTTACTTTGAAAATATTTGTGCTGTCTTGAGAAAAGTTGTAAAATGTATTGTTTATGTTTATTTCAGTAATTAATTCTACATGTGCTGAGAAAATATATTTACAAGTTCATAAAAAAACGTGTCCATTTGTTTGGATCAATAAAATTATCTAGTTTTAGTTGAGACTAAAGTTTGGATGCAATCAAGAGTACCTCCTCCCCATCAGAGTCTACAAGGATCCAAGCTCTGTCTTCCTGTGTACTCTGTTCTGTCAAGTTTATACGCATCTGACACATAAACTCATCCCTGGCTCTGAGAATGACAGTTCATATAACATTAAGATGTGACAATTCATATAGCATTAAGATGTGACAGTTCATATAGCATTAAGATGTGACAATGCATATACCATTAAAATGTGACAGTTCATATAGCATTAAGATGTGGCAATGCATATACCATTAAAATGTGACAGTTCATATAACATTAAGATGTGACAATTCATATAGCATTAAAATGTGACAGTTCATATAGCATTAAGATGTGTTGATTCATATATCATTAAGATGGACACATCATAAATCAAAATGTTGCAGTTCACATGTTAAGATTATAATTAACAAATCTTCTGATAATGTTCTGACCAAAACTTTTTACTTTTAGAGAAATTAGAAATATTTCTTCTCACCTGGGGTTGCATCCATTAATAAGCAGATATATTGAGAAATTGGATTAATCAGCTGTTTTGCAGATTCAACTACCATTTTAAATATCCATGGACTGAATCCTTTCAGAAATTATTGACCAGGGTTGAGTTTTAAATGCTTTAAAAGCTTTGCTTGAGGGTCTTTGGGATTTTATTAATTTTTACCAAACTTTTCTGTTCAAAGCCATGTGTGCAAGCTGCTATTTAACGTTAAATGCCCCAAAGCATGGTAATGCGCGCCTTGTTTCTAATGCCATACCGCGGCTTGATAGAACTCTATTTAGAATCGAAATGACAGAAAGTAAAAACTCTTCAGTTCGTGAAAGAAGGCAATTTTTAAAATTTCATAACCAGTTGATCGCAATATGGGAAATCCTTACAGGATTGAGGCGGAATTTTACAGAAAACCTTCTGGGGCATTAAACCTTGATATATGTAGTCTGCCCTCACTTAGGATTCACACCACAAGTTTCAAACACTGACTCAATGTGTAATACTACTCTGCATTAAATGTTGTTTTTTTAATATCCGAAACAATATTAGCCACCTACTTGACTGGAAACAGCACTGTTGCCAAAGCTGCAATGATATACTCAAGGGCAGAGCATCCAAAGTTAGACTGGTACTGGGCTGGGTTGGGTTTCAGGGGGGGCATCTGAACCAACTCTGCTGACCACTTACCAACCCCAGCAGGACAGCGTAGCAGGTGGTTGAGAATAAAGAGATGATCTGAGAATGTGGATACTCTCAACAGTGAGGATATCTGTAGGAGAGTTGAAAGCCATTCAAACTTTCATTAGGTATGCTACTTAAACAAGTTATCATTTGTACTAGAA
Organism: Radix auricularia; assembly: GCA_002072015.1. NCBI lineage: Eukaryota > Metazoa > Mollusca > Gastropoda > Lymnaeidae > Radix > Radix auricularia. The sequence goes on from MUZC01002217.1 coordinate 310,892, forward strand.
GACTTGGCTAGAGCCTGGGCCACCTGTCTCATTTACTGGCCAGTACAATATGACATGATCTGCACATAAGTAACTATCTAGCCTCTCTTATGCTTCATTGTCTTTTACTTAGCAATTCTTATAATAATAAATGCTGCTATATTTATTGATTACTTGTAAAGTTCCTCATTTAACAATTAAACAACATTTACTCTTTCTTACTACTTTATTTATTGAAACTTAAGAAATTCTGTCAAATTTTTCAGAACATGCTCGTTTTTTCTTTTTCATAATCAAAATTTGAACTTTAAAAAGCTATAATAAGAGCAATCGACTGACAAGAGCAATGATGTATTAACACCACATTACAGTTTGAGTTAACACAAACCAATTTAACTGTCCACTGTCGGATGTTGTTGATAAATTCTGCATCTGATATTGGCTTGCGGTGGAACATGAAAAGAATACTGATGCAGTCTTTGACTCGTTGAACATCATGCTGATCTGGTGCCGATACTTGATGGCCGCCTAAAACAAAGAGTAATCATTTATTTTGCAATTTTTAAGTATTATTTATTTTTAAAAACACTAAACTACTTTTACAATTGCATCTAAATAAAAAAAAACATAAGTCAGCTTGCTCTTTTTTGTGTAAATTTTACCCCCATAAAATTGTTAGACTCTGTCAGTAATTTTCCATAGTCATAAAAAAAAAGTGGCAAGTTAGTGGGATATAAAAATGTGACAAACTATTTGTCTAGCGTTGTTATTTCTAGAGAAGTGGATGGTTATCTTCCACACCAGCCCTGGCAATGACAACCTGGGACCAGATAATAAATGTTATACACTTCTAAATAAGATACCTACATGGTATGGGTGCATTTTTTGGAATGTCACGAAACACTGGACAGGATAAGTAAAGATTGTGGATATATGATTCGACTTGAAGTCTGAAATAAAGATTATTAGAATTCAATGATATACCGGTATTTATCGGCATATAACACTCACAGGCATAGAACACGCACCTTCACTTTAAGAGGGAAATTTCAGGAAAAAAATTCATCATATTATCGGCATATAACACGCATACATCATTTGCCCCAATTTTTAGAGGAAATTAGAGCGTGTTATAAGCCGATAAATACATAAATACGGTACCTTTAATAATTTTAAAAAAAGAGTTTATGATATAGCTCCATGAATAGAGATAAGATACAAATTGAAATTACGTTGATTACATTGTTCACAATTAATATCTGGTTAACTACTAATTTTTTAAAAGACAAATTTTTAGCCCCAATGATTGCATAAATTACTCCCAAAAATGGTAGTATATTAATTTTTAAAAAGTTTTCATCAAAAGTATTTATAAAAAAAATGAAACTGTAAAACTTCTGTCCTTTTAATATCAACGGTAAAGATTTAGGTGGTATTAGGTAATGGTAATGTTGGGGGTCGCATTGTTCTTTCAAAATATTTGTTAGGTTTAAAATACATTTTTTAAAAATTAATAGCTTAATCCTTTTCTAAAAGCTGGGTTTGAAACAAGATCTTTTCAAAACTATTGTTGCTAACATTTTAAATCAGACATTTTGGAATATAGTTAATATGTTCCACTGAAAGCTGTTTTATGCACAATGGAGGTTAAGCAAAGTAGAAGAGGGGGAAATAATCTTTGATCATGCAGCAATTTAATGCTTACTTTGATATCTGTGATGTATAGGCAAACAAGGACAGGTTGTCTGCTATCTGTGAGCGAATGTTCTCTAGGATTGTGTTCACTTTGGCCAGTACATCAGGATTGAGTTGGCTTTGCTCATAAGTGTGAGTGATGTAGACTCGAGCCTGATCGGCACATTGACCCTGTCATTCAAGTTAAAACACTTTGATTTTATAACTATAATTTTATAATAAATTTTTCAAATAAAACAAATTTTTAACATTAATTTAACTATCTCCTCGGAATATCTACTTTTAAAAATTCTGAATATTGTTATTAAACACTAGAATGTAAATGATGATTTTACTATTTAAAATTTTAAAAATTGTGACAAAGTAATTTGATATTTACATGGAAATTAAACAACCCGTAAAAACAAAGTTTTTTACTATAAATCACTTATATATGAGACAGAACTAAAAGTATTGATTATAGTCAAAATAATATATACCGCGCGACAAACATTTACAGACTAAACGTGACTGAACTCCCCTTGCTGTAAAATAGGGGGGAGGGTCATCACTGGTTGCACTGAACTCCAGTGACATGTGAAGGTGAACAGTAGCAGACGGTGACATAGAGTTTCATAGAGATAAACTAAAAGTGAATTCATTTTATTACCGTACATTCGATAGATCTGAAAATTTGATACAATGCATTGTTAGGTGACAAAAGTCTATGTGCAAAATTTCAGCTCGATAGCATCAAGAGAAGTGGGTCATTTTTTACTTTTGTGATTCCGCCCACCCGCCGACTGACCACAACAAGACTGTGAAGTTAATATAAGAGATTTAATAAGAGAATTTTAAAAATTTACATTTTAGAATAGTACCTGCACTGACAAATTTTTTACATGAGTTATCCACAACTCTCTTTGCAAGGACGCATAATTTTTCTGGAGTGTTCTTACATCCTCCTCTACACTCAAAAGCTGATTTCTAGCCCGAAAATAAGCAGACAGAATCTCATAAAATTCATGTTGCTCTTTCTTATGTTCGCTCTGGAAGGAAATTTTTTAAAGTTTCTGATTAACTTTGCTTTTCATCAGAATTCTTCAAATATGAATGTAATTTAAACATAAGAGGTTTTAATGAGAACATTCAATATTTTATTTGTGTTTCCAAGAAGAAAAAAATTTAAAAGTAAATTTGTGATTAAAGTCATCATTTTTCTTTTTTTTCTTTTTTTTTTTGGGGGGGGGGGGCTGTACATAGGCCAGGGTAAAAATATATAAGTTACAAATTTNCTTTACGTTTTTTATTTTTAAAGCTTGAAATAAACTATTAATGTTTTAGTAATATTTTATTATTTATAATATATTTGTATGATTATTTATAATATATATTTATTTTTGCCATTGATGTTAAAATATTCTTACCTGTATAAAATTATCCACAAATTTCTCCATATTGGCCAACTGAGGATTGTAATACAAACCAAGAAGTTCAGACAAAGCCATTGGCCCAATCTTGGTCTTTGTCTTCTGTTTAGACTGTTCCAGCTGATTTATAGGATAAGTTGGTTCCTTCATCTCTGATGTCCTAAGAGTTTTAACAGCACCTGGTGCTGATTTTAAAAACTCACCAGTCTTTAGAATATCAGCTGTTGCACATTTTGTATCTACAGAATGTACTGTGTCCACCAATTCTTTTTTCAGCTCTGTAAAGTTGTCCATGGTTTCTTGCATCAGTGACTGTGTTTTAGTCACATGTGAGGCCTCATTAATAGCCTCATTAGTTTTGAAAGATGTGTTCAGTGCTTGCATTCTCGCCCATGCTTCTTGAGCCAACAAGCTAGGGCTTTTTTCTTCAAGAACTTTTGTTGGAACTGTGGGTGAGGTCTTGACTTCTTCTTTTGCTTTAGGCGAGGATGGTGATGACCTGGACATGGGTGTGTTTGGGTCCTCAACAACAGCAGGAGACAGCAGAACACCTGAGGACTTTTGGCCATCTCCTGGTAATGGCACATGAAAATTGGGTGGAACAACGCCTTCTCCTTTATGTGCATTGGAGGAAACTGCACCGCTTTCTGAAACAGTTTTGTGTTGATCAACTAAAGATGTAAGAGTTGGTAAAGTCTGAGGTCGTTGAACAGACGTTTGATGATCCTGTGCCTCAAGGATGCCACATCCAAGTACATTCAAGTTTTCATTAACTGTGCTTTCAGGTAAAACTTCAGAAGAGACATTACTAACTGTAGCAAAATAATTCACAGGGTTTGCAGGGTCGGGTGATCCATCTGTTTCTATTATATCTTTGTGTTTTGTGTTGATGTTACTAAGTTCATTGTCAGGTTTGATCCTATGTTCTGTTTCTTCTAAACATTCTGTCTCCTGTTTCAATGGATCAGAGGTTTCTAATGCTTCAGTTTTAGCTTTTTCCTCAGCTTCTAAACGTTCTGTTTCATGTTTTAATGGATCAGAGGTTTCTAATGCTTCAGTTTTAGCTTTTTCCTCAGCTTCTAAACATTCTGTTTCATGTTTTAATGGATCAGAGGTTTCTAATGCTCCAGTTTTAGCTTTTTCCTCAGCTGAAGCATTGCTTTTGTATTCAGTTTTAGAAAAGGTGTTTACACTACTTTCAATTGTAGTTTTGGCTTTCTTTGTCTATAAAAAGAATTGTCAACAAAAATAAACAAAATGCATGGTTGATTAACTATTATTTTTTATTTGAACTTTTAAACACCTTATCAGCCATTCCACACTAACATAAACAGCAACAGAATTTTTTCAAATTGTACAAACATAGGAAAACTATACATTGTCTGAAAGATTACATTCTACCCTATCAGAATATGCTCAAATTGTGTATGCAGTGATAAGCAGAAAAATTATATGACTAGACGAAAATAATCATTGTAATAACTAAAACTAACCCAGTTATGGTATTTTCCAATTGAAAATTTCCAGTGTACACATTTTATTTGTTTTAACCAAATTGATGATTCAGGTGAAATGCTAAAATAACAAAGAACTAGTTTGTACATATAATTTATGCACTTTGATTGATTTGCTGTCTGTAGTGGCATTTCAAAATTATCTCATTTTTGGTCCCGTGAGTCACAGTCACGGTAATGTATATTCTAGTTTATTCTGCATGTCATTGTTTATTTACTTAAAGCTAATATGTTATTTTATTTCAGTATTTTAACTAATTATTCTCTAGGCAAAAGTAAGTAGACTTTAAAGTAGAATAACAAACTTTGAATCATTAGCAAAGTTGTGTCCCGTGAGTCACATGCAATAAGAATGTTTGTGACCATTCACAGTTTAAAAAAATTCTAGTTTATTTTAGTTTTACTTTATCATCTGCTAGATAATTTGCTGATAAAGACATTTGAATTGTCTTTGAGATTATAGTAAATTTATATTTCTAACTCATTTAGTTAATTTTTTAATGATTTTTAAAAATGTAAAATTGACTATTTATCTCCCTTTTTATTTTTTTTCATATTGTGATTCCGCTCATTTTTAAATTAATAAAATTTATATTTAAAACACTGTGACAGACCTGAAAAAAATTGAGTTTGTTATCTGTATACTTGTTTGTAAGGGAAAAAAGTTTGAAAGCTCCCTAAGAGTTATTTTAAAATTTACAGGGTGTCAAAAACACACTTTTGCACATTAAGTGGTGTCGGCCATTTTGGAATTTTAAAAAATTCATAATTTAAACATAAAAATTATTTGAGGAAAAATAATAATTTTAAGGTGTTTGGCACAGTATAACTCGAAATGGGGATAGTTTATTTATTTTAATTTAGGCTAGATATTTTTGCAGGAATTTTCAGAAAATAAAGTTGAAACTTAAATTGAATTATTTTAATTGATTTTACTAATTTAAAATTAACTTTTTTCTTTAATTATAATGTGTTTGACTTGCTTACGTCACTTACAATGATTTCAAATTTTTTTTTAAAAATTGCATCTATAACTATAACTATAACTTATAACTAGGGCTGTTATTGATTAATTTAAATTTAATTAACTTTTGAAAAATACAGAATAATAAATCAATAATTTTGATATGAGCTAAAAATAAGAAGTATGACATCATAAAACTGAAAATTTCAAGGGAAGTAACAAAAATAGGCAATAGAATGTGTTGATTTAAATATAAGTAGTTCAATATAATGTCAATGAATTTAAATTTTGCTATTATTAATGAAGTAAAACCAATGTTTAATTTTTTATATGACTTCCTCATAAAATAGCTTATTTTGATAAAATAATTTTAATCGATAATTTTTCTTACCGATTAATCGAGAAATTAATCGATAATTTCCGCAGCCCTACTATTTACTATTACCTATTAATATAATTTTTATTAACCATAATTTGATCATTTGAAACATGAGTCATGAGTAATAAATTGAATTCTGAATATGAAACAGTAAATTTAAACAGACTGAGATTGTACTGACAGTTCAATAGTCATAGAAAACTAACCCGACCATCCATAGTCCATAGTGTCATGGGCCATGGCCATAGTCTTAGTGAGGTCCATACTGATTGACTGATAGTAATTAGTAATACTTACAAAAAAATTATTTAAATAATTAAAATACAAAAAGAAAAGAAAGAGAAACGTAATGAAAATGATTGAATGAGAATCATTCATTGATTTTGATTGAGAATGTAAAAGAAAACTCATCACTTCACTCCTCATACTCATACTCATATCAGTTTCAGTTTTCAGTTGAGTTTCATTTATCAGATGATCAGTTCAGATAAGCATCTGAAAACGGGAATTCACTCATCCCAATAAACAAGGTCCGAAATATGTTTTACTTACATTCATTTAAAATCACAAAGAAAAATCAAAAACATATTTTTGACTTAAAAATAAAGAGGAAAAGAAAACTATAATCACTAACTGTACTATGCATATATACCTTATTTTGTTTACGAGGTCTTGCCCTGAGCTCTTCAGCCATTTTTGTTGTTTTGATCATGTGACAGTTATAAAAGTTTGCTATGTTTCTAAAATTAGAATGCATTGTGATAATAATTTTTAAAGAGAAAGAAATTAAACATAATACGAAACAAACAAACAAAATCAACATGATAAAATAATTTTGTTAATAAAGAAAACAGAGAAACATTTTATTCAGACTATAATTTAGAATGAAAAAGACAAAAACTTCTTGTACATAAAGTTGTTAGGACTCGGGACTTAATTTAAAAGAGACTTAATTTTGACTAATGTATAATACTATGTACTATGTATAAGTAGAAGAGAAGCGTAGGCTGGGATAAGTTGCACCCGTTGACTAAGTATACCCCTCCCACCCCATTATATCATATTTTGCTATGGAATGATGGATTGCGTCCTAAACTAATGCTTTGTTATTGTCTTGTCTTGCATTTTTTAAAGTAGCAGTTTGAATGTTGGACAAATTTCGTTGAAGAGATTTCGTTTTATTTTATCTTATCTGTTACAGACACTCCTACTATACAGAACATTATTGCGTCTTAAAAGTCTATCTATGGTTTGTGTCTAGTCCTGCACTCTTATTAGGGTTTTAAGAGATGATAAAGTGTTGACTTTCCTGGTTTCCTCAGGCAGCCCATTCAACGCCAGAATTACGGACGGGAAGATAGAAAACTTGTATGTGTTTGTTCTTGCATACCGAATAAGAAATGTGTTTTATCCTTATGTCAATCTGAGGGTTGTATTAAGTTTTTTCTGTTTATTATTTAAATATGTAGAGACACTGATGTGCTTTCCCCGACTGGGCCATCCTATATCATCGTGATATTCCTGGATGTCAAGAAAAACACCTGAAACTGGGGGGGGGGGGGGGTGAAACAGGCTTTAGGGCGAATAGAGTTTATAACTTTTATTACTGGCTTAAGGACATGATCACGTCTAAGATGTTTGGCACAAAGAACTTTTTGGTGAATGATACTATGACGTTTATAATCTGTGCCAACCTCTTCGCTGACTTTGTTACAAACAAGTTTTGCTAGTCATCTGTATCACCAGTCATTGCAGGGTGGACAATCTGTAATAAATACATAGATTCTTTACTTGATAATTTAACGCCATTGACAGCAGAACAAACAGAAGCAACTAAATTTGTTCCCATTGGTTGGTTTTAAGGGTAAAATTTTAGTAATAGGTAAACAATAAAATTCTATCGATTTTTTTTCCATCCTTTGAGGTACCCAAACAATACTGAAAACAAAATTTGACTTTAAAAATATATATAGTGTCGTTACAGAAATAATATGTTCATCAATTAGTTATTTAATATGAGATCCCGAGCCAGTGAAAATTTAAGCGAGAGCCGTGTTTGGCCCGCGGGTTAGACTTTGGACACCCCTGCACTAAAAACATACTAAAATGACAACAACAAAAAAGTGACTTGAAACATGCTCATTTTCAAACAGGAAATATGGCTTTTAGTGTGTGTGTGGGGGGGGGGCATGGGCGTATACAGGGGGGATTTGCCCCCCCCACACACACACACATAAAACTGCACTAAATTCCCCGCAAGTTAATTACATTGAGAGCAGTGTACACATATCAAACATAAAAAAGAATTATATCTGCAAGTATAACTGATTACATTACTGATTGTTGTAAATAAAATTTCTGTCACATTTTTAGAAAAAATCGCCAGCATTTATATTTATGTGTCTATATAGTTTCACATAGCAAACGAACATTTTGATTTAGTTTTTTTCGCTAATTACTTTCTCGGAAAACAATTTAATGGATTTAATTGTTCCTATTAGGTTTCGTATAGTATTCACATTATTAAAATCGTTCACGACAAGATTAAGTTTATGTTAACTCCAATGTACAAATGCTGCATTTGGGTATTTATTCTAATTATTGCTTGTATTCCTCATTCTTAACCTGCCATGTTAGAACAACACCAGCATCCTTAACCAACAAGCTTTGTCATATCTAATCCAAATTCTAATGCATTTTAATGATGGTGTTGGCTAAACCTTCAGCTGTTCTATAGACAATTGGAATATATCCCAGGAATTCTTCTGTGACCATCATTTTTCCATTTTGTTCTTTGACAAATCTAACACCAACTCAACACCATCAACTCAATGCCCGAAACGTCATTTATCTCGTCAGCAAGTATAAAAAATGCAACTGAATTATTTCTTTCACGTACAATGTCTTCAAGCCAGAGAGACCCACAAATTTCTATAAATTATAGTGATTAGCATGGTTGCCGAAATATACTTGGCACCACAAGAAAAATTTGACAAATAATTACCAAGAACTTCATCTCCAGATTGCACGAAACTCTAAAAGGTCATAAAAATTTCCAAAATTTTATTATTTTCCACGAAGTACTAAATCATGCATGCCGCAAAATAGGACTGTAGAAATGATGGGACCCAGTTTGTTACGATTTTCTTGACTTTGTCATCTAAATGATGCTATGGTGGATTAAGGGGGGGGGCTGAACGGGCTAAAGCGAGGGGCCCCCGACGGTTTGGGGGCCCCCAAACTTTTTATATTTTGTAATAAAATTGCACAAATGTTTGCACGAACCCTTGAAAATATAATAAATTAAATACATTTATAAATATTATCTCTACAACTGATCGCGATTCAGACCTGATAGTCTTAATAATAATAAAAAAACTTGATTTATTGGCTCACTTAGAGAAAATAGTATAAAATATAGTTTATATTTTAAAAATTTCTCAATTTAGAAAAGCTCCGCTGGCCGTGTGGAGAGAGTATATGCCGTGATGCAAGCGGTTCGATTCCCAGCAGTAGAATATTTTTTTTTCTTTTCACACTCAATTGTAACACACCGCGAACACTTCAAACAGTTATTTCTTCGTGTTCGTTTTTTTTATTCATTATTAATAATTAGTTAGTGTCTTATATTAGCTGTTAACTATCATTTTATTTAAAGGGACGCTGGCTGGATAGGGACCCCATTTGATTGCAGCCCGGGGCCCCGTGCAGTCTTAATCTGCCTCTGAAATGATGAGTCAAACTGCCCATCTTTTGAAACTGCTTTGGCTTTCAATAATGCAACAAAATTGCTTGCAGTTGCATCTTCATGATAGCCTCTGTGTCATGTGCTTTGCATGTGGCTACTTGGATATGCGTTAAAATCTTTATATTTTTTGCATGGTTTGATGACAAATGCCAACTGAATTCCTCGATTTATTTTTTGCGGAAACAACATACCATTATTACAAAAGGAACATTTTAACATTCGCGAGTATAAAAGCAATGGTGAATATTTTGATAACAATGCATATCTAAAAACTAAAAACTCTGTTTTCCTCACTGTCAGCTCTTAACTCATGTATTTTATCAGGGGTCCAACAATCACGAATCAGCTGCAATTTCAACTCATTTGAAAGGTCGTGTGTGCAGACATACCTTCTAATATCCAAATTAGAAAATGAATAAGTGTCGGGGACCATCAAATTGTAGCTTTACATACCTCAGTAGCATCATAGACATACAGTGAGAGACAGCCGCTGACATTAGAGTGAGAATTGGCAAAGAAATAACAGCATTTAAACAGCTAAAAAGTTTGGAGCTGCAACAACTTGACCCTCCAATCAAGGTCAGGATATTCAAGAACACAGTAAAGCCTGTCTTGCTATATGGAACTGAAACATGGCGGATTACAGCAACCGTTTCGAAAAAGCTTCAAACATTTATAAACACATGTCTCCGAACAATTCTCCGAATCCGCTAGCCCAATAACATCACCAAAGAGGACCTCTGGCAACGTACACAACAAGAGCCAGTGGAAGAGCTACTACGTCAGCGCAGATGGGAATGGTTTGGCCACACCCTCAGAAAAGAAAACCTACATCCAACATTGTGAGACAAGCCCTCACTTTGAAACTCCAGGGCAAGAGGAAAAGAGGTCTACCCAAAATGACTTGGAGAAGATAACTGGAGACAGACTCCAAAAAGAGTGGGCATAGATGGGGACAGTTAGAAAAATTGGCACAAGACCGGGATTGCCTATGCCCCAGATAAGACGACAGGCAATGATGATGATGATGACAATCATATTATTAGAAACAGTAGCCTCAGCTGTGTCCGGCTGTTGACTTGTACTGATGTCCTCAATGCAAATGATAAATCAGATGCTTCAGACGCCCCAAAATCTTCTAATAACGGCATTTCGGAATCCCGCGATTACGCTACTTTTCGTGGTAATTTTTTAAAAGCCTGTTAATAAGTTTCTACCCATCCATTGTCAGTTTGGGGCGTCCATAGTTAACGTCACGTGGCTTTGACCGATTTTTAACACACCCCTCCCCCTTGTTACACTTTGTTACAAAAACTTAGGACCCCCCCCCCCACAATATAACGTCAAAAAGCTGTGACACCCCACCTTAAGGTGATATTGTCTTTTTGAAAATGAGCATGTTTCAAAACACTTTATTGTTATTTTAGAATGTATTTACTGTAAGGCTACACTCAAATATCGTAACACGTGGTAATCCGTGCAAAACGTAATAAAATAGATAGTAAGAAATCGAATATTTAAGTGGAACTTTGGCATATAGTAGCGTGTTTTGACATGACGTCACAATTCTTAAACTCCCCCCTCCCCCTCGTCACAAAGTAGGGCCCCCCNGGATTGGGGTCTAAGTTTTTGTGACGACATGTGACGAGGGGGGGGGAGTGATAAAAAAGGGGCCAAAATCGCATGACATCATTTATGAACGGCCCTAAAATCTCGATGAGATGATTTTGTCCCGCTCAACTACACCAAATACAACAGAATACATTTCAATTTGTTGAACGATTGCTCAAAGCTTTCAATTGAAACTGATAATCCTAATATTAATAAAATTGAACATGATTCTAAAATTTGTTGCCTCTATAAAACAGATTAATACCAAAGATCCAAATGAGTAAGCGGTAGATCTTCATTCCTGTTAAGGGGCCTTCCATAAATGAAGTCAATGGCCTAAGATGGAGGGGTGGGGGTCACGCAATAGTGACGATGTGTGATGAGCGGAGGGGGAGGGTTAAGAAATATGACGTCACACGTAACTTAATATAAAAAATCCTCTAAATCTAAACATACAATTGCTTGCAATTTATTTAATGACGTTTTAAATGGATTTACGCGTGTTACGATATTAGTGCAGACTACACTTAATACATATTAAAATAACACCAAATTAAATTGAATCATGCTAATGTTCAATATTAGAAAATGCGACTTTTAAGGGAGGGGGTCAAATTTTTGTGACATCATATTGGGATGGGGAAAACTGGGAGTCTAAGTTTTTTTGGCGAAGTGGGACAAGTTTGGGGGGGGGGGCGTGAAAAAAATCGGCCAAAATCGCGTGACGTCATTTATGGACGGCCTCTAATGAGCAGAATTTTGCAATCTTGAATCTCCGTACAAACTTCTTGGCCATTCGTGGTCGGCGTTGTAAAAATTTTATTAAGTATAAATAATTGCGACATCAATATTTGTATCAGATAGCCTAGAGCAGTTTAAATAATAATAATAATAATAAAATGATAATTTATATAGCGCTGTATCCCAGCAAGGAGCCAGGCTCACAGCGCTTTACATGGAAACAACAATACATATATAAATAAAAAGAAACATTCATAGCATATTAACTACATAAATGACAATACGGTATACTCAATACATCAGCTACGTTAATCAATTAAAGAAATGTGGTTTTATTATTTTTGAAAATAAATTTTAAAAAGATGTGTCTTAAGTGCAGTCTTAAATGTCTATATTAAAAATGTGTCTTCAGGTCTTTTAACTGAAAAAAACATTTGTTTCTTCTGCATCTCTTGCCAGTTCTTCAGATATCTTCAGGTGTCGTCTTTTGAATGAATCTCGACGTAACATAAAAATTATTCTTTAATAGTTGCCTGTTTTAACTTCAAATCTTATGACCCGAGGATGATGTTGCGGATGTCATAGATCAGAAATTGGGTCACTAAATATGATGTAGTACTTGTTTTTGCTGATATCACTTAACTGTGTTTCCATAAGTCGACGCAAAATTAAATCAATTCAGAATCTATATCTCTACTGAAACACAATCAGATGGCTTGTCGCTGTAGCCACAGCAATAATCGTGTGACCGATTTATTTCTATTGCTAAAACCAGATTAATACTTAGAGACAGCATTGTGAGGATAAATCAATTCAAACACTTGATGAAAAACGACTTGGGACAAATCCTAAGCCCGTTTGCTGTGTACCTGTAACCTTAGTCCTTGCCTTAGGCCTAATTATAATTTAGCCTAGCAATCAGTAAGCCGCTATGAGTTCAATGCGTTTGAGCAACTGCAAGTTAAAGTTGCAAGGACCAAGCACAAGCCTTACGACGTTCATTTGTTCTAAGATTAATTTTTCAAAAATAACTTTTAAAAAACTTTTTTATTTTCTTCATTAAAAAACGAAAAAGTTTTCTTATTTTACTTATAAAATGCTTTTATGATATAATTTTTTTCTGATCTGATGGACCGTGAACCATATAAAATTGTTTGAAAAAAATTAATATACCTTCTAAAAATTAAAATTGAACCTGAGCAACCTCTTCCGGGGTCAACCAAACAATACAAACTATAGGAACTGAACTCTAGCATTGATTGACTTATTAGCTTATTACAATTTTTTTAATGATGGCTTCTGCGTTGGAGGAGAATGAAGTTCTTATGTACACTGTTTTAGAATATGAAAAAAGGCCTGCGCATGTCTATCTGACTTCAACACAAGTTTTCATTGAGAATAGCCCCAGACCAAGATCTCATGATAATACATTAGATGCGCGGCCGAGTTCAAGTAAGTTACATTGATTGAAACACATCAACTGTGACTGTAACTTCAGTCACTGTAACTGTACATAGTAATAGTACAATTTAGTATCTTTTCTTATCTTAGATATACAGACGCTCCTTCTATGCAGAAGATAATTGCGTCCACAGACCATGAGAGATGATCTGTTGGCAAGTGATGCAGCGGTCACAGGCCACGGCTATAGGGGTTCCACGCATTACCCCAGCCGCCTAACTATTGTCTAGTTAGTTAGGTACCCATTCATAGCTGGGTGACTCGGGGACTCCTCAGGCCCCGGGAACAAATCCTCGCCTTCGCGTGGATTCGAACTCATGACCATCGGTACGACAGTCGAGCGCGCTACCATTCGACCACCGCGTCCCACAGAGAATAGTACGTGGGTAAGCTCGAAAGAGTTGGTGGTAAGCCTTACTGGACTTACCGTAAGTTACGGCGTAAGGTAACAGTGCAGTGGACAGTGGATCCCAAGCCACGTGAATGTTGAAGGCAATGAAAAAGCAGACTCCCTGGCAAAAGCTGGAGCAGCCCAACCCCAACCAGATGTCCCAGTTATCTATCTCGGGGCAAAGACCTGGCTAATGGACCACTTCAGGGAAAAGTGGTCCAGGAGTGGGAAGATAATACAAATTACAATGGCTAGGGGGGGTATTTGCAAACATGCCCAGGCCGAGCAGATCAGACCAATGAATGGTGGGGTCTAAACCAAAGGGATCAGAGTTTAGTGATCCAAATGCGCACTGAGCATTGCCCAACCAACTCTTATTTTAACCAGCTAGACCACAACAGGGACTCGAACTGCCGTCATTGCAGCCAAGCCTCTGAGACGGTCACACGCCTGCTGACGTCATGTCCCGCGTTAGATATAGCTGAGGAAGTACGGGAGGCAAAAGAGTCCCACGTGAAGACAATGTTGTATGGCACTGCTCAGCAGATGGGCAGATTTCCCAAGTATTAGCCAAGGCCTTAAGAGATTAGATCTCAGGTCATAAGAATATGTGTTTTGTTTAGTACAGAGAATTGACTTCCTAAATAGTATTTAAATTTAGTTTAGAGCTGATAGATTCATTACTGGAGACTGTAGTAGAATTTTTGGTATTGGTTTTTTACCCAACCACCAAAAATAATTTCTTTATTATTTTGTTAACTGAGTTTGGCACTGTTGCTTGGCAACCCCGGGATACTTACACTACTACTACACCTAGATGAAGATGGCTATTGCTATTAGACTAATTCAGTAATATATTATAATATATTATATATAATAAATTATAAGCAACAAGATTGACAATATTTATCATATTGAGATTTGAAAAGAGCAACCCCGAAATGAAATTGAAAGAAAATAGTTTATTTGATGGGCGCCATGGATTACACTTACTCACGAAACTGAAACCCTGGCTGACAGCCTACATTTTGCATCAATAATACCTGTGCTAACACCCAACAAGATCTGTAAATAAACGCAAAAAAGAGACTCCTTGTCATATTATAAATATAAATAATATTACAAATTTATTTTAACTAGATTGATGATTTTAATATTAATTTATTTAATCTTCATATTTGTAAATGGGAAAAGTCAGAAGTCCATTGTTACCATTTAGTATTGCTTATAAACAATATTAACATTTACTTTAAACAGATAAATTAGGTTGATATTTTAATTATTAATTTATTTATCTTCATCATCGTAAGTGGGAGAAGTCCATAGCAGGGTTGCCAACCGTCCGTAAATTTACAGACACTCAGTAAAGATTTGTCGTAAAATTGCCTGTCCGTAAATTTCCGTAAAAAAATTAATAAGTCCGTAAAAAATTGACAATCTCAACGTTTAAAAAAATCAGTAAATTATGTTTGTGATATCTATTTTCTTAATTCAAATTTTAATTTTTAAAGTGTTTTAGTGGTATCCCGCGCTCTATTAATAACTGTAAGCGCTTTCTGGAAAGCTAGGCTCGCACAACGAGACGCATCGCGGCAAGATAGATTTGTTTAGATAGATCGTTAGTTGTAGGTCACTATTACGCATAAATTATGACAACATGAATGTAAAAATAGTATTTTTTTTTTAAAATGGCGGAAAAGATGAATACAAGTGAAGATGATAGCCTAGAAAACTGTGAAATAAACAAAAATGTGGATAAAATTATTGTTAAAAAAGCTAAAATTAACAAAAATTACTCCCACAATGCTCCACAGTGCACATGTTTCTATGTATGATCATAAGCAAGAGGAATTAAACGCTGTCAATGATGATGAATGTCATACAATAAACTAAAGTTATAAAATATGAACATGGTAATAGAGACGTGCTCATATGGAGATGTTACATTTTTACCTACAACGCTTGGATTATGCTTCATATTTCATATTCGTTCGTTTTAAGGTCAACATTTTATGTTAAATGTGTCCGTAAAAAAAAATTTTGTCAGTAAATTTTGTTGAAATTCTTATATTTGTCCGTAAATTTTATTTTATAGAGTTGGCAACCCTGGTCCATAGCCATCTAGTAGTAATAGCAGGGTTGCCGACAGTTAATACAGGACAGGGTATAAAAGTAATTAAATTGTAGGGCTGTTAACGATTAATTTAAATTTAATCGCTAACTTTTGAAAAATTAAAATTTATTGTTAATTTGGATTAAAGCCAAAAATTAAAATTTATGATGTCATAAGTAACACTTATTAAACGTTCTTGTTGAAAATCTAAATAACACTGGAATATATCCTTTTTATGTCATCTTTTAATCCACTACGCAAAAAGACAAGTGAGTTGACATTATTTGGTTTAAGTGTAATTAATAATATAACCAACCGAGCTGAACAATCATTCATATGGAACTGAGGTAACTGGTATGCACAAAACGGTCTTTGCAAGGGATGACATTATTGGATATCGGTGTTCATTTAGTTTCCACCATTGTAGAGGGATAATGGATTCAGGAACTTTCATCTCCATTTTTTAACACAGTAATTCATCAGAAGAGCTGTTGTCATTTTCTGTCTCTGAGTCAGACTCAATTACTGCCATTAGCTTAATACACTCTTCATTTGGTTTGATAAGTAGACAAAATATTAGAACCATGGTTGGCTAACAATTTCTTACAATAGATAAAATAATCTTTATCAACATTTTGAACATTCCCATCAGTTAATAGTTTAAAACCAAAATGTTTGTGTAATGGTCAGGAAATTTACTATTTATGGGCCCCTATATTATTAATTTTTGTTTACTTTTTGACTTCTAATAATTTTTAAGTGATGGGTTGATTAATCATTAAAAATAATTGAATCATTAATTTTTTGATGATTAATCAAGCAATTAATCGTTAATTTACACAGCTTTATTAAATTTTCATTTGAACCATCTTTTGAGTGACTGGAATCTTATATTTTTATCAATTTTAGCAAGAACCTGAGCGGACTTGCTTACGGTTAAATGATTAATTTGATTTATCATTCATTATTAATACTATGGACTTAGCTACTATAAAACTATTATTAACTGTTCCTGTGCACACAACTTTATATTTTTACTCTATATATTATGAAGTACCTTTATTAACTTTCATTCATCATGAAAAGAATTTTACTTTAATTGGGCGCAACTCTGTACTAAATCATAGTAATATTAGGCTATTTATTATTCTTCCCAAAACTTGCGCCGTACAAGTGCTTATCATTAAAGTGAATTTAAAGCATGCAAAGCATAAGATGATATAATGGTATAGCATTAAAAGTAAAAAGTGAGAGTCTGTTACAGTGAGTAACTGAATAGATAAGACAGGCACGGGGAACAATAATAAAATGTTTCTTGGAAACATGAGCCTGCTTGAGTGTATGCAATTACCCTCATTGTGGTTTTAAAAAAAAAAAGAAAGAAATTCAAATAAGTTAAAATCCCGAACGTACTGAGATTTGCTTCACGGACCGATAATGCAACTAAGCTAAGACTAACCACTCACCCGGAGAAGCTGATGAAAACACGCGAAATTTTAAAATTATAAGTAATTATTGTTAAATAGACACCAGTCAAGTTTTTTGACAGTGGTAGTTTAAAAATTCTGTAATCATGAAATTTTAATTAGTATTTGCATAGAAATTACACACCAATTTTACCCTAAATCAAGTGATATCGGCTATAATTTAGTCTTCACCGGGTGCATCTTTGTTTTTCACCATAACCAGCCACTAGAAGATGCATGCGCTGACAAGCCATGTGGATAATGATTCTCACAGCCCAATTCGTGCGGATTAATACTTCATTAAATCATTAAACCTTGATTGGGGACAATTCATAATCACTGTTGAGTTCTTTTAATTTATCATTAAAAATTATAAGTTTTATTATTTGTGCCTTTTATTGGGGCTATTTCTGTAGGTAAGTGCTTCTCAAAGTGGTGGTCCATGGACCGTTGCTAGTCCATGGGCCATGCACAATAAGAATATTAAATGAAATAAAAAAAATAAAATGAAATAAATTACATTTCTCTACTACGTCAGTACACGGAAAGTAGTGCCATGGAAAAATTCCTGCCGGTCCGTCATATTATCTTATCTTAGATATACAGACGCTCCTTCTATGCAGAAGATAATTGCGTCCACAGACCATGACAGATAATCTGTTGGCAAGTGATGTAGCGGTCACAGGCCACGGCTATAAGGGTTCCACGCATTACCCAGCCGCCTAACTATTGTCTAGTTAGCTACCCATTCATAGCTGGGTGACTCAGGGACTCCTCAGGTCCCGGGAACAAATCCTCGCCTTCGCGTGGATTCGAACTTGTGACCATTGGTATGCCAGTCGAGCGCGCTACCACTTGACCACCGCGTTGAGAAACATTGCTACAGGTTTCATTTTTCAAGATTTAATAAAGGACCATAAAATTGTATTATTATCTTTAGAAATTACATTGTTTATATACTCATTTTTGAGGTTTTGAGTAAGTTTTTGTGTGAAGTGTATAATCTTTAAGTATTTTTTGTGTCCTTTTAAAATTGGTAGCCTTAAATTTTTTAAATAAACTCTCTTTTTGTTTGCAAAGTTACTTTAATTTAGTATAGAGCCAGCATTTGCTAATTTTATTTGATGTTAGTTTTGTTGGAACATTCTCATCCATTATTGATTTTAGATTTATTTTTACGTATTTGTGTTTTATCTCTTAGCTTCCAACATGTGTTCAGCTTTGTGTTTTAGCTCTCAATCTGAAATCTGGCCTGTTATTGTGGCCTAATTAAATACACTAAGGCTTGAAAATTTCAATAAAAATGTCCACTGATTATAGAAAGGGTGGACTTGCTAGCATGTACAAGAAAAGCAAAATGGATGAATGACTGTAGTTTTAAAACATGCCATTCAGTTTCACAACTAGCATTACTCATACCATTGTCTAACTTTAACAGGTCTGATTAAACATGCCGATCAGTATCACAGCTAGCATGACTCATATCATTGTCTAACTCTAACAGGTCTGATTAAACATGCCATTCAGTATCACAGCTAGCATGACTCATGTCATTGTCTAACTCTAACAGGTCTGATAAAACATGCCATTCAGTATCACAGCTAGCATGACTCATATCATTGTCTAACTCTAACAGGTCTGATAAAACATGCCATTCAGTTTCACAACTAGCATGACTCATACCATTGTCTCACTCTAACAGGTCTGAAAAATCACGTTATAGACTTAAAAGAAGTCATCACTGTCCGGGCAGAGCACAGATCCCCACCAAAACCAAGGAAATTTATTTTAAGCTCACCCAGAAAACCATCTTTGCTGCAGGAAGAGAACTCACCTGAAACAAATACATTCTCTATTTTCATGATAAATGTATGTATATTTTTTATTTCAAATATTTTCTAATCAGAATAAACAATTTTTGCTTTCTTAAAAAAAAGAAAAGTTTTCTTTAAAAGATTGCATTAATTAAATAAAGTGGAGTGCTCTAAAATAAAGTGGAATCAGTGTCTTGTAAAACAAATGCTGTTGAAACTTTGATGTTGTTGCAAAGAACAAACTCTGATACATGATGGCAGAAATCAAGGAAAATGGAGAAAAATTATAAACTTTGATGACAAAGACTTTGGTGGTGGTGTTATGTCGTTGTTTTATCTTTCTCGTTTTGTGGAGTTTAAGTGGCATGCCTTCCTCATGGCAGTGCAGCTTTTTTAAACTCAGAATTAATGGAAATGAGTTCCAAAAAAAAGCCTGTGAATAAAGCCATTGCCTTGGAATTGAAGAAAGATGGTATTGAATTACACAACAAAGGTGCCAGAGTTTACAGTTCTTCACCTGAGCTTGGAACAAATTCTACAAATCCCACTAGAAGTTTATGGGATATAATGCTTTGGTATAAGACAAGCACCCCAAAGAACGAAGGGCCTGCCAAAACGTATTGTATTTGTTATATGGAATACTGCTGTATATAGTTTCATGTCATTAGCTTTAATTTAAGTAACTTTGTTTCCTAGTAAGTTTATTGTGTGTGAAACATTCCTGTTCATTTTGGTTTGATGTTAAAAGTGTCATTATTTTTTATGTTTCAAGTTTTCTTGTTTTAGTTATTTTTTAAATTTGCTGTATTCATACAGTTGTGAGAGGACAATAGTGCTGAGTTCAAATATTTTACTGTATTATACAAATATGCATCAACTAAATAGAGATTTAATTTATTTGTATTTGTTCAGCGTGTCGCTAAACATAGGTGGAGGCATAAAGTCTGCCAGTTTGTCTGTAGAGATTATGGTACTTGTCAACTCTGGATAACAAAGATTCTGGAACTTTTACAAAACCCTGGTAACAATTTTATGTATTTTTTTAGTTGCTGAGTTACTTTTAAATAGAAATCCTCTCTTTACAAACAAATCGATTTTAAAGTAGACAATTATCTTTATACTAATTTGATGGTAAAAATGTCTTTACATTTCACTGCAGAATGGCGGAGGCCAAAAAGACTTCTCGTCTTTATTAATCCCTTTGGTGGGAAAAGGAAAGGAGTCAAGATATTTAATGATAAAGTCAGACCTTTATTTGAACTGGCTGGAATCTACTCCGAAGTCATCAGTAAGTCATCTTAGAAGTCATTTATTCATCGTCATTAATGTAAAACTCCTGGCTATTCTTAAATCATTTAATAGGTCAATAATACATATTATTTCATTCTCTCTATTTTTAATTTATCTTTACAAAAATATCTATTTAAAATTATCCATCACTGTTAACACTTATTCTATAATTTGTCATATACAGAGGCTTCAGCTAATTAAAAATGATGTTTACAACTGCAATGTTAAATCATTTTTTTTCCGAAGTTCATTTCTTTCAAGCCACAGTACTTAACATCCGTTTTTGATTGTTTTCTTGTTTTCTTGTTTCAGTAACAAAACGTCAGTACCATGCCAGAGATGTTATCTATGAATATGATCTACAAACTGTTGATGGGTTGGTCATAAGTTCATTAACTGGTTATTTGTCTTTCTTACACAAAAAAGTTGTTAATTAGACTTAGACTTGTACAGAACATTGATAATTTGTTTAGGTTTTACAGGAAAGTTGTTAATCAGACTTATACTTGTACAGAACATTGATCATTTGTTTAGGTTTTTTCAGGAAAGTTGTTAATTAGACTTATACTTGTACAGAACATTGATCATTTGTTTAGGTTTCACAGGAAAATTTGTTTAAATGAGTTTCTTTAAAAGAAAGTTGAGCCAACCTGTTTGTGCTCAAAAGTTGGTATCTGGACTGTAAATATTAAGCTTGTTAACGGTTAACCGGCTAACCGGTTAACCAGTCCTCAGACCAGGACCGGTCATCTTTATTCAGGAGCGTAGGACCGTGTAACCCAAAAGAAAACAACAACAACAACAAAAAAACCTAGCGATAGCGTAGTGAAAAAAACTAGTGAAAAAAATAACACAAGCGGTAACGCGCCTCGCGCCTCTCCCTCTCGCTTTGTCGCAGTGAGTAAAAGCGATACCATGATCCAGCTGGTTAGTTGTCGAGACTGTACGAGAGCTAACACAGTGCGCGTTTGATGTCAACAACGTTCAAGGCCGAGGCTGTTTCTATTTATATTAATTATAGTCTGTTTCTTATAAAGACAAGGAAAGCTATAATAAAAGCATATGACCCCGTGACCTATCTCATTTTCTGATCACTGGTTTATAGTCTGTTTCAGTTCAGGCATTCAAAAACTTATCGCGCACACCGCTTAGTGAAGTACATGTACCTATATTACGAGAGGTATTTGAAAGACATAGCAAAGATACCTGGCGATTAATCGGATTAATAGTACGCCAAGTGTAGCTCAAACCCTATTTGAACAGGAAAAAACGGGGAGGGGGAACGTGTGCATCGCAAAATTCAATTATTCTGGCGAGTTGACGATTGAAAAATAATATGTTTTTTAAAAATAAATTCCATTTTATCATCGTTTACTCCGTAGCTTTATAATTTATTATATTATTAATTTTAATACGCGAGTTGATCGGCATCACACACAAGAGAGGTAAACATGACGTCACAACGGACGGGGCGAGGCGTTGGTTTTTGAAACT
Source organism: Radix auricularia (assembly GCA_002072015.1). Taxonomy (NCBI): domain Eukaryota; kingdom Metazoa; phylum Mollusca; class Gastropoda; family Lymnaeidae; genus Radix; species Radix auricularia. Next base: position 332,961 of record MUZC01002217.1, read on the forward strand.
AATGAAAAAACCTCGCTAACTTTAACGAACGATTGAACCTGACCTCTTATTTAGACCGGTGAACTACGAGTCCCCAAAATAAAATATAAAAAAGACCATTAACCATCACTGGTTAGTTAATTTTTTGGATTAAAAAAAAAAGGCTTTGAATTGAGGGCAATGCGGAAAGAGCTGAACGCAAGCGGGGGGAAACGGGCTTTGATGCCATCAGACGACGCCAGGCGACAACATTCTCTTGTTAGTTCTCAAATGGGTCTCAAAACATTAGGGATATAAGGACGAGCGGTTAACCGGTCTTTTTTTAACGGTTAGTCGGTCCTCAAAAACGAGCGGTCTTAACAACCTTAGTAAATATTCTCCTTTAGACACTTACTTCTTAAACAAAATGAACCAATGTCCCATGTAGTTTAATCCTCTGTGTAAAAACATTGATTGAGGTCTGACTGCCTCTGGTTGTACCCAGGCTTGTCTGTGTTGGTGGAGACGGCACATTCTCAGAACTTCTCAACGGCTTGCTGGACAGGGTCAACTCAGAGGCAGGCTTGGAACAAACCTTTCGACACACACCAAAAAGTCCTGCCTTACGAATTGGGATCATTCCAGCTGGTTAGTAGGAATATTGTACATTTGCTCAAATTCATTACAACCATTTCCAGTATACTTACTATGATGAATTTTTAAAAAATTTTTAGTTTATTATTTTAATGACAAAATTTTTTTCAAGGACAAGGTATTCACTGATTGTTGGCGTTCCTCCACAGGATCTACAGACGCCATTGTGTACTCCCTCGTTGGGATCAATGACCCTGTCACGTCAGCTCTGCAAATTATTTTAGGTACTAATCCAAATAAATAAAACCTAATAAATGTACCAAAAAAAATTGGGGTGCTCAATAATTGTAGATCAGTCTAAGTCTTGTAATTTTGTTTGAAAAGAATTTTAACCTGACCTTACTTATACATATTAGATCAAATATATTTAACCTGGCCTTATTTGTGTATATTAGAACATAGAAATTTAACCTGACCTTACTTATGCGTATTAAACACAGATATTTAGCTGACCTTATTTACGTGTATTAGAACAAAGATATTTAACCTGACCTTATTTATGTATATTACAACAAATATATTTAACCTAGCCTTATTTGTGTATATCAAACACAGATATTTAGCTGACCTTATTTACATATATTAGAACAAAGATATATAACTAGATAATACCTGTGAGTTTATTTGACCAAGTAGTTTTGTTTTATTTGATATTTTGGTTTTTAAATAGCGTACACTTGTGATTTGTCCATTGTTTTATTTGATATTTTGGTCTTTAAATAGCATACACTTGTGATTTTATCCATTGTTCAGGAGATTGTTTAGGCATGGATGTAACAGCTCTCTATAAGAAGGAGCAGTTTGTCAAGTACACTGTTAGCATGTCCAGTTATGGCTATTATGGTGATCTTTTAAAGGAAAGTGAAAGTCTAAGGTGGATGGGCCCCAAGCGATACACCTGGAGTGGTATGTCCATTAACAAAAGATCTGTTCTGTGGATTTCATGGGGGGACGGGACATCGCATTCATGGTAGTTAAGTTTTTGGACAAACGACTATTTTAATGATGCACTGGCTTCATGCACAAAATAGATTAACATCACAAGTGATAAGAAATTGTTACTCTGTATTTGACCAGTTTGTAATTGTTATAGAATCATTTTATCTTGATAGCTTTGATCATGTTTGTACAGTTTAAAGATTTATGGCATCTACAGGTTTCAAGACTTTCCTAGCTAACAAGGCTTACGAAGGGGAAGTGTCTTTCCTGTTGGCATCTGAAGAGGACAGCCACCCTAGAGATCAAACAGTCTGCTGTTCAGGGTCAGACTTTCTCCTCACCCATCTATTCAAATCACTTAAGCTTGGTCTCATTAATATGGTCCTGTTTAAAGTCTATTTGGTGAGGAAAGGTTTAGACACTTGATTTCATTAGTTCTTCATTGTGTTGATTGACAGATGTGAAAAGTGCAGGAGGTCTGCCATGGGAAGTCAACAGGGGATGTCTGTCAAGGACTCCCAAGCTGAATATGATCTGGGTGCTGCCAGTGAACCCATTTTGTTTAGTGCAGTCAGCAAAAGAGCAAGTTTTATGAGTGAGTTTCACAGCAGGTTTTGTCTTTGTGACTTTTATCTTTATATAATTATCCATCCTCCATTATAATATTTCATTATAAATAACTTATTTGGGTTAGTTTGTAAATATTTATGTTTATAGACCATCCTCCATTATATTACTTCATTATAAATAACTTATTTGGGTTAGTTTGTAAATATTTATGTTTATATATCATCATTCATTACATTACTTCATTATAAATAGCTTGGCTAAAACCTATATCTCCGACCGGAGCGTCGCGTCTCTTCCGGTTGCTATGAAAGGATAGTTGCTTCCCTTGAATCTTACCTCCCCTTGCGGTAAAACGTAAATAATAAGTCTATTTTCATAATTGCATTTGTATTATTGCGCGCAGCGCGCTTTCGGTAAATAAATTAAAACAAAAAGAGGAGGGGCATGAGGGGAGAGATTTTAATTTAATATAAAGGCCTAATTTAATATTTAATTAGAATTTATATGTACATTAATAACGATGGGATGAAGGAGGGGGGGCTCTCCTGTTCATTTTTTCCCAAGTGTAAATGAGTATAATCTAAGAGCTATTTCCTGTGCTCATTTAGAAGTGACGTGAGTGCTGCTAATTACCCTGCCACGCTGTCTGGGTGCGCTTCAATCAGTAGGTAGACATTTTTTTTTTTCAGCGGAAAATTGAAGATTTTAGGATTTGGGTTAGGTATAGCTTTAGAATTTCGGAAAATTAGTAGTCATCTAATTTGTTGTGATTCCGATGCCTGATCGGTGAGTACCCATTGTTTTCTTCATTTTTACAACTATTTTGCTTTTATGAAAAACGCTAAAAAATACCCCTTAAAATATTAGAATGTCCCCCAATCCTCCGGCCATCTTGTTGCTATGGCACGTCACCGCCGGAAAAGTAGTGCGAGCCCCGTGAATTTTTTTTTTTTTTTTAAATTTGCCGGTAGCTAAAAAACTGCGCAATTTTAGAATCCCTGATTCCCCTACCCCTCTAAATTCACGGGGCTCGCACTACTTTTTCGGCGGTGACGTGCCATAGCAACAAGATGGCCGCCGATAAGGTCGGCCCGGTCGGAGATACAGGTTTTTACCAATAGCTTATTTGGGTTAGTTTGTAAATATTTATGTTTATATACCATCATTCATTATGTTATATCACTGTAAATTAATTCGGTTTGTTAGTTAATGTATTGAAACTGTCTCAGTGAAAGATGGCTGGCACCATGTCAAGGGAAGATTTAGTGCCATCAACTTAGTGACAATAAGTTGTCGCTGTGACCTAACACCGATTGGCATGTCGCCATCTTCCCACCTGGGAGACGGGTGCATGGATCTAATTCTCATACAAGACTGTTCCAGGTTACAGTACCTCCGCCACCTGGTCAGGATCCCTGACAGCAAATCTGACCAGGTAAATGTTCTACTCAAGCTTCTGATAATCTCTGAAATAAATGAATTCTCTGCAAAATGTCATCAAATAAACTGAGAAATAGATTCCTTAAAATTTGTTTACACTATACCTCATGGTATATTTACATTCTTTTAGGAGTAAAAATTAGTCAAAAGTGCAATGTTTGAAATTATGGAATAGTGAAAATAATGAAGAAACACTCACTCCAGATTGTTTGAGAACCACTGATAGATGAAAGTTATCAATAGTTATTTTCTTATTTTATGTTGCTAAAGAATTTAAAATAAGATAAAAGAATGGCTGTTCTGTCTGCCTCAGTTTGACTTTGACTTCATTCAAGTCTACCGTGTGAAAGAGTTCAGTTTCCAACCAATCACAGAGCCTGAAGATGCAGATGAAGGGGAGGGGCAAGAAAGGGTTGGGTGTGGCAGGAAAAAATCAGGTCACACACAAATGACGAAGATGTCCGGTGCTCATAGTGTGTGGAACTGTGACGGGGAACTGTTGGACTATCCCTCATTGTATGCCCAGTAAGTCAATACACTTGTCAAATTACTAATTCAAGGGCTGGAAAATAATCAGCCATGATGTAATTGTAGAAATGAGTCTTTATTCAAATAAAATCATACAATTTTAGTATTAAATTTTCCTTTAGAGTAAATCATTACTAGGAAGTCAGCCTTTAAATTGAAAATAGATTTTGAACTGTTAATGACTACTAAAAAAATGTTGTTATCTGACTAAAGTGATGTCCCTTTTATCTCTGACTGACCAGAGTTCACTGCCAGTTGATCAAATTGTTTGCTAGAGGTGTTGAAGAGTGTAATAAAGAAGACAGCATGCAGTGTCCCACATGTTGCTCGGCCTATGACAGTGACAAATGACGCCAGGCGTTAGCTTCCAGTTCAGAAAAACATCACATGTAAAACGTCTAATCGAGATGCTAAATTCTGGGATATATTTCAATCACTGTAAATATTTGGTGTTGGACTAAATTTCAATAACTGCACTTATTTGCAGAAGACATGAACTTTCATTAAGTCCTCTTAGATACTTGCGTGCCTTTCAATTAGCATTACCAACACGCCTATCAAATTATAAAAGTTAATTTTTTTAAAGTCTTTTATTTGTTTTTTGTCATTAAATTCTTCATTACTGGAGAATATTCAAAACTGACAAGAGTAACACCATTAGTTAAATCATTAAACCTTGAAACACTAGAGGATAGAAGAACCAAGAGTAAATTAGTAATTATACATAAGGCAATTAATTCTAATTTAGAAATACAACACAAAGATAACCTAATACAACCCTCAAATAGACATAAAGATAAAAACACTTTTCTTATTCCATATGCAAGAACAAACACATACAAGTTTTCTTTCTTTCCGTCCGGTATTCGGGCGTGGAATGGGTTGCCTGAAGAAACCAGGAAAGCCACCACTTTATCATCTTTTAAAACTCTAGTAAGAATACAGGACTAAACACAAACCATAGAAATACGTAGGACGCAATAATCTTCTGTACAGAAGGAGCGTCTGTAACATATAAGAAGAAGATAAGATAAGATAATTTTTTAAGGTCATAATCAGTTTCCATAACATCAAAATTCTTTGACTGTCAATTTCAGTGACAGGAAAAAGTTGCTGGTATTTACTATAATGCTGATTTGTAGTGACTCTTCTCAAGTTGTTGAATGTTTTTTTTAAACAATTATGATCTCCACTATAATTATTTCAGTTTTATGGAAATTTTCTTCTTGGGCTGCACTTTGTATTAGTTTTGTGTAATTTTTTTTTCTCTAAAAATAATTATTTCTGTGTTATAATAATTTCACTTTTTTGCAAAATATTAATCACAAGTTAATCCCTTTTGAAATTTTTTATATTTGATATCTTGCCGACAAGTTATCTGGGAAGCTTCTTATCTAACATTCGTAAACTTTCAGCAAATCGATTAAAATGAAATAGCCATATTTGTCTCATTCAGGATTTAAAGACATTTTTCAGTTAAGTCTAATCTAATTAGAACAACAATCTATTGTCAGTTGACATGGAGGAATAGTGACATGAGATTTGTTGACTTTGAGTGGTGATGCTTCTTTTCCAACCAGCTAGCATTGTGGGTTACAGAAGTTCCATGAGAGCTTCATTTTCTTATTTTAGATATCATGTCACAGTCAATATGGATTTTAAAAAAAATTTTTTGCAATAAAATTATAACCATGGTAGTTGTCTAAATCATTCTTTATTTTTTGGGCTATGAATTAAAGAATTTGTTTACATGGCATTGTGATAAGTCAAGCCTAAGGAAACCAATTTTGTTACCTTGTTGTTGACTTGTAATTAGACGTTGATAGAGTTTACTACCAAAAAAGATACTAACTTCTAGAACTAAACTTACCCACAAATGTGATATAAATTATTATAAAAAATTTTTTTTTTATCTAGTGATGAATCTGCCATCAATGTTGATTGTTTCAGGTTTTGGGTAATTTAATAATAAAAAGTTATATAATTATTTATATAACCCGGTGGCCATTTTTGTAATGATTTTTTTTCCATTACTATTGCAAGTGCTGCCAAAGTTCCATGTGCAATAGTTAACTACATCAAACCCTTTACCATACTTGATTGAGATCTTTTTCTTTGAAATGTTCAACAAAACAAGGAGAAATATTGGTTTTATTATTTTGGATATTTAAACAATTATTTTCTTAATTAAAAAAGCAACAAAAAACTATATTAATTATTTACATGAAATTAATATGATCTGCATTATTATTTTCCTCCTTATTTCTGAGTAGAAACATTTTACAGTTTATTCTAACCAAAATTTATTATATAATTTCACAAGCCTTTAAAAAATTAAAAGCTAGAGCCAAGATATCATATTGATTTGTCAAAATTAATAAAATAATAGGTAACCTAGCTTGTGCATAATCAATGTTTAATAATTTATCTATTCGATAATTATTAATGAATTTTAAAGGTGAGAGGCAAAAATTGTCTAACTTTTTATGGCATACTGAATTCTATTAAATAGTTATAAAAACTTTTGTATATTTCCAAAATTAAAAACTTTCCCCCCATAATTGTATTTAAATAGACATATCAGTGAAATTTAATGAATAATATTTTGTGCTTTTAAAAATTTGTTTTGTTTATAAGATTTCTGATGAATGGTGTTATTTATCTGCAATGACTGTTTTTTAAATCATATTTTACGAGTGTCTTTTTAAAAATGTTTTGTAATGCTTCTTTTCACCAAGAAAATTCAAGAATATTGAACAAAGTTTTGTATTAAATTAATGTAAATCATTTTTTAGTGATTGCTGGTCAGAGTTCAAAATCAATTTTTAAAAAATCCTTTTTAAAAATTTATATTAGTTACATTGAAATAGAATCTTCAATTGTTTGAATGTAAAATATATGTTGTAATGAAGGTTCTTCTCTAGCTGGTTAATTTTTTATAGATTTATATCCAAGTTACATATTATTTTGAATATAAAACTGCATCAATTTACAGTGAAATTGTTCAACACAAAATTGAGGGGACTAAAATATTTTTCATGGCAAAAATATTTGGGGCATTAGAAAATACATGCTAGTTTTTCAGTACCTAGTTAACCAATATTTATGATATTTATTCGTAAGCATTTTCCTGTTAAACGTGTTTCACTGTATATTTCTTAGCTTCATTGAGTACAAACTCCTCAAATCTAAAGGATATAAATAGTAAATATTTGTGTAAAAATCTCTGTGCCAGGTTGTACATGAACTTTGAGAAGCTCCATGTTAACTTATTTAAATGTTGCTGTTATCTCCCACCGAAATAAAAAATATATCAAATATTTTTCCTAAGGGAAAAGCATTCCCATCTCACATTCTGTGTTTATAAATTGCTTGTGTTATCCCAATGAAAGCTTCACATTTTTGTAATTAGCCATGTGCTGAAATGCAGCATTTTTTTCAAGGTCACAAACACAATCTTTTCCTTTCAAACTTTCAATTGATTTTTCAAAATCATGTTGATCAGTCCCCCTTAATAAACAGAAGGAAAAGAAGAAATAAAAAAATGAACTAATAAGGATGACTACTAATTTAAATTAAAAATTGGTTTCCTGTTGGTTCAAATTATTCTGTAAATATCTGTGTCACACATTTTGTTTCAAAGCCAAACTATTATTAAGTTTATCTTGTTTTACAATATTTAACTGCCTGTTATTGTATCACTGCAAAACCAAAATTATCATAACTGTGATTACTCAGAGACTCTCATATTTTGTTATTTAATTGATCCAAACAATTGACCAGCTCATTGTAGATGAATGATCTCTGAAATATGTTTTCATACTGTAGATGTCATACACACTAGTGGTACCTACAATAGTTGTCATAAACTTCTATTGTGTGTGTAAAAAAAAGTTCAAATGCCCATATTTTAATTCAATTTAAGCTAGTATGGTTTAGAGATCATTATAATAATGAAACTATCAATTGACATGATTAGGGAACCATTTCATTTTCTTATTTGAGCTACATTTATTTTCTCTCTCTATTTAATTACAACAAAGATGGAAATGAAAACAGATTTCAGATGTGTTTTTTCTGGTGTATCAAAACTTTGACAATGTTTATTGTTTATATGGAATCTCTGTTTGACAAAGATTATGTTATCCCCCCAACAAACATAATTTGTTGATAATTTTAGAGAGCTGACCTCACCAACACCCTATAACTTCAAACCCACATTTTAACAGACGCTCCAAATAAACACACTGAAAGAAAACAATATAAATATTTATCAAGCAAATTGTTTATTATTAGTGTCTGCCTTACAATTGAGTGTAAGTAACAGAAATGGTAACAACAGTCTCCTTGACAACCTAGAAATTCTGTAGTTTAGTAAAGGTTCAATGCAGGTAGGTCTTGTTTGAAACAGACATTTTAAATTGAATGGACAAACATTGAAAGTCACCCACTTAAAGACTTCCTCTTTAGACAATTTGAGATTTTAACCAGATCCTAATTATATTAAATTGTGAGTAACTGTGTGATCATTGGTTGAGATACAAATTAAATTTAAAAAAAAAAAAAAAAAAAACTAAATTGAAAACAGCTGCAGTTCTAGTTTAGTATACTGCTAGTATAGACAGTAGATGTAGATTATACATACATTATGTATACATACTGCTAATAGGTCTGACAGAAAACTATGTTTCCTAATATTTAAAAAGAATAAATAATTCTGAAACCATTAAATCACAGGCACATGTACAAGGCTTATAACTTATTTGGTCGGGAAAAAAAGAAGAAAACAGGTCAGGTTTCGGTGCAGGCAAATTATGTTAAACATATTGCACGAAGCCCATCATGATAAATGCGTCATTTTTTCTGATGGTCAAAAGCAACTCAAAAGGCATTCATTTAGTTATTTTTTAAAGAAAAAAAAGATGCTTTAATTTTTTCTATAATGCAAAAATGGTTGAAAATATATTACAACATGTTCGAAAGACAATTGAAGGAACAAAGGAGGACTGAATCGATTGGGATAACAGATAAATATTAAATAATATTAGAACAAATGATTAATTTGTGAAAATATTTTAGAGCTCACAAATACACAGAAATACTAAATATTACAATCAGCTTAGCTTAAAAAATATTTAATTTGTTGACAATGTCTAGTTGAAATACACATACAAATTGAAATTATTTGTTTTTTAAGGCATTAAGGTATTTAGAAGAATAAAATCAGAAGCATGTCAAAAAAGTTGCAGAAATTTATCCCAAATATTTGAGTCGGAATACATATCAGAATATCTGTTGAAAATTACAAGATAATTTTTGGCTTATGTTTTGTACCTTGTCTCCATTAATTTTTACTTGTGAAGAAAGTGAATTTTCAAAAAAGTTGCAGTTACTTTTTCTTGTAATGCAAACAACATGAACATGTTTAAAATTAAGATTATTTTAAGATGAGCACTAAAGGCACATTCTAAATTTAATGTGACTAGAAATAACATAAGTTTACTAAACACTTATAATAATAATAATTATTATTATTATTACTGAACACTTCCTGATATAAAAGGTGGTTTTAAAATTAAATTGCAATGTAAATGAGTCCAATGAAGATGATATTGAAATAAAAAATTTGTAGACGCATTATACAACATTAATGGGTGAAAAAAACTTTAGGGGAAATAAGTTTTCATGCCAAATATTTTATCATACTTGGTACAGACATTTTCAAACAAAAATAAAGCAACAAATGTAGACTCACATTAGGAAAATAATCTCAGTTCCTCTAGCTAATATTAAATTTCGCTATAAGATGAAAAGAATTCTCCTAAAACTAAATCATTTCAGCACATATTTTATCAAGGGACACTAATATACTGAAATAATCTTTGGGTCAGGACTTTGAATCGAAAGCACCATGTTTTCAATATCATTATACTAATATTAACAGTCATGAATCAACACTGTTTATAACATATAATATGCACCACTAAATAGTAGAAAATATTCCAGGAATTACATCCCACTCCATAAACATGAATTAACTCTAGGAGTCAAATTTGTAGCCAAAAAGTTTTTCAATACAAATTTTAAAAAATGACCACTTTATTTCTAAAAAGGCATTGATTTGAATAAGAAATAAGTTAAAATGTAGCATTGGTATTTACAAAATAAAATTTATTTGTGATGAAATTAAAAGTAAGCAAAGGTAAAATCATAAGCTGCAATAAAGTGATTAAAAATTATGTCTCAAATAATACAAAAAATTCATATTAACAGTAATAATTCATGTATTTAGACAATTAATTATAAATCTCCATTTCAAATTTTTTTTTTGCATTTTTATATTTGCAAATTATTTTCATTACTTATCAAACTGAATATTTTAAAAATAAATATTTAAATGAGCTCTATATGATTTCTTTTTCAATAATGAGATGTAATGGGTGATTAAATTTTAAATAAAATTTAAATAAAATTTAATGGTAACCCAAAGAGACTAAATTTGGATGAACTTTCATAATGAAATGTGACCGTGATGAGTTGGATTTTCATGAGTTTAATTTTAAAAAGTACAAGTGTCTTTGTTTATCCCTTTTTAATAGGGTAAAATATTTAGTTATTCAAGATATTTAAAATAATTTTAATTTCTAACTGTATGTGGAAGTTCAATTAAATAATGGGAATGAAACCATACACTATTACAGCAGAGCATTAATTTTTCCAAAAGTCAATAACACGAAAGTTAGGAAATCTGAAACACCCACATCTCATTATTATTATCAAAACATTTGGTATGCAAAAAAAAAACACTGGAAAACAATTCTGACCTCTGATGCACAATAAAGCAAAAATATTGATGCATTTTTTCCATGCAATTAACAAAATGCGGTCTGCAAACTTTATTATTGATATACTGTATATATGGCAGAAACATATAAAGAAAAAGTGACAATTTAATTTACTGCCATTTGTCAATGAGCTGGAAAAAAAAATCCATTTTAATCTTTATATTTATTTATCTTATTTAATACACAGTGGACAATAAGTGGCAGTATTGCATTGCCCAATAAAGCACCATACAGCACCAGATGAAAATGTTTTGTATTCTAAGCACCAATTCTAAGCAGCTTTTATTTGGGAGTGTTCAGTTGACCTAAGAAGTCATAAACGAAATTTGAATTGATTTGGATAATATTAATATTCTACTGTAACAAGGATGATATTAATGTTATACTGTATCAAGGATGATATTAATGTTCTACTGTATCAATCAAATTTGTTGTCTGGTTAATAACAAAAACATTCAGTATAAAAGGGCAACGTGCATATTACAGAAGAGTGGTATTAATTATTTTCAAGTGTTGATATGAAAGTATATGCTTATTCATTCATCTTTATAATAATTATATTGCTGCAGACAAAAGAATGTCCTGGTTTAATTATTGAAAACCTGATATAAATGATTAATTGGGCGTCTGGTCCTCAGTATTAAACTTAAATATGTTGGTCATGTTTATACAAGTGTTTGCTGAATTCTGTTCAATAACTTTGTTGAATGAGTGTTGTGATAAAACAATAATCAAATAGTAAAATGATCATTTCTGTGATGAATGGAGATTACGGGAGAACTGTTGGGAAATTCAAGTACATTAGAATCTGTTCAAATGAGACCGCGATAGATTTGTTTAGATGTACAAAATTAAAGAGATGAAATGCAATGAAATAAGTTATTTTGCACATGCTGTTTAAATGTTTTAATGAATGAATATGAAAAAAGTATTTCGAATTGAGTTTAAGTATTTGCATATAAATTTGTTGAGCATCTGGTAATAATTGCTATCAATGGAAATATCTACCAATGGTGAAATCATGTGAAATATATTTACCTAAATATTTTGGTATAACATGCCATTCTTTATAAGGAAATTTTAATAAAATATAATTGCGTGTGAGAAACTAGTGTAAGGGGCATGTGCATTAAAAAAGAAGAAGACATTTACAGATATTATAGCCAAGAGCTCTGCTATAGCGGACAGACTGGCCAAGAGTTCTCAAACAGAGATACATATACAGATAGACTGGCCAAGAGTTATTCTATAAACAGAAATTTACAGATAGACTTACCAAGAGATGTGAAACAGAGAGACCATTACTGACAGACTAGGCAAGAGTTCTCAAACAGAGAAAAATTTACAGAGTTTTCTAAGGGCAGACAACGACAGAAATGAATGCAGCAGCCAGGAATTCTTTTATCACAACAAAATCAAACATTCCCCAGAAGAAGGCCAGAGTCTGAGAAGATGCAGATCAATAAATGTAAACTTATCCTTCCTTTAATCACATACAGATTTATTTCATTTAAATACAGAGTTAGTGGCTGACAGACTCATGGTGAGCACCAACATTTATTTACATTTACACAACCAGGCATGAGATGATCAGGTATTTTATGAATACCCATTCCTTGTATCAGCTCCATTACTTGTGGTGATCTCCCCCTTGTTATCACTCTCTAGTTTGTTGTCATTCCTTTGCAGCCCCAAGTTCCTACAGACAATCAAAGAGACTTTGGTGTCAGACTCAGCTATCAGTGGCACTGTGAGAGAGCAGTCAAACTCTCTTGTCTTCACTCTGTTCACCTGTAACATCAAGGCACACAGTACTTTAATACTTCATAATACAAACTGATTTCATGTCACAGTACTTTATAATAAAATCTGATTTCTTGTCACAGTACTTTATAATACAAACTGATTTCATGTTAAATTAAAATTAAATTTTTTTAAAAAGTGTAATATTAAAGTTAATTTCTCCAAGATTTTCCTCAAGTTTCTTCAACTAGACCAATCACAATCCTGCACAAACTGAAACATTTCACAACAAGACACATCTCTGACGCCTCCAAGGCCTTTGTATTAAATATAAATTGAAATAAAAGCATAATTCCAGAAAATTGTAGCTTTTTAGAAATTCTTCAATTTCTGTTTGAAAAAATATACCCAACAGCTCAAAGACATTAGAGCCACGCTTTTTGTTCTTTTTTCAAAACATTGTATGTTGAGAAACTTTTCAAACCATAGTGTCATTTGTAGGGATGTGACGAAGTTCGAATTCGAATCCGGACATTCAAAACTTTGACGTTTTTTTAAAAAAATCTGTCGGATTCGAATTTGAAAAATTACCGTTTTCAGATGAAACACGGCCGTAGAAATCGTAACTAAAATTAAAAAACATAGAGACTTTCGAAAACCCGAAATAAAGAAAACAGTTAAAACTAAACTCCTAGACCCTTACTCAGCTGTCCATAGATTAGATGTCGTATTTAATCTTGAACATATTTTAGATACACTCCTCTCACGAAATTGTTTTCATCCGAGTTTTCTAAACCTTGGAATAGATGACCGTCGCAGCAGACAATGCAGAGAAACTGGTGTTCTTGAAGTTAAATCTGCCATTAATTAATTTAAGTACTGAGGCTTCATGTGAATGTGACAAAGAGCATCTTTAATTTTGTTCAATGCTCTCATAACTCTCCAATTTTAAGAACTTAGTTTTTAATTTCGCCAAAAGTTGTTTGTCAAATTGTTTTAATTTTTTAACTTGATTTTAAGCGTTTTTTTTTTTTAATTTAGGTTCAAATTACTTTGGTGGAATTAAATTTATTCATTTTGTTTAACTTTTTAAACTACAATATGCATTGTTTTTGAATTACTTATTTTTGTGAATAAAAATCCTTCTTGTTATGGGGGGCACGGGATTGACACCTTGGTATACTCCCTTTTTTAGCCAAGTGTTGACCAAATCCGCATCCGCATTCGAATCCCACGGATTTCTATTAGCCAAATCCGAATCCGACGGATGCGGATTTTCTTCAGCTCCGTCACATCCCTAGTCATTTGTACAATGTCCACCAACTTGTATCTATGTTATCTGAAATATTATGTTGTTGGTAGTCCTTGTGAGGAAAGTACAGGCCAAAGTTTAGATGAATGATCAGCAGTTACAGGCTGTTTCAACAAATTTTAATGTGTGCGCTTTTGCCACTGTTTACCCAAAGAATTGTTTTCTTAAACAATGGTAACTCTAGCCTAACAAAGAGCATAAAGACAAAGATAGGCAGTACAAAGTAAACAATCATAATGACCAATTTAGCTTGTAGTTTAAAAAAAATGTGAACCTTTTTGTTTAAGCTGTCCTATTATTTTTGAGGGGTCAGCTTGCGAGCGGGTTACACATTTTTAATACGTTTCTCTTCCCAAAGAGGGGGGGACGGGTTGGCTTATAAACGAACGGGCTAAAGAAAGAGTATATATGGTAACTTTCATATCTAGGGTCACATTTTGGTTGAATGGGCAAGCTTGATACAAGTATGTTGATAGATTATTTTAATTAAGTTTTTAATTTTTTTTTAATAATGCAATATTTATCTATGGCTTTCAATAATAAAAATCCCATAATAACCAAAGTTTTTGACTATAAATCCTTAATATATGAGACATAACTAAAAGTATATTCCATATAATATGCACCGTGCGACAAACTAGCATAAACATTTACATGCTACGTAGAGATAATCTAAAAATTCATTAATTTAATTATGGTACATTCGATCGATCTGAAATTTTAAAAGATAAATTTTATAGACTCCACAAGCCTGCCAGCAAAATTTCAGCTCAAAAGGATAAAGGGAAGTGGGTTAAGAATCAATTCAAAGTTTTAGTGGCAAGCAAGCAGACGCTACGAATTAATATAAAAGATTTTAAAATAAGTTGTTTTCATGTTTTTTTAACAAAAATGCCAATCAGTTTTAATATATTTTTGTGTGTTTAAATGTAAGAACTTGACAGTGAAAATTAATACATGATTAATATCCGTAAGACAACCTACTTGTAAAACTCTGTCTAAGGGCAACAACCCAGCACTCTCAGCTACACTGCCTTTCCTGACGGCACTGATGTAAACACCCCTTTCATACATTCCATCAGATAAGGAGAAACCAAAGTCCTCTGTAAGTTTCCTCTTTTCTAATTTAACTTTATGCAACTGCAGTGATCCCTGTGTTGTTTTTGTACCCAGCTGACAAAACTTTGGCTTGGCGGCTATTTTAGGCTTGGGTTTAGTTGGTGGGGGAGGACCCCGCTTGGACGTGGAAATGGCCGGAGATGTTGAGGATAATGTTTTGGGCTGGAGAGATGAATCAGGTTTTGGTTCTGACTTTCCTCCGTTATCTGTAGTCTTGTTCTCTAGGGATGGCTTAAGAATTCGTGAGCGTGGAGGAAGAGCAGGTAACTCTGGTTCAGAAATCAGATCTTTTTCTGTGCTGATGACTCCCCTTTCTCGTAGACTAAGTCCAATTTGTTTCAACATGTCTGAGCCAGACTCCATGTCCAGCTCCTCCAGTGTTTTGACCCAGTCCTCCATCTGTGTACTGCTGCCGTCACTGTCCTCATCAGCATCCTTGCTTTTGTTGGAATCACTTTTACTGAGATATAGCAAGAAAAGAAATCAGAATGTAATATTGAGTGTTGATTAATATTGAATATTAATCAAATGGCAACTATGTAACTCTAATTTACTCAATTTCATTTCACTCACTTTAAAACTGATATATGTTATGCAAAAAGGGTATTTATGGGCCCGACAAGACATCACAGAAAAACGTTTTGCGACGTCTTGTCAGGCCCATACATACCCTGTTTTAATAACAAATATCTGTAACAGCCCCCCCCTCCCCTCTCCATGATGATCCCATTGATAGACTTGATTGACCCACAACATACCAAACTTGAGAATCATGATCCAAGTTCGAAAAGCTGCTGTTTATATGGTGGTCATCCTCAAAATCTGATGAACTTTGAATGGACTTTGGGCCAGGACCTGTAACTTGTGAGCCAAACAGTGGACCAACATTTAGTACAAGACTCATTACATACAGACTGACTGACATGACAAGCTCAGAATAGGTGAGAAAATTTGCTGCACTTTTAAAATTGATCATTTGTTTTGGATAAGTTAAAAATAAATAAATATATATAGATAATTGAATAAAGTAAAGTAAACATGATATGATATGCAACATGCTAACATTCTACTTCAAAGAGCCTTAAAGAAAGGTCGAAAACTTCTAGCTGACCTGTTCTGTGTGGCACAGACAAACTCAGCCCATGACCACTTTCACTGGTGCCAGCAATGTCATGGGCAGAACTGTTCCAGGACTCCATGGCACTGTCAATACTTGGAATGGGGTTAGAGGTCAAAGGACTGCTGGGGCCGTGTGCAAACTGGAAACAAGATTAAAAAGCACTAAGAGGCTACATCTCTCAACATTGAAGAAAAACACCATAACTCAAAAACACAAAGTTGCTACTTTAGAAAGCTTTAAAAAATGTTTTGTATTACTGAAAATATCTTTTCTGTCAATAATCTTTGAAAAAATTAAGATACTCACAGGATTTATGTGAAGAAAGCTGCTTTCTGTAGAAATTTAATCAAAAAGTTGTTTCAACATTGGATTATTTATTAATATCTCAAAACATTGGCTTATGTATTTCACAAGCCAAGTATACAATAATACACAAAGGGATTAGAATAATAAAGAGAAAAAAAACAGAATCTAATAATTTCAATAATAAAGAAACAATTAGAAGTTTTATGTAATTTAAAAAATAAAATAAACTTAACAAAAAGAGTTAAAATAGGAGGAAATTTTCTAATTAGCTTTTAAGTTTTTTGAGGTTTGTTAATGTTTTGTTTCTGTAGTTACTTAGCGCAGAACTGAGTTCAAATAAAATGATTGTAATTAGCTAAGAGATCTGGGTGCCAAGTAACTTCAAGGATGCACTCTTCATGATCTGGGTGCAGAATTGAGTTAAGAAAAAGTTACACAATTTGACTGAGAGATCTAGAAATTGTTAATACTAACTGCTGAAATTTTAAAACTTCTGACAAAGAGTCTAAAAAGTGTCTAAAATCATCTTGCGGTCAATGCAATGCTTGGATTGTACACTCACTACTAACATAGGAAATATACCAAATCCATTATTTTGGATATGTTAATTTTTAAATTTAAATGTTATTTGAAGCTAACATAAGGATGCACACACACACACATAAAACCAGACCTGGAAGGCATTAAAATAAACTAGTTTTAGAATTGTATACCTGTTGTTGGGTCTGGTCTGGCATTAAAATAAACTAGTTTTAGAATTGTATACCTGTTGTTTTGGTCTGGTCTGGCATTAAAATAAACTAGTTTTAGAATTGTATACCTGTTGTTGGGTCTGGTCTAGCAATCTTTAAAGTCACTATATCCCCTGCACTCTGTAACATACGAATAGCTTCTGACAATGGTTTATTTTTAGTAGTGTCCCCACTAACAGCCAACAGACGGTCTCCAACATGGATGGCTCCTGTTCTGAAAAATAAAATATAAGTCCAAAAGTCCACCTCTATTTGCTGAATGTTGCTCCCTTGAAATATATCTAAGTCTTCATGATATAACAATGACAACATGCAGCACAGGTCACCAATCAAATATTTTGTAAGTGGTGTTGGCTTTCAATTTTTACATGAAATTTATGTGGAGGTGAAAAAATAGTTTTTAAGTTACAAGTAAATTCTGTTATGTAGCTTAAGCAAACTATCAAAGGACATGTAAGTGAAGACAGGCCCTCATTACATCTGCCAAAAGTCCAGAGGTTTTACCTGTCAGCCAGTCCATGTGGTGTCAACTCTGAGATTACAATAGGATCTAACGGGTCTTCTGTGCCAGATATTGTGATGCCTAGTGGCCCACCAAACCTCTGGAGCTCAACAGTGTAAATAATGAATCCCTCATTGCCTTCATCTGTTCATACAAATACATGACATGTTTCAATATATCTCATTTATAAAATACTATATCATTTACAATGTTTTAATGGAAATAGGCATAAGGATAAATTAACTCTTAATGTGCCATAAGGTTTTTGGAAAACTTCTGCCTCAGTCCCCTAAGAATTTCTTGAATTGTGATCAACTGGTTGTGAAATTTAAAAAATTGCTGAAAATGTATTTAAAATATTATTGTCATACTGACTTCATCTTTTAGGATAAGAATGGTTATTTTACATATACAAATGACCGTCTTGAGTTTAAAACTATTTTTACATTTAGTTATGAACTATTATTTTTACAAAAAAAAAAAGTAAAATGACTTTAAAAAAAATAAAATAATTTTTTCTTCTGTGATTTCGTTTCTAAAGCATTATACTGCTTTAACACATTAAGAGTTAAAGGAACAAATACATTAATTTTTTATATTAGAAGATTGAAAAATCCAAACATTTTATCAATAAATTAACCTGGGTCATCCCTTCGTAATTTTAATTTGACAATATCATCAGGAAGTTCCAGGAGATGCATGGCATCATCTGATGTACATGTGTCCAGTCTGACATCATTGATGGCCAGCAACTTGTCCCCTGCTTGTATGGAGCCTGACCTGCAAGTGGACAAAACATGGATCAATTTAGCCAGAAGGAAAAACATGAATTGATTCAGCATGTAGAAAAGTTTGGACTGCCTTGGAACTATTTACCAAAGAGAGTCATGCCTGTTATACTTGAAAGTCGAACTATCTACCAAAGAGAATCTTCTATGTTACACTTAAGTTATAACAATGCTAACTAAAATTACCTGTGAGCCACACTGCCCCTGCGTACATCTGATATAAAGAGCGAATCTTTTCTACCTTGTTTACAAGTTGAGGCTGGGGAACCAAAGAGAATGTTGGTCAGACAACAAGAGAATTGTTCATTTGTGCAGATTGATTTAATCATTGATATTCTTGTAAACGTGACAATGTCAATTTACCATAAAATTTAATTAAGCAACCAAAAAAAAAAGAAATTGAATACATGTAACAAACTGGAAAACAGAAACCTTTG
Source organism: Radix auricularia (assembly GCA_002072015.1). Classification (NCBI taxonomy): domain Eukaryota; kingdom Metazoa; phylum Mollusca; class Gastropoda; family Lymnaeidae; genus Radix; species Radix auricularia. Next base: position 351,974 of record MUZC01002217.1, read on the forward strand.
ACAACATAACAAACTGTAAAATAGAAACCTTTGACAACGTAACAAACTGTAAAATAGAAACCTTTGACAACATAACAAACTGTAAAACAGAAACCTTTGACAACATAACAAACTGTAAAACAGAAACCTTTGACAACATAACAAACTGTAAAACAGAAACCTTTGACAACGTAACAAACTGTCAAACAGAAACCTTTGACAACGTAACAAACTAACCATTGACTGTAATCCCTGTGTCTCCTGCTCTCTTGGCTAACTTGACAATGTAAGTACCTGAACTGGGAGTCACTGACTCTGTCAACACAGTTTATTCACATTCAGTCAAGGCTTTATATCACAAGTATAAATTCATGTTTTACATTCTTATCTTTTATCAGTTTTAAAATGACCATTATGATTATATACATCTCTGACATAAGTATAATAGTTTTTAAAAAAATATGTGTCTGTATAACCAAAAGATTGTGTTGACTGATGTCAAGATATTCATTCCCATTTACATCTAGTTTCCAGTAGATCTCTAACAGTTGTTTACCTGTGACATAACTCTAACAGTTGTTTACCTGTTACATAACTCTAACAGTTTTTTACCTGTGACATAACTCTAACAGTTGTTTACCTGTGACATAACTCTAACAGTTGTTTACCTGTGACATCAAACCCCAACAGTTGTTTACCTGTGACACATAACTCTAACAATTGTTTTAGTTGTTTACCTGTGACACATAACTCTAACAGTTGTTTACCTGTGACATAACTCTAACATTTGTTTACCTGTGACATAACTCTAACAGTTGTTTACCTGTGACATCAAACTCTAACAGTTGTTTTAGTTGTTTACCTGTGACATAACTCTAACAGTTGTTTACCTGTGACATCAAACTCTAACAGTTGTTTACCTGTGACACATAACTCTAACAGTTGTTTACCTGTGACATCAAACTCTAACATTTGTTTACCTGTGACATCAAACTCTAACATTTGTTTACCTGTGACATCAAACTCTAACAGTTGTTAACCTGTGACATAACTAACAATTATTTATCTGTGACATCAAACTCTAACAGTTGTTTACCTGTGACATAACTCTAACAATTATTTATCTGTGACATCAAACTCTAACAGTTGTTTACCTGTGACATAACTCTAACTCTAACAATTATTTATCTGTGACATCAAACTCTAACAGTTGTTTACCTGTGACATCAAACTCAATGAGGAGGACACATCTGGGGCGAGACTCTCGCAGAAGTTGATTTACTTCCTCCAGACTGCGATCTGTTGTTTCTACTCCGTTTATGGCTAGGATTCTGTCCCCTTCTTGTAACACAGCTGATCTGAGTAGACAGGGGAATTTTTTATATGTATCTACTGTGGAATCTTCTGTATGAAAATACTGTCAATCTACTAAGTACCTCCAGTCTTTAAATACCACACTTTTATTAATACCTCAATCACAGTTTCTTCTTGTTTGATACCATATCCTCACCCACCCCCTGTNAAAAAAATAAATAAAAAAAATTTAATGTGTCAAAATTTTAAAAAGTTTAAAAAATGTAATGAATGAAATAATTGCATTGAAAGAAGCTTGAGAAGACTTACTTTTCTGCTGCACTGCGAGGCTCAACAAAAGAAATGATTGGTGGCCTTGAAAGTGGAGCAGTGGCAAATACTCCGCCTTTCAGTGTCAGACCGAGTCCCTTGTGGTCAGCAAACAATATGACCTCCAGAGTCTCGGTGTGGCACACCTGGTTGTTGGCACTTAACACTGATGTGCTGGACGATGCAATGGACACTGGAATAAGAATGAGTCACTCAAAACCTTTCTTGTTTAAGATATTTCCTTACACTTTAAGAAATTACAGAGAGAAAATCTTCTTACTTTAAAAGAGTAATTTTAAACTGTCAGCAGGTAAACGCTAGCACTAGCAGTCTAAAAGATCAGTCGCAGCTTTACAAACTTACTACAAGAAGCAGCTCTCCTCTCATTCCTCCACAAGTTTGGTTTCCTCATGCTGAGAGTTCCAAACTGAGACGTGCCCAGGGACACAGAGTTGTCAGCAAAGTGTTGACTGGAACGTTCGTTTGAGCTCCCGTAGCCCCCGATGGTGCTGCTCTTGTTGCGGTGGTGGTGGGGGTAGGGCAGGTTGGAGTAGGGTGACAGTGGCTTGGAGATGGCAGGTAAGGTGTGTGATGAAAATGAGGCGGCAAAAGCTGTGGTAAAAAAAAAGTCAGGAATTTTTATAGTTTGTATAGGTAATAGTCAACAACTTGCTAATATTAAACTGTGAACAAAATGGGGGGTGAGACAGCAATCAGGCTTATAGAAAAGTAAATGGAAAAGACGTAAACAGGGTAGGGTTGGCCTAACAGGACGTAACAAAACAGATTACGCATGTCAGGCTAACCCTTACCCTGTTTATGCCTTTTCCATTTACTTTTTTAATATTAAACTGCACTGGCAAAGTTTGGTGGAGCCTTACCATACCAAGATTGTCACTCCGCAAAGGTTGTTAATTTAATTGTTTTCTTTTGGCAAACCAATTATAGCTTATGCGAATCCAATTTTAAACCAGTTATCATTTTACAGCAGACTTCATAGAAATATATTCTTATAAGGTGAATATTTTTGGAATTTTCAGTACAGAAATTATTCTTTAAAAAAAAATTAAATTCCATTATCATTTTGGAAAATTTTAAAATTGATAATTTTAAAACCGATAGTTGGATTTCCAATAATCATTTAACAGCCCTGAACTCCACGCTCCCTCATAAATATACATGTGGGCTATAGGGATGTAAGCTGTAACTCCACACACCCTCATAAATATACATGTGGGCTATAGGGGTGTAAGCTGTAACTCCACTCACCCTCATAAATATACATGTGGGCTATAGGGATGTAAGCTGTAAATACACTCAACCTCATAAATATACATGTGGGCTATAGGGATGTAAGCTGTAACTCCACCCATCCTCATAAATATACATGTGGGCTTTAGGGATGTAAGCTGTAACTCCACCCATCCTCATAAATATACATATGGGCTTTAGGGATGTAAGCTGTAACTCCACCCATCCTCATAAATATACATGTGGGCTATAGGGGTGTAAGCTGTAACTCCACACACCCTCATAAATATACATGTGGGCTATAGGGGTGTAAGCTGTAACTCCACACACCCTCATAAATATACATATGGGCTTTAGGGATGTAAGCTGTAAATTGATTGCTTACAACAAAAAGAACCAAGCTATAACTAAAATGGTCAAAGTTACATGGAAACTAGTTTGGATTTATTGTTATCACTTAAAATTAGTAAAACTTTTTTATTTCCTGTTGAGATAAATACCCACCCCTCTTGGTCAAGTTGTCTCTGTTGGTGAACTGGTCCAGCTGATTTGATGGTACAATCTCCAGTTGGATGTGGTCATCGGGTCCAGACTTGAGCAGCTGGGTGGCTTCTGGTACAGACATGGCTTCTACACTGGTCCCATTGATGGACAGGATTTTATCACATGGGTGGAGTGCTCCACACCTGGAGCATAAAATGTCATGTAGGTACAACAGGACTAAACAAAGTCATGTAGTTACAACATTATTAAACAAAGTCATGTAGGTACAACATGATTTAACAAAGTCATGTAGTTACAACAGGATTAAACAAAGTCATGTAGTTACAACATGATTAAACAAAGTCATGTAGTTACAACATGATTAAACAAAGTCATGTAGGTACAACATATTAAACAAAGTCATGTAGTTACAACATGATTAAACAAAGTCATGTAGGTACAACATGATTAAACAAAGTCATGTAGTTACAACATGATTAAACAAAGTCATGTAGTTACAACATGATTAAACAAAGTCATGTAGTTACAACAGGATTAAACAAAGTCATGTAGTTACAACATGATTAACTCTCAAATATTCTTGGGTTTTCCCCCTTTTTTCCACCTGATTTAGGTAGTAACAGGAATTAATTTTTTTTTAAATGAATAAAACCAGGAATAGTGTAATATTATGCATATTTGTGTTCACAATTGAATAATCTATCTATTGATAGTAAATTTAAGTCTATTGTGGTAATATAGCTTTAAATGCAATTTTTTAATGAATTTTTTTTCTTTTAAAATTTGTACAGAAAATTACAACATGTCACAAACTGTATGAAGGGAAAAAAAAAAGTGTTTGTAGCAAGCATAAAATCTTTATTATAGCCATCAACAGTTTCCATTTCTGTATGACATATAAAAAATTCAAAGCATTTTGCTCATATTGAAAAAATGTACACTCTTTTTAAAAAAGTATCCTTACATTCATAAAACAGAGCCATTTTTCCCTTTATTACAAAAATTATAAATTTTACCA